>CAWUFW010009498.1:600000-779908 GCA_963921515.1 Calotriton arnoldi
CTCCCAACGCAACATCAGAGGCGTCCGCCTCGACTACGTAAGGTTTCTCAGGATCCGGGTGTGACAGGATCGGGGCGGTGATGAAAGCTGTTTTCAATGCCAGAAATGCTTCTTGAGCTTCATCATTCCACACGAACTTCTGTGATTTCCTCAGTAGATATGTTATCGGGGCTACAAGTTTGGAGAACTGGTTGATAAATCGTCGGTAGAAGTTGGCGAAGCCGATGAAACATTGCACATCTCGAATATTTTGGGGGGGAGGCCAATCCTTAACAGCAGTGATCTTTCTTTCAGCCATTTCCTGGCCCGATGGACTCAGCATGACTCTAAGGAATTCCACAGTGTGGACATGAAAGTCACATTTGCTCAATTTACAGAACATATGATGTCGCTGTAGGATTTGAAGCACTGTTTCCACATGTTGGATGTGCGCATTCTTATTCTCGGAATAGACGAGAATATCATCGATATATACCACTACATAGTGGTCCAGGATCTCTTTGAGAACGTCATTCAAAAAGTATTGAAACGCCGCAGGGGCATTACATAACCCGAATGGCATCACCAGGTACTCAAATAGCCCGTACCGGGTCTTGAAAGCTGTTTTCCACTCGTCGCCGCTTCTCATGCGAACCAGGTGAAAGGCTCCTTTTAGATCCAGTTTGGTGAAGATGGTTGCCTTTTTTACCTGCTCAAGCAACACACTAATCAGCGGTAAGGGGTACCTATTCTTCACAGTAATAGCATTCAATGCCCTAAAGTCCACACAAGCGCGCAGCTCACCATTAGCTTTAGGGATAAAAAAAAAAGCGGGGAGGCGGCAGGGGACTTGGAGGGGCGGATAAAACCCAGTTCCAGATGTTTGTCCAGATAGGCTCTAAGGTGGAGATTCTCAGGTTCCGTTAAGGCGTATATCCTCCCACTAGGGACTACTGCCCCCGGAACAAGATCGATTTGACAGTCATACTGTCTATGGGGTGGTAGCTCCTCCGCCTGGACGTCATTGAACACCTCCTCATATTTCCGATAGACAGCTGGGAGCTGGACATTCTTTTCTGCAGCGGTGGCAACACACGTGCCACAAGCTAGGGCTGTGACAGGTTCGTCTGGGATACTGAAGCAATGTTCCAGGCAATAGGAAGAGTTCATTTGCACGGTCCTGGCAACCCAATCTATCTCAGGGTTGTGTCTTTGCAGCCACGGTAACCCAAATATGATCCCATATTGGGGAGCGTGTCTGATGCTGAAGGTTATTTGTTCCCTGTGCGAAGCCCCATAGTGCACCTCTATCTCTTCGGTGTTGTACCCTATGGGTCCCGTACATAACTTCCTTCCATCCACTGCATAAACTTCTTCAGGGGAGTTTTTGGGCACTAGACCTATGCCTCTGCGTTTAGCTTCTCCCATGTCCATAAACATGCCAGTGGCTCCTGAATCCACCATGGCCAACGTGTGGATCCTTTCCGCTGGTATAAGCAATAATACATTAATGTATAAATGTCCCGATGTTTCCATGACTTTGTTCCGTACGGAAGGGATGTATGCCTGACTCCAAGAAACCCCTTCGTTTTTCTTTGAGTCAACTAGTTTTCCGACGGTGAATCCATAGCAGCCGTTGTCATCCTACTGGTACGGAATCTACTTGTCTTGGGTTTCACCGGGCATTCTCTGACGAAGTGTCCTCTCTTGCCACAATATAAGCAGAGTCCTTGCTTACGGCGGACGTCTTTTTCTGCCGCAGTTAATGCGGCCCTTATGGTTCCAATCTCCATCGGTTCTGATATGGAGGCGTGGCCCATCTCTGTGGGTTTCTGCCTTTCATAAGACGGCATGTGTCTCTCCTTCTTTTTGTGGTCCCCTTTTCGCTCACTCATTCTATGCTCTAAGCGTAGCACAAGATTAATTAAGTCCTCACATGTGGTAGGTTGAGGATCTATCTGCGCTATGACATCCTTGAGGTCCTCTCGTAACCCTTGATGGAAGAGAGCAGCTTGTTTGGTCTCAGGCCACTTGGTTTCCGCCACTAGTCTCCTAAAAGAATTTAAATATACCAACAGGTCCTTGTTACCCTGCCTTAACTCAAGTAATTCTCTGTCAGCCGTGTATGAGTCTGCTCTTCTGTCAAAAACCTTCAAGAATTCCACCTTGAACGCTTCCCAATCATGTAAGAGGGGGTCATCACGGTTTACCAGTGGCACTGCCCATTGTGCCGCATCACCTGCTAGGTAGGAAATAAGAAAGGCAACCCTCGCCTGATTAGTGGGGAACGACTTTTGTTTACATGAGAAGTGAAGCATCACCTGTGTTAAAAACACTTGCACCTTCTCGGAATCCCCATGATACCTTTCCGGGGTGGCTAACGGTATGGATACAGGCATTTCTACCACTACTGCAGTAGAAGGAACTGCTGCCGTACCCGCATTGAAAGGATTCCTCTGCATCCCATCAACCCTGGCTCTTAAGTCTGCTGCCTCCTGACGTGATGCAACTAGCTCCCCCTGGACCATGGCAAGCATCGCTATCACATCATCTAGAGTGGCCATACCCAGCACAACCCGACCGGGAGGACAAGAATTCGTGGGTCGGAAATTCTGTTACATTGGTCGGTCCTCAGGATCGGTTTGTTGCTAGGAATGGTCCACCTCTTGATCTATCCCAGCCTGATAGCCGTAATGGCACAGGTCAATGGAAGGATCAAGTGGGGGAAGGAAAGGAAGGGAACAGCCGGGAGGGAGATCTGAAACAAAAGCACAATCGTAAGTACCTTCCAACTCTTCTTACTACAAACACAGTACAAGCATGCAACAACGATACTGAATAGTGTCCTCTTATACCTGTAACAAAAAAAATAACACTTGTAGAAGATGGCACTTCTATAAAGGGGTGCCTTCTGTGTGGAACACTACTTGCTGTGTTTATAGCTGCATTGGAAAAGAACACAGAGAAAGAAATATACCATGAGCATCAATCCCTTCATACATACTAGACTACGACAGTACGGAAGCACAGTAACACTATCACTATGAACCTACCCTTTTCTATACTCCATTGAACATCACAGGGATAGAGCGTAGTCCTCTACCACTCATAATACCCCTGTTAAAACAGAGCCAGAATATAATGATTATTAAACCTTCGAAACATCCAAGTAATAATAAATACTCCTGCGTATTATCCACAGATACGGTTACTTCACCGTTGAATATGATCCACACAGTATTGCATTAGATGCAAAACAAAAAGCTTTAGTACTCCCTGCGTAATAGACGTTACCAGGAAGGAAGTATAGGACCTGTAAAAAGGCTCCAGCCCTCAGCGCAAGAGTGTCTGTTAAGCCATCAGGACAGCCATAGCACAGCCATAGCCCGGCAGGGTTTGCTGGGCGTAAAGGGGTAACAAGGACTCAAGAACCGTCCTCCGCACGAGCAGGACGCTCACCAACGGAGGATGGAAACACCGCCGGCCGTCAATGCCAGCCGAGAACCCAAGGGTCACTGAGCCAGCCTCCGCATGAGCCGAACGCTCTCCAACGGAGGATGGTGAACAAGGACTCAAGAGGGGAAGCGAAGCACTCTTACCCGACCTCTTCTTACTGGAACCTGGAACCGCAGCGATCACAACTGGCGGGGACGAAGAATTTCCGACACTGACTTGTGTTCTGTCTCCTCCTATGAGCCGTCTCTAGCGACGTCGTGCGTGACGCGCAAGGCCTCATGGGAGTTGTGGTTTCCAGCAGAGCGTTACGGTGACGTCAGTCGAAGAACGCTCGTAACCCATTATCTGTGCGCTCGATGTATAGCGCACTTAACACTTCCATACTCTCATTATCCAAATCAATCGGATCAGTCACATCTTTTTGTGTCAACCTCTGTAAAGGTTTTGCAATCACTGAAAATCCACTTATCCATTGTCTGCAATAACCAACCATTCCCAAAAACATTCGCACTTCTTTCTGGGTTCTTGGAGGTTTCATCTGTCGAATTGCCTCAATCCTTTCTGGTGTCACTTTTCTAACTCGTTTCTCAATCCTGTGTCCTAGGTATTGTACTTCTTGTTTACAGAACTGCAATTTCGTAGGTGACACTTTATGTCCCCCTTCTGCCAGATGGTTCAATAAGGCAATGGTATCTGTCACACACGCCTTTCGAGTTTTTGATGCCAACAGTAGGTCATCAATGTATTGAACCAAAACCGAATCTTCTGGCATTACCAATGTCTCCAGACATTTTTTCAAAATTTGATTGAAAATCGAGGGGCTTTCTATGTACCCTTGAGGAACTCGGCACCATACCAAGACACGGTTTCCAAATCGAAATGAAAATAAAAACTGACTGTCTGGGTGTAGAGGAATTGAGAAAAATGCTTGGCACAAATCAATCACTGTGTACCATTTGGCATTACATGGAATCTGGTAAAGGATCACTGCTGGGTTTGGCACGATTGGACAGCAAGGTACAACTATCTTATTAATCTTTCTCAAATCTTGCACTATTCTGTATTTTCCACTTGGCTTTTTAATTTCCATAATAGGTGAGTTACAAGGACTGCTCAGTATTTCTCTTAGAATGCCTTGTTCGATCATTTGATCAATCACAGGAGCAACGCCTGCCATTGTCTCAGGACTCATTTTATATGGAGGAGTGTTTGGGTAATGAGCACCAGGTTTCACTATAACCTGAATAGGATCCACATTTTTCATTAACCCTATTTCTTTTCCTGTAAAATCCCATACATCTGATCTTACTGTCTCTCTCAGCTCATCAGGCAAATTCTGTTCTGTTAAAAGTGAATATAGTTCATCCACTTCCGTCCCTTTCTTTGCTAGCATCAACTTAAATTCGACATCCCCATCAGGTGTCTGAAATGCAATACCATCAGGTGTACAAAAGATGGTGCAATTCATCTTACATAGTAGATCTCGTCCCAATAGATTCACTGGGCTCGAATCGCATACCACAAATCGATGCATGTCTTTAAACCTTCCAATGTGAACCTCAATTGGTTCTGTAACTGGAGTTTTAATCTGCTTATTTAACACTCCCACAACTTGGATAGTTTCTCCTGAGAGGGGTAGGTTAGGAATTTCTGCTGCTCTCACAGTAGAACGGGTAGCACCAGTGTCCACTAGGAATGTAATATTGTTACCTTCCACCTTCCCATCAACAAATGGACCTGACTGATCTACCTCCAGAGTTGCGCCAAGCACGCACTCTTCCTCCCCCCTCAGGCACCGTCATTGGCTACTCTCCGAATCACTCTCATTACACTGCAACCAATATTGTGGAATCATCTGCACATTTGGGTTCTTACCATGTTGTTCCATAGGAGTAAATCCGGTATTCACACTGTACCTCTGTACCTGAGCACCTACATTATTCTGCATAGGAGCTTGGGGCACCTGTAACTGTGGTGTAACTATCTGCTGCGGCTGTTGCTGTTGTTGGCTCACAACCACTTCATTCTGCACCTGTGAATTTAAATTTTGGGTTGTCCCATTAATTTTTTCAGTGCTTCTACACTCGTTCTTCCAATGTCCAAGCTTGCCGCACGCATGACAAGAAAATTTTATTTTCAAATCATCTTTAACAAATTTTCCCTTACCCTTTCCAACACTTGGTACTTGACCATTTTGATTCTGCTTTTTCATCTGCTCAACACTATTTGCTTCCTGTTGCTCTGCTACCTTAACTTGCGCCCACATAATCTTTTCCTTAAGCTTTTTGTGTCTTGAATCAATGTCATCACTGCAGTATTTTGCATACCTCAAAATCTCATTGATCGTCTTATTCTGCCAACAAATCAGATGCTGTTGAATCATATTACTAATCTGTGGTTTCAGTCCAAACACAAAACGGTACACAAAATGTCCCATATCCTTGTCACCTATATTCTCAAATCCGCTATACTGCTTAAACACCTGCAACAATCGCTCATAGTATGCATGCACTGACTCTTTTGGCTCCTGTGTTGTCCTGTCTATTTTTACCCAATCAGTTTCCTTTGGGGAAATCTTTCCTTTCAAAAAAGTAATCACCTGATTGTACTTTTTCATCACCTCATCTGAAGGTGCACCAGTTTTAGGGTCTCTTGGATATTCTTCTTTAGGCCAATCGACAGTTATTTTACACTCTGTCCACAAATCAACCGGAACTACAATCTCGAATAGACCATCTAAGTCCTTCAGCAATATCTTTGAAACCTTCACAAACCTTTCTACCTGTTTATACTATTCCACAGGTTTTTCTCTCAATCTGGGGAAATCATTCGTAAAAGACAAAATGTCCTGTCTACTCCAGGGAACATGAACATATCATCACCTGGAACTTCTCTCATTGGACACACCATTTCAACCTGTCCATTTGTTTTTAATGGATACATTGAAGTACCTTCTGTAGGGTTTAATTCATTTTTCTTTTTCAACCATCTACCTTTCCAACGATCAACATCTCCCCACTTCCTCAGAATCAACATCAACTCCTTTATCTGTAACCTTTTACCAGACACATTCAAACTTTCCAATTCCTTGTCAGTGAAATCCATCCTGTATGTTTTCTGCAATACCTTCGATCTCTCAATATCTATTCCGTAATCAACAGCAGCTTCTGCTATCTTCTCATGCAAATTCCTTGCTTTCCATGTAATATTCTTACACAAAAACAATAATTCCTCATCTCTATAAATACTTAATCTATCTGGACTGACCGTACCAATTATCATTTCCTCCAAATCCACCTTCAATCTACACACATCTATACTTTGTGGTAGGGGTTTTCGTTTTTCCATTCCCTTTATCCACTCATTGAGCTCTTCTGGTGTGGGACCTACTGAACTCTCACATGCAGAATCACCACTCTGTGCTATTCTCCTAGGATCTATTTGAACATTTCTTTTTGGAGTTTCATGTACTACTTCTCCTACGGGAAGATCTATTAAGGTAACATTTTCTTCCATTCGTTCAACTGGACTAGGTATAGTCATTGTCTCATTCCTCATACTACCTGTCGGAACTGTCAAAGCATGTACTCCTGATATACTCTGTTTATTCCCATACAACGGAACTATAGTACCTATTGTTACAGGTACTGATAATGCTTCTGCATTCAGGTTTAACTGTTTAACTTTCTGTATTAATTCTTCTCTTGCTTGATTCTGTAACTCTGTCTCTCTATCCGGTACTACTCTCGTAACCACCGGAATTTGTGGAACCTGTGGAATCAGTGGAGATCCCATTATCGGGGCATTTGGAACTACTTCTCTTGGACTTTCCTGATATGGTGGAGGTCTTTTTGTCATAATATCTTCCATTAACTCGTCATCTGAATCATTCATGTTACAACTCCCTCTTTGCATTTCAATATTATTCTTTTTCTCCTTACATTTGCCTCCTATTGACTCATCATTGACCAAGACAGGATACAGTCCTTCCGTCACTACAGCTCTTCTCCATCTTTTCACTCTCTCTTGCCTACTCTCAAAGGGATATCTGGACATGATATTTCTGTATTTTCTTCCACCCCTGTATTTCTCTCACTCAAAAGCCTCATATTCCCATTCCTCAAGTGCCTCATACTGAGTCGGTCTAGGTCTAGGCTCCAACACATTCATCCGATCTCTTAAATTTGGTAAAATTCTCACATTAAATGTCCCATGTTCCGGAAAAGCTAAAACACCATCGCTCTCAGTATACTTCACCCAATTCTCCAACCAAGTACACGTATGATATCCACATTCTAGCATCATATAGGACGCGGGTGTTCCTGGAGGCGGAATAAGAATTCCCTCCCTTGTCAATATTGGTCTGTCTTTTCTGAAGAAATTCCTGATTTTATTAATAAACTTCATTTTTCTTAACTATCTTTACAAAATGTGACTCGGACACAACAACAAACTCTTCGTACTTCTGTAGTTTCTATTAGACAACTGTCGTCCAATACCAGCGCGAATCACACGAACCAACCAATCAGAGCACTGCTACGTCAGCAATGTCTCAACCAATAGAGATGCAGCTTACAATGGCTCATCCAATCACAGCTCTAGAATCTCCCGCTGCCTGACCAATGCCAGCGCGGCGTTTTCTGACATCAGTATTACTCCTTCTACTGACCCTCCCTTTACAAAATGACTCGGCAAAATTTTTCTTAAGCTTTTTCTCAAAAATGTTGTTAATAACGACATAAAAACAATGCTACCTTGTCTGTTTTCTAAATAAAGAGATAGTTTTCACTTTTTCAAAGAGAATTTTCTCTACGAGCAAGAATAACGACCCTTCAATTAAGCTCCGGAAGGACCTGTTACTTCTCTAGGGATAAGGCCAAAGTTTCTCAAGAGGACTTTTTGGTGTGAAAAGGAGTCTTGGTACTTCTCTGGGGATAAGGCCAAAGTTTCACAGGTGGACCCTTCGCTATAGCACTCCAAATCTACTCTCATACGAATATTCCCTAATGCAACACCTACAGCCTTTCACTGTTCAGTGTTATGACTACAGACAAAGTACTTCCGTAGTGGGATACGTCTATCCGCACTAATTCCCAGCCTACTTCAGGCTATGACTTTACCCCGGGCAACCTTCTCGCCCGTATATTCAAGACGACATAAAAACGCGACATTAACTTTTAGGGTTAGAACACATATAATCAATAATCAATAATCAATAATAAACCATCATACTGCTACCAAAAGCTGATCCAGCGCCAAACCGAGGGTCTCTGAATGACACAGCAGACAACGGGCCCCAAACATACAATACACAATTTCTCACCATTTAACAGACCCTACGAGAATGACGATGAATTCGGTTTGTTTGTCGTTGATTTGTCTTTTCTCTTCTAAAGGGGAAAAAACAGATTTATCTAATTCTTCTCTTCTTTATTTTAACCCTTTAACCTATATTATCAACCACTTTCCTCTTGGGTGATGAAGCATATTGATTGAGTAGTGTAAATTATTGACATGACTAATCAACTAAAATCTTAACAAATGTCATGAGGAAAATAATCACAAACTCAAAATATCGTTAATCTGTTTTATCTTCAGTAATTATAAGAAATCTCAGGTACAAAGTTACAGGGAAAGAAAATATACATTATAGGAGAAATATCATAAAATATGCAGACAAGATCACAAACATTTGAATCACAGTGAATATTATGGAGTGGATAGATGAAGAGACATAAGAATCATAAAGAGAAAACATTTGTAGACATTGCAAATTTCCCTATTGATACATACCTAACGATTAAAGTTCAGGGAAACCACCACCCCCTGGCCACGAGGATAGTGAAGGGGACCCGATTAGGGAAAACTGGGATAAAGATAGGATCAGGAAATAGATGACAGGATCAGGACAGGTAGGCCTCTAACCGACGGACAGCGACGATCACCCTCTGCCTCTCTAGACCTACGAAAGATGAAGAACACCACACCCCCTCAGAGCACCCCAATTATACCCTAATTTTGACATGGCCATCCCACTAATCTGCAACATTCGGAAGAATTCTAACATCTCGTTAGTCAATTTTTGGGGTGTTACTCCACACCTCCATTACTTCATTTGGCTTTACATGCTTTCTTTGTTCCTAACTCATTCTCACGATTTACATCACTGCTTATGAATCGATTCTCTATCCCCTATCACGTCACATTTTCTGATGAATGGCTTGTCCCTGTATTAGCAACTTTATTTCAAACAATGTATCGGCTAGACATAAAATGTTCATCAATTTGAGCTTTCCCAGGCATCTCGACGTCCTCAAATATTGCACTTCTTTCTTTCACTCTTCAAGGTTTCCTTCATCTGCCTCTGACACCCACCAAAGTTCATGTATGGGTCAACCTTTCGCGGCCTTTTCATTTATTCAGGCTAATTTAACACGCATATCTATTTGTTCACCATAGGCCCATTTTAATACTATAATGAAGGAGAAATATAAAGAGTATTAATAACACAAAAATATAATTTTCACTGTTCTTCCTCCCACCATTTACTCTAACCCCATATTAATTTAGTAATGATGGCATTAATGTGCAAGCAATGTTATTTGCAATAGCATTATTCCACTTTGTCGGTTTTAAGATGCAAAAAGCGATATGCAGCCTAAGCATTTCATGCATTAATCTTAATTGTAATGCACGCATGCGCAAAGCATTTCCCCGTGTTTGTGTGTATTAATGCATATTAGTACAAATCACACGATTAATAAATGTTATCTTGGGGCGTTGATCCGAGCAGGTTTACATGACGCAAACCCTGCTCCATCAGGGGCATATTTACAAGGTGGCGTTGAGCCATCCAAAGGGGCTTAGCGCCACCTTGTACATTTGGAAAATGGCGCTGCGCCACCAGAGCGTCAAATAAACGGACACTCCAGTGGCACTGAGGGCTTTTAAATGGTGGACAGTCAAAATATCGATTTTTAAATATCGAAGCAGTTATATCGAGTTTTAAATATCGTAGGGACAAAATATCGAAGTCAAGAATATCTACAACCAGAATATCGAAGTTAAGGTAAGAAATATCGATGTTGCAAATATCGATGTTAGTAATATCGATAGTTAAATTATCGATGTTAATAATATCGATATTTATATGAGTGTTATGTATTTTAGTATGTATTTAATATGTATGTGTTCTATATTTTTTGTTAAGTATTGTACTGTTTTTTTAAATATATGTATATATTTTTTAGAAATTAGTAATTTTTTTAAAAGTAAATTTTGTGTTTTAGTACCGTAGCGGGTTGTGGGTTTATAGGGGAATAGGGTGGGAAGTAATTTAATTATAGTAAACTAAATAATAATTTTTAGGAATTATTAATTGATTTTAATTAAATTTTGTGTTTTATTTCTGTAGCGGGTTGTGGGTTTATAGGGGAATAGGGTGGGAAGTAATTTAATTTTAATTAAGCAATTATTAATTTGTAATTATTGTTATTAATAATTAATTTATTGTTAATTAATTATTAATTGGAAATTAACTATTATTAATTGATAATTATTTTATTTGCATTAATTTATTATTGTAGTGGGTTGTGTGTTTTTAGGGGAATAGGGTGGTAAGTAATTTATTTGTAATTAAGTAATTAAGAAAAATTGAGTATTGATAATGTTTTTGTTAATTAATTTTTAATTGGGTAATATTTCTTATTAAATATTATTTATTGGTATTGATATTTTTTTGTTAATTAATTATTAATTTTTATTTAATATTATTTATTGATATGGAAAAGTATTTTTTTTTGTTAATTAATTATTAATTGGTTCTTAATTTTTATTAAATATTTATTGGTATTGTTAATTAATTTTTTGTTAATTAATTAATAATTGGTTATTAATTTTTATTACATATTAGTTATTGTTATTGACATTTTTTAAATTTAATTATTAATTGCAAATACATTTTTATTAATTGATTAATTGAACATTAATTTAATTGTGTGAAATTTTATGTGGAGTGTGTTGTGTGTTTATTGGGGAATAGGGTGGGAAGTTTTTAATATTATTAAAGTAATTATTATTTTTGATATATTTGTAGTTTTTTTTTTCTTCTAAATTTATTAATAAATCATTATTTAATTACAATATTTACTTCATTTATATGTATGTTATTTTTAACATCTACGTTGTCCAACGCTTTCCCTACTGTTGCACTCACTGGAGTGGGAATAGTAATTTTTACACCTACGCTATCCAGCGCTTTCCCTACTGTTGCACTCTCTGGAGTGGGAATAGTAATTTTTACCCCTACGCTATCCAACGCTTTCCCTACTGTTGCACTCTCTGGAGTGGGAATAGTAATTTTACCCCTACGCTATCCAGCGCTTTCCCTACTGTTGCACTTACTGAAGTGGGAATAGTAATTTTTACCCCTACGCTATCCAGCGCTTTCCCTACTGTTGCACTCTCTGGAGTGGGAATAGTAATTTTTACCCCTACGCTATCCAGCGCTTTCCCTACTGTTGCACTCACTGGAGTGGGAATAGTAATTTTTACCCCTACGCTATCCAGCGCTTTCCCTACTGTTGCATTCTCTGGAGTGGGAATAGTAATTTTTACCCCTACGCTATCCAACCCTTTCCCTACTGTTGCACTCACTGGAGTGGGAATAGTAATTTTTACCCCTACGCTATCCAGCGCTTTCCCTACTGTTGCACTCTCTGGAGTGGGAATACAAATTTTTACCCCTACGCTATCCAGCGCTTTCCCTACTGTTGCACTCACTGGAGTGGGAATAGTAATTTTTACCACTACGCTATCCAGCGCTTTCCCTACTGTTGCACTCTCTGGAGTGGGAATAGTAATTTTTACCCCTACGCTATCCAACGCTTTTCCTACTGTTGCACTCACTGGAGTGGGAATAGTAATTTTTACCCCTACGCTATCCAGCGCTTTCCCTACTGTTGCACTCTCTGGAGTGGGAATAGTAATTTTTACCCCTACGCTATGCAACGCTTTCTCTACTGTTGCACTATGTGGAGTAAGTATATATATTAATTTATATGTATATGTTTAATTTATTTTAACATTTAATGTATTAGTTATTATTTTTAAATATCTTTTAATATTTTTAACTATATTTCTTTTAATTATATGTATTATTTACTTAATTTTACATTATTATTAAAACATTTAAAAAACGATATTTTTAACCGATATTTTTGACAACTATGGGGCCGATTCCGGCCGGAAATCTCTCCGACCGAGCCGGACCCAGAGAGAATTCCGACCGAATCGGACCCTAGCAGTCCGACCGGATGAGTACGATGCATTCGCATGCTATCGGACTCGATTCGGTCGGACTCCCATTGAAGTCAATGGGAGCCGGTCGTACAACGCGTACGCGGGCTCCCATTGACTCAATGGGTGCGAGGCGAACAAGGGCGCCCCCTACAGCGGGTACGCATCCATGCGCATCGCGGCGTACATGCACAGGTAGGGGGGACCCATGGGTCCCCCCTGTGTGTGACTCGCGCGCCTACGCGTACATGGGGGTCCGACGCGGACCCCCAAAGTCCGGCTCCGACAGCTTTTTCGAGCCGGACGGCGCGAGTCGGTCGGACTGCTTGCGGCGCGCATCGTACTTACCCGGCCGGGAAACGTCTCCATTGCGCGGTGCGCGTTGAGTCCGAGCGAGTCGGTCGATGCGGTTCGGACCCGTGAACGAGTCGGTCGTCGATTTCGCGTGCGCTCGCATCGTACTCGCTCGGCCGGACCCGCGTACGATTCGGTCGGGAAACAGGGCTCCGAATCGGATCCGGTCAATCCGAATCAGATTCGGAGCACTACCGGCCGAGATCGGAATCGGCCCCTTTATATTTTTTTCGATATTTTTGTACTTACCTTTATGTAGATTGGATTTCGATATTTTTGACTTCTATATTTCTGTGTCGATATTTTTGCAGGTCGATTTTCTGTCCGTCGATATTCTGTCATACATTCCTTTTAAATATGCCCATTGGTCTTCTATGTCATGCACAATACCCACATGCCGTGGCACAACAACTTTCTTACACTGGGTATTCTGTGCTTTTTTCTATAAAACACGCCTGCCTTGCTCTAATATTACTGACCCTCTGTATCACAGGTACGATCTGTGCTAACATGTATAAAAACGCAATGTGCACTCTGAACCCATGTTCATTTATTCTTTGTTACTTAATATTCCTAGTATACTGAGCAGCTGTCTTTTACCTTTGTTAACCATCATTTAAAAGTATGAGAAATGTGCCTGAATATTTTCCACCATTGAAATAAGACTAACTTTTATAACAGTGTTCAATGAATAGTACTCTGATATCAACATGTGCCAGGTTTTCGCTGTTTTAGAAAATACATGAAATCAAACAAAACTCTTACACAAATAAAAAAAAAGATCTTATCTTAAATGCAAAATCATGCATGAAGTAAACTAATCAAACAACACTCATATAAAATGCACTGATGAATGGAAACTCAAATTAAATACACCAAAAGATCAATTCAAGTGAATAAATCAAAAAACAACCTATTTCCTATATAGTGCACTCAACAAATATGTCACCTTCCTTCCACAGCATCACGCTGACTGATGTCTTATAATAAGAGTATCAATCCGTGCTCTGTCAACGGTAAACAAACCTCTTAATCCTGTGCATCACGTAATGCTAAACTACCTGTAATTAAACAATGCTTTTCTGTGCAGACCAACAACATGCGAACACCAAGCAAATCAATAAATGTGCATAGGTGATGACGCCCAGTGAGGACCTCAAGCACCTCCTGCTCCTAAAGCCGGGATCTTAAGTGAAGGTACAGCATGTCCTTTTCTCTGCAGGCCCTTGAGTCCGACAGTAAGATAGCTTCTAGTTAGAGGCGTGACTACTGTAGTGAAAGTTGCAACACCAGAGATGAGATTCGTCACACTTGCTGTATATGTGAAAACAGATAGGGGTCTCTCTGCTGCTCTCCCACAACCCCCCGTCCTGCACAATGCATAGGCATTTACGTGTTGAGGTAGCGAGCTGTGATCCCGTGCACCAGCTGCACAATATGCCCAGGTCGCACTGGACGGGGTGGGTCGTTTACCACCATCTTCTGTGTGGACCAGTATCACTTGAATAGCTTCAGGTGTAGTGCCTTGTCTTTTCTCCCTTTTGTCTTCTTCTAAATTGATTTTGTTTGTTTTTAACTGTCATCACATTTTTCCACCATATTGTGAGGAGGGGTCAATACCTGTGTAGTGAACATTCAATACTTTGGGGCCCTTCTCGTTTTGTAATTTTAATCTGTCAAGAACACAATAAGGAAGTTTGGAACTTTTATTGTACAATGATGCACACAAGCACGTTTTGAACTTCTGTGTAGGAATTTATGAGAAATTGAAACTCTGTGCAAACTTGACATTGACTAGGTACTCATTCTTGAATGTAAATCTTGAGTGAGGACTGTGGAGTGATTGTTTAAAGGCAAATAGTTGGTTTCTGTATTTGCTTCCTCAAGGGGAGAATTGATTTTACTGAATCAATTAGATGCCTGGAACGGGAGAATGATTTTCTCTGTCACCCAGATCTTGTCTTAGAATCTGATGCAAGTTGGACAGGTTGGGGCACAAGATGTGGCCAGTTCTCGACTGGCAGTACATGGTCGTCTTAAAAGTCGAACATGCACATCAATTGTTCAGAGATGCTTGCAGGTCCCTTTGCCATCCAGATGTTTGCAAAAGACAAGATAAAATGTACAATTCTTTTAAAAATGGGGAATCTCTCAGCGGTTAGGTATATAAGCCATCTAGGGGGCACTAAATCAAAGCCACTAGCAGATTCGAACACAGTCTCTAGGGATTTTGCCTTCAAATGAATCTTTCCATCTGAGCAGAATATCTTCCGGGCAAATTGAATCTCGTGGTGGATTGGTGTTCAAGACACCTTCAGGATTCAAGTAATTAGCACCTTCACACTTCAGTGTTAAATCAACTTTCTTCAATCTTCAGCACAATGTCAATAGATCTCTTTGCTTCCCGTCTCAGTACCCATCTTCCCTCCTTTTTTAGCTGGAGACCAGATCCGTTAGCTTTGACCATAGATGTGTTTCTTCAATCTTGGCCTCAAAAACATCTCTATGCATTCCCTCCTTGTGTGATGATTTCCTGAGTGTTAGCACAGGCTCGCAGACAACAATCGTCTCTAGTACTTGTTACCCTCTTTTGGCAGGCTCAACTTTGGCATCCAACTCTTCTGGAACTGTCTTCAGATTATCCAGTACTGATTCCACACCTTCCAAATATTTTCCTCAATCTACAGGGGACCTGTCACGACCTGATCCTAGATGGTTCACTGTCCCTCATTGCTTGGGATTCCTGGAGAGCCCCAGGAATTTCGGAGGAAGCTGTCCAACTTATCCAACAGTCCTGGGCTCTTAGCACAACAAAACTATACAAATCAAAAAGTATGAGCATAAAACAGTAACGGATGTAGTTATCTTTGAATCCTAATACTGTAAAATCTATAAAAAAACAAAACTATACAAATCATCCTGGTTGGCATGGTGTAGCTGGTGTTTGGACGGGGGTGCAGATCCCATTTCAGCAAATGTACCCCTGGTGGTCAACTTTCTGGCTTCTTTGGCTGCACAGGGAAGAGCCTATCGAACGAATAACACCTACAGATCAGCTATTTCTGCCAAACATATTAGAGTGGATGGAAAACCTATCGGAGAACACCCTTTGGTCTGTCGCCTATTAAAGAGAGTAAGATTTTCTAAACCTCCTGTTCTTAAATATAATGTTATGTTGGATGTTAACCTAGTGTTAAATATGCTTATCTTATGGCAAGATAATATGGATCTTTCTCTGAAACATTTGTCTGCAAAGTTAACAATGCTTTTGTGTTTGATTTCTTTGAAGCGTATTTCTGATGTCAGAGCCCTTGATATATCTTCTATCCAGTATTCTTCTCTAGGTGTTTCTTTTTAAATTCACAGACGCACTAAAACCAATTTAATGTCTGTTCATTCATTATTCTTTTTTCCCTTCTCAACCAAAGTTATGTGTGTAGAATTGCTTGAAATCTTAAGTTCTAAGGACTGCAGCTTTGAGAACGCCCTCTGCCTCTCAATTGCTCCTTTCTTTTAAAAAACATCACAAACCAGTCTCTGCTCCAACCTTAGTCCTTTGGGTTGAATGGGTTATGTCTTTAGCCGATATTAATACTGATATGTTTGGAGCCCATTCTTCCAGGGATGCTATGGCCTCAAAAGCCTTCTGGGCAGGAGCGGGTTTGCACGACATTCTCAAATCTGCAGATTGGTCTAATGTTAATATGTTCAGAACATTTTATTGCAAACCTATTACTCACTTGTCTGACTCTGTGGTTTCAATGCTTTGAACAAGCATAAAAGGAGCCTCCGGTCTTGGAATTAAATTGAGATATTCCTACCCTTGGTTTATGAAAGGGTAGATTTCATGAAAGACACATAGGTGAGTATTGTCCCGCCATTGCTTTATTAACCCTCCGTGGTTCTTCTTTTGCAGTTCCAGTACCATTAACCACAACTTCTGCATCAACGTAACGCCGGTTGCACTTTTCCTTCCATGGAACTTCCAGGACGGCTTCAAAAGCCTTTTCCAGTTATCTGGAATGTCATTTCTCCTCAAATTTTCTTGGACTTTATTAAGGACCTTTTTACTGTTCTGATAACGTTATCTATAGTTTTGGTCATGTGTCCTATGTTTTACCCTAAGTGACTAGTTTGCAAGAAAATAGGGTTAGTAGCTGTTTGTCAGGATAATTATCAGTGTACCTGACTTCCCATTGGTTAGGTTATTGTGATGTCATGTTAGTAGTTCTATACCGAGGTTTTCTGGGTAATGTAATTTGGTTCTTCTACTTGGCTGCTATTCAATTAAATGCAAAAAAAGAAAACATAATACTTGCTTTGGTGTCTTTAATAAACTCCAGCTTTTCTTACAGGAAAGCTAAGAAAATCTCAATTAGGCCACAGGACACCTTCCTAACAGCATGAAGAGAGATGATGGGGCTCATACAAGGAGACCTGCAGCATGCTCTGTTATAGAGATTTGAAGCTTTTCAATTGTCACTATTTTTGTACACATTTATTTACCAGAAATACTAATGTGTATCTGTGACTGCAGCACAAGCATAAAAGTGCAGCATTTTTGCATTAATGTTTTTGGTATTTTCACTTGTGGAATACACAACGTATTGTGATTTATTCTGTATGCTGTATAATAATTTGGAGGACCATGTCGGACTCACCATTTATATTTACTGGAACAATAAGATTACATCTATGACATACTGAAGAGCAGACGCACATGTGCACATGCAGCATTTAGCACCAAAGGCAGCAGGAGGAGGGTTGGGTGTATGACTCTCCTGGGGCTCTATGGAGAATAATATCCATAAACATGCAGCCTTCAGAGCTACATCTCATTCACATTTCTCCGCAGAATCCATAACTCCGGTGTGAAGTGCCTCTCACTCTAATTCCAAATGAACGCTGTTTAAATAATAAAACATCAGCCTTAGCTCATTCTGCAAGAGACACAGAAGAGCAGCTTTGCTTAGTCTGGGTAAAAGAGTCGTGTCCTACAAGCACAGAACAAAGCAAGTGTTCTACTATGTGTCCCTGAAAAAACAGTGCAGACTACAGAACAACAATGTCAATCTATATTAAATGTGTGCTTGGCATTTAATTGTGTCTGTGAAAAATATTTTCAAACCACCATCTCGGAAAGGTGCTGAGTTAAAAAGGAAAACTTGAATGGAGACAAAATGTAATCCCTATAACATCCTGTCCTACCTCCCAGGCCAATGGGAGTTAGGGAAAAAGCTCAAGGCTCCCCTGAACCCATTATCTGTCATTGGCACTCCCTTTGAGAAGGCGGGGCTTAATATTATTGGACCCTTGGACCTCAAGACAACTTTAGGCAACAGTTTCATCCTGGTCTTAGTAGACCATGCCACTCGCTACACAGAGGCCATTCCTCTGAGGTTGGTGACTGCATCTGCGGAGTCTAAACTTCTGATGGGGATTTTTTCACATGTGGGGTTCGCCAAAGAGGAAGTGTCTGACAGAGGCACTACCTTCATGTCAACGTATATGAAGTACATGTGGGATGAGTATGGAGTGACTTACAAGTTCTCCACACACTATCACCCCCAAACAACCAGGCTTGCGGAGAGATTTAACAAGACCCTCAAAGGAATGATAATGGACCTACCATGAGTCCATGATGTGTATGTGGGACACCCTCCTCCCATGCTTTATGTTTGCCTACAGGGAAGTGCCATAAAAGGGGGTTGGATTTAGCCCCTTCAAACTACTCCATGACCACCCTGTTAGGAGACCTCTCAGACTTGTAAGAAGGAAACCCTATCAGGATGTAGTTAGCTACATGATGGCACTCTGCAACCAGATGAATCACTTCTGGAAAAAGTTCAAAAGCAATCTTGAGGTCAGTCAGGAAGTAATGAAACTCTGGTATAACCAGACGGCCACTCTGGTAGAGTTTCCACCTGACAAGCAGGTGTGGGTATGGAACCTATGGAGCCCAGAGTTCTCCAGGATCACTGGACAGGCCCATATGAGGTGAAGGAGCGGAAGGGGGAATCAACCTACCTAGTGGATCTCAAGACCCCTAGGAACCCATTAAGGGTGCTCTATATAAACTGCCTCAAACCCCACTTTGAGAGGTCTGAAGTCAATAAGTTCCTGGTGACATATGAAGGGGTGGAAGAGGAGACTATGCCTCTCCTGACCTCCTTGTATGTCCAAGAGCATTATGGGTCAGTAGAGGGTGCCAACCTATCCCCTTCTCTGATCCCAGAACAGTGACTGCCGTCCTTTGTTGGCGCAGTTCTCTTCTCTTTTCTCCCTCACACCTGGACTTGCACATTTGTGTACCCATGAAATAGATACTAGAGACAGTATGCCTGTCAAAATCCACATTTACAGGCTGTCAGACAAGGTGAGGGACATTATCAAGGAGGAGGTCTACAAGATGCCGATGCTAGGAGTGATTGAGCTCTCCAACAGTCCCTGGTCCAGCCCCATGGTGCTGATACCCAAGGCTGCCCCACCCAGGAACCACTCCAGAGCTTAGGTTCTGTGTGGACTACCAAGGACTCAATTCTGTCACAAAGACTGACACATACTCCATCCCTCAGCCTGATGAGCTCATAGACAGGCTGGATGCTGCCAGGTTTCTTAGTACCTTTGATCTCACAGATTGCTCTGACTGAGGGGGAAAAAGAGAGGTCTGCATTCTCGACTCCAGAGGCCCCCTTCCAGTTTGAGTGAAACCCTTGATTTAAAGAATGCCACTGCCACCTTTCACAGGTTGGTCAACAGGGTCCCATCTGGGAGGGAGGCATTTTGTGCGGCCTACCTGAATGAGTCGGAGCAACTGTACGAACTTCAGGAGGTGCTTGAAGCCCTACAGTAGGTGGACCTGATGGTCAAGGCCAGTAAATGCTATATTGGGGAGGGTTCCGAGGTATATCTGGGCCTCATGGTGGGCGGTGGCAAGGTGCCAACCCTCCAAGCTAAGACTGAGCCTATCCTGGCAGCCCCTGAGAATGCAGAATGAGGTGATGGCCTTCCTGGGCCTCACAGGATATTGTAGGAGGTTTGTTAAGGAATATGGCACTATTATTACCCCCTTAACACAGCTGATTTCTAAGAGCAGTCCATAAAGGTGTTCTGGACAGAGGCCTACCAGAAAAATCTTTGACACCCTTAAGGAAGCTATGTGTGCAACACCAGTACTCAAGGCTCATTACATCTCTAAGGAGTTTATTGTGCAGACAGATGCTTCTGATCATGGCATAGGGGCTGTCTTAGGACAGTTAAATGAGGAGGGCCTAGACTAACTGGTAGCCTTCATTAGCAGGAGGTTACTTCCCTGGGAACAGAGATGCAGTGTGAATATAAAGGAGGAGTTCACGTGGTCTGGGCACTGAAAAAGCTGAGACCATACCTGTTTGGTACTCACTTCTGAGTTCAGACAGAGCACTCAGATGGCTTATGCAAATGAGGGGTGAAAATCTCAAACTGTTGAGGGGGTCCATCTCTCTACAGGGAATGGATTTTATGGTGGAACACCATCCTGGGTCAGACCACAACAAAGCTAATGGTCTATCCAAGTTCTTTTGCCTTAGTGATAAGGACTCGCAAGAGGTTAGGTAGTTCTCCCCACTTTCAGTGGGGAGACACATTTTAGAACTGTCAGCCTTGGGGTTGTCTTCCCCCAAACTTAATGCCTTCCTTCTCCACTCTTGCAAATCTTGTTTTTTGTGGCCTTAGGACTCTGTGCACTTTACCACTGCTAACCAATGCTAAAGAGCATGGGCTTACTCCTTAAAACATGGTAACATTGCTTATCCCCAATTGGCATATTAATTTACTTATAAGTCCTTGGTAAAGTAATGCTACATGTACCCAGGGTCTGTAAATTAAATGCTACTAGTGGGCCTGCAGCCCTTATTGTGCCACCCACTTAAGTAGACCTTTAAACGTGTCTCATGCCAGCCACTGTAGCCTGTGTACAGTTTTAAACTGCCATTTGACCTGACAAAATAAACCTCTTACGAGGCCCAAACCTTCCTTTTTAATACATAAAGTCACTTCTAGGGTAGTCCATTGATAGCCCAGAGGGCAGGGTGCAGTGTATTTAAAAGGTAGGACATGTGATTTTAAGTTTTACACGTCCTGCTAGTGAAAAACATTTAAATGTTTTCTCCATTACTACAAGGCCTAGCCCCCCCCACAGGATATAATTGGAGTTATCTTATTACATTAAATATGCTGTAATTTCCAAATGGGAACAGGTCACCAGGTCATGTTTGGTGTCTGTGGAATTGTAATGAACAATTCTCTCTTAAGGTGAAGTCAGATTTTGAATTACAATTTTGTAAATGCCACTTTTAGAAAGTTGGCATTTTCCTGTCTTAGCCATTTAGTGCCTGTAGCCTGTTTCTGGGTCCCATGACTGGGCGCAGCTGACAGTTGGGATTGTGTTTTTGTCCTAGGCTGCCACACACAATAGAGAGGTTAGATGTGCCTGGATGGGCCATCACTGGCAGGATGGAAGAGAGAAGCTGGGGACAGCCCTACTCACACTTCAATAGGGTGGTCTTGCCCCCCTACAAAGGGGTGCATATCCCCTGTAGTTCGTCTGGAGCCAGGACAGGGAAGGCAGGAAGCCTGTGAACTTCAATGGGAAACCTCTGAAAGCTTCTCCCACTTCAAAGGCAGAAATGGGTATAAATATTGAACCTCAGACACCAACTCGTCAGCTGGAATTGTGGGTACTCTGTCAGGAAGAACAACTGCGATGCTGCTGGAAGGACTGCCACTCTGCTGGACTGACCTGTTGCCCTCTTGCCTGGGTGAGAAGAACTGGACCTGCATCTTTTTATCCCAGGTCCCCAGAGGTTTCCAATGGATAGTTAGCTGGCCTCCTAACCAGAACCTCAGCGACAGAAGGTAAGAGGATGTGGCATAAAGGCCAGAGCTGCCGACATTGGAGTTGGGGAACCAGGTTCGAGTCTCAGCGTCGGCTCAACATTCTGTGATTCTGGGCAAATCACTTAATCTCCCTGTACCTATCTAAAATGAGTGTGTCCTTCTCTAATGTAACTGGTGTCCATGTAAAGCACTCCAATACCTTTGGGCCGAGTTCACGCTATATAAAACTGCAACAAAGAAAAAAAAAAAAAAAAAGAAGGCTCCAACCACCATGAACCTAACACTTGGACTCTGCCATCTGTGAATTCTACCCTGCCAAGTGGTACCAACCCGGTCCTGGACCCTTGGAAGTGGACCTAAAGGTGCTCTGCCAGCCCATATGTGGACCCAGCAGAACCGAGGCATCTCCTTTTCTGCGCGGTGCAATCCTGAGCAGAACCAATGCATCACTTCTGCTGTGAGAGTTCTACTGACACATGGACTCTCCTTTGACCGCACAGTCCGCATCGGAACCGCCATATGTGCGAAGCTTTCTCGGCGAAGGTCACATTGCAAATCTCTCGTCGACGGCAGCCTCAGCGATGATACAGGTTCTCGCATCGTAGCCTCACAGCTCTTCAGAACTGAGGCCTCGCCTCGACTGTGCAACGCATCCTCTATGCCAGAATTTGCATCACAAGCCCTCAACAATGGGATCCTCTACGACGATTACTAGTGTTGTGGCAGCAGGTTGATATTTTCTGCAGTTTATAAGTGTTAGTGTGAGATATTGTAAATTTCTTAAAAGTCATAATGTAAGGTATTCTCAGTGGCTTGGAAATGTTAGTGGGACATATACCCAAAGGTTTAAAATGGTTACTGTGTGCATTTCCAGAGGTTTAGAAGTATTAGTGTGACTTATTGCCAAATGGCTTAGAAGTCCTAGTACAAGATAGTCCCAGCGATCAAGAAGTGTTGGAAGTGTAGTGTGATGTGTTGTCAGTGGTTTATAAGTGTTAGAATAAGAATTTCCTTTGGTTTAGAAGTGTTAGAGGTAGGTATTCCTAGTAGCTAAGAAGCGTTAGTGGGAGAAATTCCCATTGGCTGAGAGCTGTTACCAGGAGGAATAACCAGTGATTTGTAAGTAATAGTAAGGGGAATTTCCAGTAGTTTAGAAGTGCAAATTTGAAGTATTCCCAGTGGTTTAGGAGAGTTAGCACGAGGTATTATCATCAACTGTTCAGAACTGGTAGCACAAAATAGTTCCAGTGGTTTCGTGGTGTTAGCAAGCATGAGGAATTTCAAGTGGTTTACGCGTGTCAGGGATACGTATACAGAATTTTTTGAAGTGTTAGTGTGGAGCATTTTTAGTGGTTTAAAATGTTGGTGTGAATTATTACAAGTGATTAAGATGAGCTAGTGCAAGGGATCACAGTGGTTTCAAAGTGCTGGTGTGAGGTACTCTCAGGGGTATATTCACAAGAACGTGTGATAACTATCGCAAGAGTAGCGTAACGCAACTTGCAATATCGCAGCCCATCGCAGGAAAATATCCACATGTCAACGTGGAATTCACAACAAGGCGGTACCATGCGATAGCCACCAGATAACGCGTCAAATGTCAGTGTCAAAATCAACGCCACGCTGAAAAAATGAGAAACGCGAGAAATCATGCGATGAGGCCAATCGCGGTACAGAAATCAGTGAACACCAGCCACAGGCCTGTAAATCCCACGTGGCCGGCGGGAAAAAGCACCATAAAAGAAAGAAAAAAAAAGAGCCCAAAAACAATTCAAACTGCGTAGCAACATGGATGCACCCGGACCGAGTGCAGAGGACAAGCCGAACACCACAAGCCCTACCGAGGACCAGCCAGGAACCCCGCCTTCGGGGAAGGGCAAGGACAAGAGGAAAAGGAAGATCGGGTACAGTCCGCAGGAAGACCAGATCATCGTCACGGGGGTGACCGAACACCAACAACAACTGTTCGGCACCTCCACTGTGGCACTGGCAACCCAAACTGAAAAATGGCAGGCCATCCTCACCAAGGTCAATGCAGTCGGAGTGTCCAGGAGGTCACTGGAGGAGGTCAAGAGGCGCTGGCATGATCTGAAAAGGCAGACCAAACATGAGCTCGCTGCCAACAGGGAGGCAGCAACGGCGACTGGAGGTGGGAGTCCTGCAACACAGGAGGAGCTGGAGCAAATGGTGGCCACAGTCAGCAGTGAGGAGACGGTGGCAGGATTGGGAGAACTGGACACAGCACGATACGACATGACCCAACAGCAACAGGGTGAGTAACCACTAGGGACGGGGGGACAGGGGGAGATGGGCACAATGGCACACATGCACAATTATGCGCAGCACACAGCCCACCCACAATGACCGTGGAACATGTCCTTGAATGCCTTGGCACACTGCAGCACACATGGAAACACCAAGTAGGCCCCCATCCACAATGTGCATAGAGGGCCCCCCCTATCACCAATATCACAACTGACCCGTGCACATGTGCTGAATCCAGCAAAGCAGCTGCTCCGTGACCCACACTGACTATGCAAGTAACACTGCATGTCCGATAGCACGGCAGCTGCCCCAAAAAAATGACATGGCCCACGAAGCGACATGGAGGTAGCCAAGTGTGGATCATATCCGTAAAGGAGCAGGTCACACTCCGACGTGTCCACGTGCACCCACAACCCATGCCTCACAATACACGCAGCAGACGAACAATGCACCAGGTCACTAAAACAGTCCGCGAGCACACATGACCCAAGTCAAAAGCAAATCAGGTCCCGAAAAGCACACAATTCAAAGGCACCCCGCCTCAAAGGGAGAAGGCTACACAAAATCAGAGCTGCAGGGGCAACTCAACCACAATGCAGCACACACATAGCAATCACAGAACATCAGCAATGAAGGCAATGTGGTACAAAGTGCAACACCAGCACCACATGACAGAGCCCACAACAGGTTCCGCTCGTGCTGTCCACCCACATCTGACACTGTGTGATGATAATGTACGGCTACTACCACACATCCGTCATGTAGTCGAAAAACACACTGACTGCCATCAAATAGCCAGCACCCCCCAAACAGTCACAATGTACATTGGCATGCAGTCTGAATGTATACATCTGCAAATCATCCCCATACATGTGAAACTCTGTTAACCTGCATCTCCCTTTACATTGCAGAGGGACAAACAACACCCCTGCAGAGCACACCACACATCCCACCATTGATGATGAAGAGGACAACCTGCACACATGTCAAGACACCCTCCAAAGCATGTTGGACAGCCTCTGCACCCCACCCCCAGGAGCAGGCCAGGGCAGCTGCCTCGAGGTGACCCCACCACCTGCACAGACCACACAGCAGGAAACACACCACCACCACGGCTGTCTCCCAGGACCACCCCGACCAATACATGGAATTCCAACTGCGTGTGTTGGGTTGCCAGGTGGAGTTGGTTCATCAGCTGCGGGTGGGTTTCGAGCTCATGGCAGACAAACTCGATGCCATACGTGGGTGTCTGAGTCCCATCAGGGACCACGTACAGTCCCTATCGGACACCCCCTGTACGCACCATGCTCCGCCACAGACCTTGGCTAACCTCGCTGGTGCCATGAGTCTAATACAAGCACTGTCTGGTCAGACAGGCACCAGCCATGACAGCACAGAGTTGGCACAGATGCGGAGGGCAATGGACACCATGGAGTAGATGCAGGCTCAAAGGATGTCCGCCACGGCTGGACACCAGCGAGCAGTGGCTGGGAACAGCAATGCCCTGCAGTACTCCAACTTGCCATTGCTGCCACTGAGCCCTTCCCAGATGACTGCAGCGGGAACATCGACACAAACAGCTCCGACCCCTGATGTGTCCGTGTTACACTGTGATGCTGCCCCATCACCTACGCAGTCTGATGTGTCAGGGGCACACAGCGATGCAGCCATCACCCCACCACACACACCGGACACAGAACCCGTATCAGGGGAGTGAGAAGGGGATGGGAACTACTGTGTGAGGAAGGAGGCAGTAGCATCCATCACCACCATATGGCCTGTCCCTGCCTGGTCATGACCTATGCATCATGCCCTGGGAAATACCTCCTACTGACCTCCGGAACACCCTGCGACATTCACCCAGACCCCGACACGGACTGCCATTTCTGCACCGCTGGCCAATCACACAGCAATCCTGCTGTGGACTGCACTCTCCCTCTTCCCAATCACTGTGCACTCCCCAAAGGACTCTGGTTGGCCCACCACTGGGCCTCCATGTGATGTGGGCTTGGATGGCCAGGTACAGCTCCAGCTCCGTCAATCACCTGAATGTGAATAAAACATTCTTAATCACACAGATGTGACATCACTATGTTCACTCACGTATGGAAGTATGGCTGGATGTGGGGAGGATGATTGCACATGAAGGTACACCCTGGTAACTGACATCTATGCGCATTTCTATCCCTGAGACACATGGCCAATTGGATGACTGGGAAGGTTAGTACTAGCTGTGTCCCCATTGCACATCAACAGCAATCTCACAACACCCCAAAGTAGGCACACGTCCTTGTGTTGAATAGGGCCGTGTGTAGGAGTGACCAAAACAGTGGCAGGCCATGAGTGGTATCCCACACCACGTGTGACAGCAGAACTTCACGTCGCAGACCGACTTACACACATCTGTGTGGACACACTCTGTTGTGATGTATGACATTGCTCCACATGGTCAGAGGTTGGACCCCATACACACATAGCTGGAGTCATGTAAGTGCACATGTCGTCCAGCACCTATCCGAAAACAATGTCTGGCTCACGGAGGCGGAGCTTGCCAAAGGGACACACCCCCATTGCACATGCGTCAGTCAGTTCCCCCCTGTGTTGTGACGAGGCTCATTGTGGCACATGAGTGGACAATCTAAACAACACACCTCACAGTTATACACCAGTGGAGTGGCATAGGTTTTATTGGCATGTGCGTGTCAGTACGGACGGGGCAACGGCCACAACAGGCAGGGACATGCTTAAGACACTTACACGCAGCATGGGTACATGTCGAGGTTCAGTTGATGGTGGGGCTGAAATGGACAACATTCATCACGGATGGCAACGCTCACAGCCCACCTTGCCTTGCTGGATGAGTCATGTGTTGTTTGGCGTCTGCACATTGCCCCGTGTGAGGGGGCACGACTCACTGCACGTGGGGTCTGCATGGTGCTCTGCCTCCGGGGTGCGCCGATTGTCTGCTCTGCCGACAGTGATCAGGTGTGAGGGTCCGACAGGTTCACATGTCGTGCTACATTGCCATGTGTGTGCTCTCACCCAGCAGTGTGTCCGAATTGGCAATGTTGCCAGACGACGCTGTGTTGCTCCGACCATGGACCTGCGTCGCCTTGCACAGCTGTGTGTACACAAGCGTTATTCCACGCACATGCATCCAGAGCCCGACCGAAGGCAGACGTGTCCTCTGTTGTGGTGGGATATGTGAGCAATCCCCACGATGCAAAAAGTTGTTGGGCCATGTGCTGTGGGTGGCAATCGGATGTGGCTGCAGGAACGTAGTTACTCGTCCATGAATGCCCGTGCAGCTTCATGTGCAATGTGTTCCAATAGTACATCGTTGTCGTGTTCAAGGAACACCAGGGTGAGCCAATCTATTAGGTGGTCCGGGCAGGTGTGCTCAGCCCACGCCGTCTCACCGATCCGCAACACAGCCCAATAGGAGAGCGCCTCGATGTGGTCACTGCACACGAGAAATTGTGCAATCTCCCATGCACAACTACCAACACATACACAGTATGTCAATGCATCCCATGCACGGCTGTCTCTGTTACACTCCTGTTCGTGATCCAACAGGGGGCGCAGACACAAGTCATAGTCCAATTCATCAACAGTTGTGTTGGATAGGCAGACATCCATGGGACACTCGAATGTGCATGTTCGGCAGTGGAACCAGGGCTGGACGCAGGTGACGTGGGCAATGCGGAAACTGAGCCTGTAACTGATCCACAGCACTGCCAGTGGCAGTGCGCCCAGTAAATGCAGCATACGTGCACGGTACTGTTCCACGTGACGGGGTTGTGCATGTGCCCGGTATGGCCTACCATTGCGTTGGTGCGTCTCGTTGAACAGGCACTCTTCTGGACTGCGGCAGTTGTGTGGAGGATATGTCACAGCTCTGAGCAATGATTCGTATGTGTGTGCAACGTTGTGGGTTATGGCTTGCTGTTTCTGTGAGTGTCAAGGGCATCCCATGCGGGGGTACCACAGGCAGGGGCTTCTATGTGTGGGCTGTGGATGAGTCGGATGGTTCATTTGCGGAATGCGTGGTGTGGGAGTCGTCCCCATCTGCCATTGCATCTCTATCAGGGTGTTCCAGGCGCATTCTGGACCAAGGTCAGAGGTGCAGGTGTCCTCCCGGCTTCTGCATTGGGACAATGGTGCTTTCATCCCTGATGTTTGTCTGACTACTACTTTCATTTTCGGAATGTGATGTGGGTTTGGCGCTGAGATTGGGACACGGCCTTGGGCTCATGGTGTACGGATGGCGATGCACACACACATGTTGGCATGTGGAGCCAGGTGCCCGAGCGGCCTTGCGCTGCTTGTGCTATCTCACTCCGTCTCTCTCCCTTGCTCTCTCTCTCTCTTTCCTTTGTTGGGCGCATGGCACACCTTCTTCTCTTGGATTTGGTCTTCCAGGCTGTGTGCTACGGATTGTCCAGTGAGGAGCAGCAAGGACACATCCTAAGGGTTGTTTCTGCTTTTGTTTGTATGGTGTTTTGTGTTGGTGATTGCATTGCTGTATGACTGATTCTCCATTTTCTGGCAACGCATGCATGTTTGGCTGCGATAAAGTGCCGTTAATTCGGCGATAGCTCCTTGTGAATATGCCCCTGAGTTGTTTACATGTGACATTATAAGCTATTCGAAAGATGAGATTACACATCAGGTGGATTTCAAATAGATATTACCAACCTCGTCGGATTACTGAGGGCAGTCGGAATGATATATGACATATTCCCAACCTTGAAGAAGTGTTAATTTACCAATCGTTTAGAAATGTCAGCTGACAACTTCTCTGATATATTCCTATATCCCGCCGCAGAGGTAATGCTTACATAAAATACCATAAGAGGAAAGCGCTTAGTGATGAAATAGCCACCACTGCTAAAGCTTATTACATTGATATTGGTTTCATCTCAAAGCAGAGTACATATTATTCCCTGGTGGAAAATGGTTGCCTTTGCTGTAGACAGATATAGCTTTTACATTTCCAACCTTTGTTGTTAGCAATTACGTTAAATTGAGGTCGTGATGGCTTCTATTATCTGTAAAACACCAGTGTAGTCCATCTGAGAATAAAAAGAGATATTCATGAATCTCGGGGTGCAGCAATCTCAGTGATTTCCTAAATAGGAGCAATTTCATGCAAATAATAGACTGTGATGGAGGCTGCCGCTTTCTTATGAGTTCGGTAAGTTTCAGCAGGGGATGGAAACACCTTTGACCGCTTCAAAGTGCCTTCATTCTCTTAAGTGTAGTCATCTTCTTCATTCCCACCACCTTATGGTAGTCATAATATGCAGCTCCTCATAGCCAATTGCATCTAAATGACCAAATTATGAAAACTACATAGATATGACTCGCTGTATTTCTGCACTCAGCAGTCAGAGAAGGACTTCCCCAGCAGTCATGATAAATTGTCAATGGGTTTGTTTACTTAGAAGACACACACTGGAATAAATAAATAATAGTGCCTAGTGTATGATATATACATGTGTGCTGATTAATTCTGTGGTGGGGATGGAAAACTGGTTTTGTCCAAGAGTGTGGATGATATGGTGGCTCCCTTTCTAAAAGAATTAATTGGGTGGGTTTGGTTGAATTTCAGGATAACAGTTTCCATTAGGAGTAATTTGCTTTCCGTGAATATTTTGTGAGGTTGAAGAGTGATTTAAGAATGAACGATAGATCACACCCATGATGCCATTCATTAATTAAGTAGTAGTGGATCTCTGACACTAGGGGACTGGCAGTTCCCAAGGACTCAGTCATGTAATAAAGTTAGTTATTTTAGAGTACACGGTAACGCATCCACATGTCTTCAATGGATAGTCATACATCAAATAGCACAGCAGGCAATCAATACAAGTGAAGGTATTTTTTCAAAACTACAAAAATAACACTAGGCCTAGGTGAAATTTCATTTACGTCAGCGTGATCTTGCATAATTTCCAGCATTTTGCGTTAGAATTGTTACACAAAACGCATAAGATTACACCAGTAAGCCACAATGCATAACCGAGACTTTGTTAGGGAAAATCCTTTCACTGTAGCACAGGAAGAACACAAATGAACTGAGCACGGGTGGCTGTTGTTTGTGTCATGTGTAGCTTTGCACATTTTTGCAAGGAATGCATCCTCACGCCAAAAATAGGCATAAGGCTGCATTTCACACAAAAAATAATGCAGAATACAGAAACCAGCATTATATGTAATAATGTATGATTTTGTGGTCATTTCGCCTAATATTCTTAAAGGAAATTACACAAATTGAATTAGTACCAAGCAAAACGCATTTGTTTTCAAAAGTAAAGTATGCAATGTGGTATATATATAACATTCATGTATTAGAAGGTAATCATAAATTATATAGTTAATCCAAATTGAAATAGCGAAGGAAGGTAAGTAGATGACAAAGGGGGATATTCACAAGAACGTTGCAAGGAATGCATCCTCACGCCAAAAATAGGCATAAGGCTGCATTTCACACAAAAAATAATGCAGAATACAGAAACCAGCATTATATGTAATAATGTATGATTTTGTGGTCATTTCGCCTAATATTCTTAAAGGAAATTACACAAATTGAATTAGTACCAAGCAAAAAGCATTTGTTTTCAAAAGTAAAGTATGCAATGTGGTATATATATAACATTCATGTATTAGAAGGTAATCATAAATTATATAGTTAATCCAAATTGAAATAGCGAAGGAAGGTAAGTAGATGACAAAGGGGGATATTCACAAGAACGTGCGCTAAACATCTCCAAAAAATGTTAACGCAACTTTACACATCGCAGTCTATCGCGGGAAAATAACCCTGTGTTAACCTGGAATTCACAACACGGCGGTACCATGCGATAGTCTTCCGAAAACGCGGCCAATGTCCGCGATTCAACCACCGCGACGGCGATAAAAACACAAACCCCAACGAGTAAAAAGACGCAATGGCCCCAAGCGCGACAAGAAAACAGTGGTAACCGGCAAGAGGCCAGCAATACCCACGCGTAATGCGGGAAAAAGCACAAGAACAGCCCACGGAAAATGCCACCAAAAAGGAAATGAACTGCGGAGTACCACGGATGCACCCTGACCGACTGCAGAGGACAACATGAACCCCACAATCCCCACGGAGGAACACCCAGGAATCCAGGGCACGTGGAAGGCAATGAGAAGAGGAAGAGGAAGACGGGCTACAGGCTGCATGAAAACACGCTCATCAGCACCGATGAGATAGAACACCACCACCAACTGCACGTCACCTCCAACGTGTCATTGGCAACAAAGAGGCAAAGATGGCACACCACCTCGGACCATGTGAATGCCGTCGCAGCGCCGAGGAGGACAATGGAAGAGGACAAGAGGCGCTGGATTGATGTGAATGGCAAAACCAAGCTGAAACACGCTGCCAACACGAAAGCAGCAACGCACTTCGGAGGAGGGGGGCCAGCAGGATACCAGGAGCTGAATGACATGGGGAAGATGGTGGCCACAGCCATCAGTCTGGAGACGGTGACAGGAGTTGGGGAACCTGACACTGCCCAACATGACCCGACACCACAGCAACAGGGTGCGTACCGACCAGGGAGTGGGGGAAGGGGGGAACTGGGCACAATGGCACACATGCACAATTAAGCAGAGCACACTGCACACCCACAATGACTCAGGATCATGTCCCTGATCCCATGGGAACACTTCAGCACACACACAAACACCAAGTAGTCCCACGTACACCATGTGCCCAAAGGGGCATCCACCCAACACATCAACAATCACACAACCAACACATGCACACGTGCGAAACACAGCAAACATGCATATACGTCAGCCACACTGACAATGCAAGAGACACCACATGACGAGTAGCATGGCTGCAGTCCAATCATCATGACAATGTACACGGCACGACACTGAGGTGGCTGAGTGCGGACCACAACCGGAAAGGAGCAGGTCACATTCGGACACAACCACCTGCACAAACAACCCCTGACGTCATCGACACATCTGCGGACAACCCATGCCCAAGAGTCACAACTCGACAAAGAGCACAAGTTACCCAAGTCTGCAACATCTCAGCACTGTGGAAGCACAGAACTGAAAGGCACACCACATGAAAGGGAGAAGTGGCAGCCATATCAGAGCCGCCGGAGTGCCTCACCCACCGTGCAGCATACGCACAGAAGAATAAGTGCACCTCGACATTGACAACATCCTGGTACAAAGAGCAACACCACCACAACAGAACACAGGACACAACTGGTGCCGCATATGTGCACAACATGGCCAATCACATCTGGCACAGCAGGAAACTGTGACATGACAATGTACAAGTACAACCTGTAACCTGCAAATATTTATTATTCACACATGCCGTGCTTGTGGACATTTCGTACTGTCCCATGATTGCCAAGGACGGCCACAATGTGACGTGCTCAGGAGAAGAAATTGGCAATGAGGGTGTTCCTATGAGCTATTCCTGCCGCAGCTGCAGTGGCATGTGGGCCACCAGCCCCATCGTCCTCATCATCGTCAGGTACCTCTGGAACCGGGATCCATGGTGCATTGGTGCGAACACAGATGTTGTGCAACACACAACATGCAACGATCATCTTGCACACGATGTCTGGGCTGTACAGGAGCCTTCCACCTGTGACGTCCAGGCACCTGAAACGTGACTTCAACATGCCAAATGTGCGTTCCACGATGCCCCTGGTGAATATTTGTGGGCCACATTGTACTGCCTCTGGGGGGGGGGGTGTTCGGGTCTCGGAGGGGTGTCATCATCCAAGGGCAGAGTGCATATCCTTGATCACCTGTGACAGTGCAGAGAGATAAGAGTCAATACTTGGTTCGGCATGATGTGTTGGCAGGCCCACTAGTCCAGTGACGCCTGTGCTGGCTGTGTGTGGGGTGTATGTAGGCCAGCCCTCAGGGAGTAGCTGGTGCTGGCAATAACTTCAACAGTCATCAGGCACTCAGGAATGCAATGTACGAACAGCAAGGGAGCATGACTTGAGTTGCACAGAGTTAGTGGCCCCGGATGCACAGCGGCCAACACGGGCCTACCGCCACGGGACGCTGACTTGCGGGACACTGGGGTAGGGTCATGAGGGCAGAGCAGGGTCTCATAGGTATCAAGGGTAGTTTTCGCGGAGTGTCCCGGGGGAGAGTGGGAGGTGTACCCCCAGGGCATGGTGCAGAGGGCACATACCAGCTGTGTCCGGCAACATGGCGGATATGAATGCCACAGACTCATGCCAAACACCAAGTCCGTACCTGCCAGTTGCTGATGACAACCCCCAGACCACAGGCTCAGACACCAACAATGTTTGGCCGGAGGCTGACGGTGTCTCACGGCGCACAGGGTAAGTGGCACCAGGTCAGTCCTTGCGAGTGGTTGACCTCCTCTGTAACGGTGATCCGTGTTCCCACCGGACTGAAACGTATCTGTCTCTCACTCCTCTCCCTGCGTCCCCTGGCATGAACTCTGCCATTGATGAATGAGGACTCAGTACTAGATGTGGGACATACTGGACTGCAGTGTAGGCCGGCTGCAGCGGTGGGGTATGTCAACGAATGTGGACTCCTGGGGGCCTGTGTCATGGAGGACAGCAATGGTCTGAGGAGGCTGCCAAGCTCGCGGGCATGGTCTTGGAGCTAGCACCGGCACGTGGTGGGCCCTCTTTGACACACGATGGTGTCGGCAGGCGAGCAGTGCGGCCTTGGAGCGCTGGGGCAGGCAAGCCGGGTCTGGGTATCAGCGGCCTGGGGTGCAGCAGGCGCACAGGCTTGCAGGACCCGCTGCTCACGGCGTCGGCCTCGTGGCGGGCTGAGAGGCGCTGCCCTGGCAGTGACGTTGGCCATTCCGGGAGTGCACCATGCTCAGCGCAACAGTGTTTTTATCCACACCCTGCGCAGGCCTGGCGTAAGCCAGGCCAACCCACTACGCTCACGCACACAGGGGTGGATGCAGCGAGCGACATTTACGCGATCTACCCCACAGCCTGAGGTGACATGGTTGCGTCCACTGTTCACTACTCCCCAGACACCAGCAGTTAATGTCTGCATGGACATATCTGTGGTTTGCATACCCAGGTCTGTTCAGCACATTCACGCCACACTTGTCGTTGTGTACATTCCTATTCATGGGTCACTTGCGTCCTTCGCACATGCCTGCTTTCCGCCTCTCCACACGTTCAGCTGTTGTGAGGCTGTGGTGCCATGATATAGCTGGCTTGTGTACATGGGAAGCCCAGTATCCCAATGGAGTTGTGTTGTCGTGTCTGGTAGGTGGGCATGTTGACTGACATGTTGTATGTGGTTTGGTCACGTGTGCATTCCCACAGTTGTGCGTTGTGTGATGGTGGGTTTGAGGTGTGTGGTGTGTTGATTTGGTACTTACCAACGAGCAGTCCAATTCCATAGATGCCATCCTGGAAGCGCTGGTTGATGATGGACTGTCGGAAGATGTAGGAATCGTGCACACTGCCTGGATAGTTTGCGACGACATTGGTGAACATTCCCCGGTGGTCCACTATTGCCTGCACATTGATGGAATGCGTGTGCTTTCTGTTGCGGTAGATGTGTGCAGTGTCCGCAGGGGGCACAAGTGGGACATGTGTGCAGTCAATGGCCCCCAGCACGTGTGGGAAGCTAGCAATGGCGTAGAAGCCTTGCTTGGTCTCCAGCTGTTCCTGCGCTGTGTTGGGACCGTCAGACTGGGGCCAATGTGGGTCATGATGCGGAGGATGATTGTCCTTTTGAGCCTGTAGTGGGCAATGACTTCCTCAGGCGTTAGGTCTGTGAGACTAGTGCGTTTTCGGTAGGTCCGCTGTCTCACTCTGCGCTCCCTCTGTGGTGGTCCGGGAGGGGGGTGGCGGTACCGGTCCTGGGGGTGGTGGCGGTCCTGGGGGTGGTGGCGGTGGGTGTTGTGGCCCTGTTGGAGCTCCAAGCTGCATGATGAGTAGCTCCATGGCGTTGGTTGTTCTTTGGGTGTGGCTGTGTGCGGGGCTCCATTGCCTACTGCAGGTAGTCATCCTGCTTATCACCAGCAAGAGGCAGGTGTTAAATAGCTGCTGCTACAGCGGCTTATCGCGCGGTTTTGGTTCGCATCGCAGATCTGGCAGTTCGTTGTGAATTTGGTGTGGTGTTTTCGTGTGTTTTTGCACGGGAACGCCTACTCTGCATCTCATTAGGGTTAGTTGGTGGTGTCACCCGTGGAGGTAAATTTTGCGGCAGTTATCGCGGGAATACTTGCGTTGTCTGCAGTTTGCACCCGCTTGTGAATGGGGCGTTAAATCGATCTCCACTTTTGTTGCGTTAAGGTGGCGATAACTCGGAGATAAGTCCTTGTGAATATCCCCCAAAGTGTTTAAGTGTGATCAGAATCCAGAGTAATACATCGTGGAGACTTTCCTAATATTTAAAAAAATATTCATTCCTGTCAGTAGCTGTCGACGTTTCAACCTTAAGTGGCACAAGTCCATGGCCCTCATCAGGACAAGGCACGTCAGACTACTTACTCTTTAAAAACAATAGCATGAAAAGAAATGTGCTACAGAACCGGTCCTGTGTCAGAAAAAGAGGGGTGAAGTAAAAACTGAAGCTCACAGGTCAGGTGTATTTGCAAAATCTAAACAAGAATGCAAAATCATATTTCACAGTTAGGGGCAGCAAGGATGAGAGCAATTATGAAGAACAAGTCATTTTACCAATAGAAAAGCAAAGTTGGTTGAGTAATTGAACTGGAGATGTTAATGCATGAGTAGATCCAATCTATGGGGCTCATTATGATGGCGGGCGGACATCAGTCTGCCCGCCATCATAGCGGTGATGGTCCTCCCGCCAGACGTGCGGCGGTCCCACCAGCCCAATTAGGATGTGCCCGCGGGCGCATCCTGGCCTCTTAACATTGCGGGCGGTGCTGCTGGCTGCAGCACCGTTCGCAATGCCAAAATGCCTCAATGTGCATTCCCATGCACAACGTGGCAGGGACCACGCGGTGCCTGCCACCTTGTGCATGGGAATGTAGTGGGGTACCATGGGTACCCCCCCAGTGCACCCACACCCTCCCCCCACACTGAGGGGGCCCGCAACGGGCCCCCAAAACCAATCCCATGGAAAGGCCTCTTCCAGGGCACATCCTAATATGGCGGGCGGTGCCTGCTAGGCACCGCCACCATATTAGTGGCCCTGCTCCGCCTGCCAGGCAATCGCTGCGATTGCCACCGGCGGAAAAGCGGCAGATGGACTTTGCATCCGCCGCGATACCCACTGCCATCCTAATATAGCGTTGGGTAAATGTCATTGTGATGGCGGAACGATCGCCACCGCCGGCCCGGCAGTGGCGATCGTTCTGCCATCGTAATGAGCCCCTAAGTGTAGTTCGGAGGACTAAGAGCCCGCGGCTGTCAGCTGAACGATATGTATTGACTGGAAAATGAGATATGCTTGTGTTTTCAATGCCAACTACTCTCATATGTGTTTTACACACAAGGTAACTCTCCAATATGTTTAGTTACACATGCTTGTGTAGTGAACCAGAATTGTTCAATTATTCTCATTGTGTATTGCTGACGTCGCTTGTTTGAATATGACTATTCATGTACACCATTTTCAAACTGTTTGACCTGGTATCCTAGGCGTGGTTTACCCCTAATTTGTTTGCCTGCAGACCTCCTGTTTTTGCTTACTTCGTTTTTGCTGGCCTTAGTATTCTGCACACTTTACCACTGCTAACCAGTGCTAAAGTGCCTGTGCTCTTTCCCAATTGGCATATTAATTTACTTATAAGTCCCTAGTAAAGTGCACTACATGTGACCAGAGCCTGTAAATTAAACATTACCAGTGGGTCTGCAGCACTGATTGTGCCACTCACTTAAGTAGCCTTTAAACATGTCTCAGGCCTGCCATTGGAGAGCCTGTGTGAGAGGTGTTAGCCTGCCATGTCGACGTGGCAAAATAGACCTTTGGCCAGGCCCAAACCTTACTTTTAATACATATAAGTCACTGCTAAGGTAGGCCCTGGACAGCCCCAAGGGCAGGGTGCAGTGTATTTAAAGAGTTGTACATGTACCTTAAAGGTTTAGGTGTCCTGGTAGTGAAAAACTCATTCATTTTTCACTACTGCAAGGCCTATCTCTCCCATAGGATAACATTGGAGTTGCCTTATTCAATTTTATAAGTGTAATTTCCAAATGGGAAGAAATAACTGGTACAAGTTTGGTGTCGCTGGAATCACAGTTTTAAATCCTAACTTATGGTGAAGTCGGATTTTAAATTGAAATTCTGAAATGACACTTATAGAATGTTGGCATTTTCTTTTCTTAGACATTTGGTGCCTTCAGTCTGTCTCTTATCACATGACTGTAGTAGTATTTTTATTTAGCACAATTACTTAAAACCATTGCTACAGAATATCCCATAGCGTTTTGTTAGAAGGTGGTTCTGACACTCTGAGCCGCCCGGATGTTTCGCTTTTTGAGCACTTATTTGTTGAGCTTTTACTGTGGGAGAGCCTCATAAGTTGGGACTCACCCACAGTGAACTCATGATGAAAGAGACTGCATGTGGATTTTACTGGTGTCCCCCTAGCTTGACTAGGCCGCTGTGCAGCAGCTGGAGTAAGGGGCACCGGGCTGGTTACATGCAGACACATGTGTACATGCGTGTGCACACGTGTACGGGCTGCGCAGGGGAGATTCCTGGCGTGCGCAGCCCAGGAGCAGATACAAAGTGAATGGTGTGGCAGGACTTATGCAGAATTGGGTGGTGACATGGAATGGGCTTTATACACTAGGAAGAAACATGCCAGGGAAAGTCAGTGTGTTTTACTGTTTTCACTTCATTATTCCCCTATGGGGATGTGGAGCCCATGGGCTAGTTTCACTTTCCTAAGGCCTACAACTTCCAGACAAGCACTAAAGTCCACTGTAACTGGTGTGAGAAGGAGTATTCTGCAGAGTCCAAAGTCATATTTGTACTGATTTTGGGTCATCCAGAAATGTTATATTTCTCGGACTCAGCTCATAACCAGGGCCTGGCTGGGGGCTGACCCCAGCAGGCTGGATTAATGACCTTTCTTCTAAGAGCGAAGACCTCCTCTCCAAGAAGAGAAGATAGGTGGAGCTACAGGCTAATCCATCAGCAGCTGTCACCTGGTGCAAGGCACCCAGCTGCGCAAGGGAGAAGGCAGCTCTGGGGGGAAGGGGCTTTCAGAGACCATGTGGCAGGAGACCCTGGACGACGCCATCTTGAACCAACCCAGAGGCCTGGGCAGGAAGGAGGGAGCAGGGGCAGAGAAGTGATGTGTCGCTGTGTGATAGGGCAAACAGAGACTTCCTACCAGCCCCCTCCCCAATTCTTTAAAAGTGTTTGCACAGGAAGAGAAGCTCTCTCTGGGGTGTGGTCTGCTGAGGCAGAGGGTGCTGGAGCCTGGCACAATGGGCAGTTGGAAGGAGGAACACCCTGACTGTCCCAGGATCCTGAACAGCGCCAGGAGAAGAGACCAGGACCAGTGCGCAGAAGCAGGGGCCTCTGCGCAGGGAGAAGAGAGGCCCCGGAGGAGAGCCAGGCAAAAGGCTGGCGCAGGGAGCCAGTGAAGACAGCTCCCTGCTGAATGCCCCCTCCTTGAGACCAGGAGGGCGAAGGAAAGTGCTCCCAGTGGCTGGGGTGCGCCACAAAGAGCAAGAAGAGGCCAGAATCGCGAAGATCGGTCCCCTGGGGGCTGAGAAATGCCCCCCAGAAGGTAGGCGACCTTTGACCTCTGGCAGACCGACAACGAAGCACGTGGGGCTCTACCGCCGGTCTTGGATATGCCCCCGGGGTGGGTCAGGTCCCAGGGGCTGCCCCCAGAAAGAAGTAAAGTCAGGGAGCGCCGTCGCGCTCCCCGTGAACTGGCCCATGAGGGGTGCCAGGAGCCCACACTGGCCCCCAAAGACATCGGTGGAGGTGGAGCACCGTCGCGCCCCCCTCGAAGAGAGTTCAGGGGCCCGGGATCTCAACTCCGGGCCCCGATGGTGATGGCGCTGCAGAGGAGGGGGGCACGCCGTCGCGCGTCCCCCCTCGCGGGTGAAGATAAGCCGGGAAGCGCCATCGCGCTCCCCGTGAAGTAACCAGGGGCCCGGGACTCCAACTCCAGGCCCCGATGGTGCCCGGGGGTACCAGGAGCCTACCCTGGTCCCCGACGAGAAGAAGGAAGTCGGGGGGGGTGCCGTCGCGCCCCCCGTGAAGACTGCCCAGGGGCCCGGGACCCCATCCCTGGGCCCCGAAGTGAGGAAGAGGTGGGGGGAGTGCCGTCGCACTCCCCCGAAGACCCGATGAAGCGGGGAAGCGGCCTCGCGTCTGCCCGCCGGAGCGGGCAGACCAGAAAAGGAATGCCGGCTCCCGCGGCAGCACGCAAAGGTGCTGGCCAGTCAGGGAGCCGGCGGGAGCCGCCGGGGGTGGGGTCCCCGAGCGGCTCTCCACCACGTAGGCCAGACGGGGTCCCCGGGTGGGACCGGGGCCCCAGAGAAAAGAGGAGGCCGGACGGGGTCCCCGGGTGGGACCGGGGCCCCCGAGAAGAGAAGTGGTGCATGGGGCCCAGGCCCCGGAAAATAAGCAAGAGCGGCTGGTGGTGGGCTCCCCGAGCCACCTACACTCACTTGGGGGTCCGGGTGGGACCGGGCCCCCCACTGAGGACGGAACGAGGAGCAAAGCGCCAGGAAGAACGGCAGCGCGACTCTCCCCGGAGCAGTGGGGGAGCCGCTGCTCTAATATGCGAGAGCTCCCATAATGCCTTGCAGGCCAGGACCGGCCTGCAAGGGCAACCAGCGTTTCCTCTGCTTGTGGTGGCCCCAGGAGAATGGGGTCACCACCACATGTGTGCAAAGGTGCAGGGGGAGCTGCAGGAGCAACGCAGTCTCCCCCAGCACGAAAATGGAAGTCCCTCCCTAAGTCTCATGGGGACTTGAAAAGAATAACCTCTCAAGGGCCCAGCCAGCATTTTAACATCTCCTTCGCTGGAACTTTGGTTCTACAGCTGGGGGTGTATTGAGAAGTGCGCCAAGTGATGAAGGGCTGAGTTGGGGATGTCTGGAGAAGGGTATCCCCTGGAGGTGAAGAGGTGTAACTGCACCAGAACTGCATTTACTAACGGTGTTTTTTTTAGAGGGACTGGAAGTCACATGTGTAATGTGAAGTACCTGTGTAAAGTGATGTCATAAACCAAATGGGGTTATGTTGCCAGACAGTCCTGCTAGGGTGTCTGGTTGTATATACTTAATCCTGTGAATTCATCTGTGATGCCTTTGGGGCTGTAAATGCAATGCATTCTAATGACCAACAAATGTGATGAGTACTGTCATTCTAAAGGGATGCTTAAACATGTATTCTTGCTGCTGCACTTAGGTGAAGAACAATCCAGACTGTTAGCCCCTAAGATGTAGAGGTGTATCCTGTATGATCAGTGGGAGATGCTTAGTCAGGATTATGTGTCACCAGGGCAGGGTTGCCTATTTTAAATGCTTGTTGAGGTAATGGGGTGGGTCGCCACTGGGATGGTGCCAGTGCGCAGGGCCCTCGCTCCAGGTTATGTTCAACTACCTGCATTAGGGGGCAAGATGATGTGCAGACATGGGAGTGGTGGTACTAGACCCCACCCCCCTGCGGGAGGGGTGGAGATGTTATGCAATGTCACAAAGTAATTCCAAGAGCTTATGTATATTTGTAAATTGGTGCATACTATTGAGAAGTGTGTGTGTTTAATAAATGTACTCTTACTTTTATAAAGCAAAGTACAGACTGGACAATCAATTATTGAGTGTTATTTCTGCGCACCTGTAATGGCGATTACTAGCCCACACCACCTCCCTTGAGTAAGCCTCAGACTGCTCTGCAACACTACCCTCTGAGAGTCAGGCGCTACAATTGGGTGTTTGGATCCCAGTGAAGGACAAATGTAGTCATGTTATTTGTGCAGGCCTCACAGATACTGCCTCGTTTTCCAACATTGTTGTCTAGCTGCAGGAAACATAGTATCCCATTCTGGTGCGCATTTATAGCATTTGATAAGTCCAGTTTTGCCACACATTACCTATGCAGTAATGAGCAAATGGAAGAGCGCAAGGCTTTGAGAAGGGTTCAAAGTTTTGGTTATGTGAACTATAAGTATGAGAAAGGAAAGCCCCGCGCACAGATATGTCATGTGAAGATATTATGGTTTAAATGTAAACTGTATTAATATGACTGAGTTATGTTGATTATCATGTGCTAGCGGGATGGGGCTTTCCAGGAAATGATTGCATACAAATGTTCTAAGCCATATTGTACACCTTTGAACCCTAACACTACATACACTACACCTGCATGAGGAGGGTGTCTCCTCAAGAGATAGGGACAGCAACTGATACCTACATCACAGAGGGGGGTGTAGGGGTGGATTGACCGTTGGGGGGACAGGAGAGGTAGGGGTCCTGGGAGATTCCCGTGCTTTTTAAGGGCAGGGAGGGTTTCCACAAAAGGGGCCCCTGATATCCTTCCCCCGCTGAAAGGCTCTTGCCATTGGCGCAGGCCAAAACCACTGGAAAGGTGAGGCAGGAGGTTTCTTTACCCTGGGTAGTAACACCCAGAGGTTCCCCTGGTGGGGGACCCCAAGAAACTTTTCCCATGGTGGGAGGAGGGTGTGGTAGAGTTGAGTGTCCGGCAGGCCCCCCAGGTTAACTGGTGGGGAGGGTGAGCAACCCAGGGGTGGCCCCTGGTAGGGGGTGGCCCCAAAGGAGGGTAGTCCTCAAGCGAGGGTGTGTAGTGGTAGCCCCTAGGTACTCTAGGTGGGCTAGGTAACTGACCCAGTGGAGATCTGAGAGGGGGCGATGTGCTCCCTGGATTCCAGGTGAAGGGTTAGTGGTGGACCCTGAGATGTCAGGGTCGGGTAGGTGGTTACCCAAGGAAGCAACAGGATGTCATTCTGAAGCTTGTGTGTGAACCTGAGGTGGTGGCTGGGGCGATGCCTATCCGGTGACCAGTCAGGTAGGTCCTGTGGGGCTTGGACCCCAAGACCAGGAGCATGGGGGTGTTCCCCTAGCTCGCGGCAGGAGGTGGACTTCTGCAAGGTAGTACCACCCTGAACACAGGTGGGGCCCATCTTAAGGGAAGGGACCCTGTGTTTCCAAAAGGGGTTGTGCAGGCCTAGCCGGGATCTTTAGGGTCCCTGGCTGATGGAGGTTGTACCGCCCTGAAGACAGGTGGGGCCTATCTTAAGTGAAGGGACCCTGTGCTTCAGAGGAGGGTGGTGCATGCCTAGCCGGGATCTTTAGCGTCCCTGGCTGAGTGTGGTAGTGCTACCTTGAAGGCAGGTGGGGCCTATCTTAAGTGAAGGGACCCTGCTCTTCAGAAGGGGTGGTGCAGGCCATCCAGGGATCATGAGGGTCCCTAGGCGGACTCACAAGGCGCTGCAGGGAGACCGGGGAGAGCTATGAGAGGTGGGCCTGGGTGTAGCTAACTCGGGGCCACAGGCTCTCTAAGGGTACTCCGGGAGGAGAGCACGCCTCTCGGAGGGAAGGGTGCATAGGCCCTGTTCTCGCAAGCGGAGAACAAGGAAGGGGTCTAGGTTCCCGGGGTAGTTTCCACGTGGAGCTACTGACGGGGGGAATTAGCTGTAGGATGTCTGATGAGGCACCCTCAGTGTTCCTCCCTGGCACTGCCAGAGTGGTAGTGAGACCGGTCTGAGGTCCTATCAGGGAGCCAGGCCAGTGGCCAAAGGGTGCTTTTCTGTGTGGGGAAAGAATGAGTGGCTGTGCTTTCTTTAGGGAAGACAGTCATCCCGAAAGGGTGGTGGCAGCTGAATGACCCCAGCGGCAGGCTGAGGGTGAGGGTCCAGAGAGGTTGCATCTTTGGGGTGCAAGGACCAAACGGAGAGAGGGTACTGGTTGGAACAAACTCCGGAAGGGAGACCAGCTAGTGACCCCGGGGATGGGATGTAGACCTATCCCAGAAGACCGCATCGGTGCTGAGGCACTGTACCCTTGTCCAGAGAAGTGGTAGGCATAGTGTTGCATGCCCAAGGGCAAAGGTGGGCCTAGTTAGGCTGAGTCCATGTAGACCATGAGTGACCTAGAGGTATCTAACCTAGAGCCCGGAGGGTTCTTAGGGTAGTCTGGGATCCCTGTCATGCATGGAGGTTTCATGGATGGGAGGAGTAGGTGGTCTGAGCTGATAACTGGTGAGTAAGGGGGGGTCTGGTCAGAACCCCTTATAACTAGTTATCGCTGACTAAGGGAAGAATACCCATATAGAGTGGCTATTTCTTCCCTGTAGGAATCAGCTGGGCGCGGCGTGTGTTAGAAGGTCGTTCTGACACTCTGAGCCGCCCAGATGTTTCGCTTTTTGAGCACCTATTTGTTGAGCTTTTACTGTGGGAGAGCCTCATAGGTTGGGACTCACCCACAGTGAACTCGTGATGAAAGAGACTGAATGTGGATTTTACTGGAGTCCCCCTAGCTTGACTAGGCCGCTGTGCAGCAGCTGGAGTAAGGGGCACTGGGCTGGTTACATGCAGACACATGTGTACATGCGTGTGCACATGTGTATGGGCTGCGCAGGGGAGATTTCTGGCATGCGCAGCCCAGGAGCATATACAGAGTGAATGGTGTAGCAGGACTTAGGCAGAATTGGGTGGTGACATGGAATGGGCTTTATACACTGGGAAGAAACATGCCAGGGAAAGACAGTGTGTTTTACTGTTTTCACTTCATTAGTCCAATATAGGGATATGGAGCGCATGGGCTAGTTTCACTTTCCTAAGGCCTACAACTTCCAGACACGCACTAAAGTCCACTGTAACTGGTGTGAGAAGGAGTATTCTGCAGAGTCCAAAGTCATATTTGTACTGCTTTTGGGTCATCCAGAAATGTTATATTTTTCTGCGTCAGCTCATAACCAGGGCCTGGCTGGGGGCTGACCCCAGCAGACTGGATTAATGACCTTACTTCCAAGAGCGAAGACCTCCTCTCCAAGAAGAGAAGATGGGTGGAGCTACAGGCTAATCCATCAGCAGCTGTCACCTGGTGCCAGGCACCCAGCTGCACAAGGGAGAAGGTAGCTCTGGGGGGAAGGGGCTTTCAGAGACCATGTGGCAGGAGACCCTGGACGACGCCATCTTGAACCAACCCAGAGGCCTGGGCAGGAAGGAGGGAGCAGGGGTAGAGAAGTGATGTGTCGCTGTGTGATAGGGAAAACAGAGACTTCCTGCCAGCCCCCTCCCCAATTCTTTAAAAGTGTTTGCACAGGAAGAGAAGCTCTCTCTGGGGTGTGGTCTGCTGAGGCAGAGGGTGCTGGAGCCTGGCGCAATGGGCAGTTGGAAGGAGGAACCCCCTGACTGTCCCAGGATCCTGAACAGCGCCAGGAGAAGAGACCAGGACCAGTGCGCAGAAGCAGGGGCCTCTGCGCAGGGAGAAGAGAGGCCCCAGAGGAGAGCCAGGCGAAAGGCTGGCGCAGGGAACCAGTGAAGACAGCTCCCTGCTGAATGCCCCCTCCTTGAGACCAGGAGGGCGAAGGAAAGTGCTCCCAGTGGCTGGGGTGCGCCGCAAGGAGGAAGAAGAGGCCAGAGTCACGAAGATCGGTCCCCTGGGGGCTGAGAAATGCCCCCCAGAAGGTAGGCGACCTTTGACCTCTGGCAGACCGACAACAAAGCACGTGGGGCTCCGCCGCCGGTCTTGGATATGCCCCCGGGGTGGGTCAGGTCCCGGGGGCTGCCCCCAGAAAGAAGTAAAGTCGGGGAGCGTCGTCGCGCTCCCCGTGAACTGGCCCATGAGGGGTGCAAGGAGCCCACCCTGGCCCCCAATGACATCGGTGGAGGGGGAGCACCATCGCGCCCCCCTCGAAGAGAGTTCAGGGGCCCGGGTTCTCAACTCCGGGCCACGATGGTGATGGCGCTGCAGAGGAGGGGGCGCGCCGTCACGCAACCCCCCCTCACGGGAGAAGTCATAGCCGGGGAGCACCATTGCGTTCCCCGTGAAGATGGCCCCGGTGACGGTGATGAGGAGGAGGGGGGTGCGCCGTCGCGCATCCCCCCTCGTGGGTGAAGACAAGCCGGGGAGCACCATCGCGTTCCCCGTGAAGTAACCAGGGGCCCGGGACTCCAACTCCGGGCCCCGATGGTGCCTGGGGTTACCAGGAGCCTACCCTGGTCCCCGACGAGAAGAAGGAAGTCGGGGGTGCCATCGCGCCCCCCGTAAAGACTGCCCAGTGGCCCGGGACCCCATCCCTGGGCCCCGAAGTGAGGAGGAGGTGGGGGGAGTGCCGTTGCACTCCCCCGAAGACCCGCTGAAGCGGGGAAGCGGGCTCGCGTCTGCCCGCCAAAGCGGGCAGACCAGAAAAGGAATGCCAGCTCCAGCGGCAGCACGCGAAGGTGCTGGCCAGTCGGGGAGCAGGCGGGACCCGCCGGGGGTGGGGTCCCCGACCGGCTCTCCACCACGGAGGCCAGACAAGGTCCCCGGGTGGGACCGGGGCCCCCGAGAAGAGAAGTGGTGCACGGGGCCTGGGGGGGACTGGGCCCCCGAAAATAAGCAAGAACGGCCAGGGGTGGGCTCCCCGAGCCGCCTACACTCACCTGGGGGTCCGGGTGGGACCGGGTCCTCCACCGAGGACGGAAAGAGGAGCGAAGCGCCAGGAAGAAGGGCAGCGCGGCTCTCCCCGGAGCAGCGGGGGAGCCACTGCTCTAATATGCGAGAGCTCCCATAATGCCTTGCAGGCCAGGACCGGCCTGCAAGGGCAACCAGCGTTTCCTCTGCTTGTGGTGGCCCCAGGAGAACGGGGTCACCACCACATGTGTGCAAAGGTGTAGGGGTAGCTGCAGGAGCAACGCAGTCTCCCCCAGCACAAAAATGGAAGTCCCTCCCTAAGTCTCATGGGGACTTGAAAAGAATAACCCCTGTCTGAAGAAGGGCATCCCCTGGAAATGAAGAGGTGTAACTGCACCAGAGCTGCATTTACTAACAGTATTTTTTTTTAGAGGGACTGGAAGTCACATGTGTAATGTAAAGTACCTGTGTAAGGTGATGTCATAAACCAAATGGGGTTATGTTGCCAGGCAGTCCTGGAAGGGTGTCTGGCTGTATATGCTTAATTCTGTGAGTTCATCTGTGATGCCTTTAGGGGCTGTAATTGCAATGCATTCTAATGACCAACAAATGTGATGAGTACTGTCATTCTAAAGTGATGCTTAAACATGTATTCTTGCTGCTGCGCTTAGGTGAAGAACAATCCAGACGGTTAGCCCCTAAGATGTAGAGGTGTATCCTGTAAGATCAGTGGGAGAGGCTTAGTCATGATTATGTGTCACCAGGGCAGGGTTGCCTATTTTAAATGCTTGTTGAGGTAATGGGGTGGGTCGCCACTGGGATGGTGCCAGTGCGCAGGGCCCTCGCTCCAGGTTATGTTCAACTACCTGCATTAGGGGGCAAGATGATGTGCAGACATGGGAGTGGTGGTACTAGACCCCACCCCCCTGCGGGAGGGGTGGAGATGTTATGCAATGTCACAAAGTAATTCCAACAGCTTATGTATATTTGTAAATTGGTGCATAGTATTGAGTAGTGTGTGTGTTTAATAAATGTACTCTTACTTTTATAAAGCAAAGTACAGACTGGACAATCAATTATTGAGTGTTATTTCTGCGCACCTGTAATGGGGATTACTAGCCCACACCAACTCCCTTGAGTAAGCCTCAGACTGCTCTGCAACGCTACCCTCTGAGAGTCAGGCGCTACAATTGGGTGTTTGGTTCCCAGTGAAGGACAAATGTAGTCATGTTATTTGTGCAGGCCTCACAGATACTGCCTCGTTTTCCAACACGTTTCATTTATAAGTTGCAATTTTTAAAATAGTGAAAAACAATTTACTAAAAATCAGTAAAAATCAGTGCAAGCCAATTGGTCTTTGCAATACATTAGTAAAATAAACATTTGTTTAACAGTGTCCGACTTTTTTCCTTTTCGCTATAATGTTATTCTATCTGAAGTTGGTGGCCGGAGGTCAGCATCTCGATTTTGTGGCATTCTCTTCTCTACTTGTCTCAAATATTTTACCAGGCGGCAGTTCAGCTGCGTGTCCTCAGGTGCAAAGCACGCCAGCACAGCCTGCCTCCGTGTGTGGATACCTCTCTGATTAAAAAGTGGCTTTAAAAGCTGTTTCCGTTCCTGTCTTAATTCTTTGCACATACAGAGAAGGTGCAGCATGTCTTAGTGCGCTGCACCGCACAGGCGACAGATGGAATCGGATTGGTTTTTTAGCCAGTGTGGATAGTGCTTTATGCATGGTAGCAGGCCAAGTCAGTACTTTAAGAATTGAATTTTAGTAGATTTGGCAAACCCTAGGGCTAGGTATTTTTGAGCAGCAAGAGTGGAATAGGAGCTCAAGATCATCCAGCCGTGCGACCTTTTGGATAGGGCTGCCTTGTCTTCAATGCAGGATTGACTCTTTACTGTTTTCTTTGTTACTTTTTTGAGAAGGCAGTGACTTATAGGTGTTTCCCAAAGCTCAAGCTTGCTAATAGGTATTTTCCCACTGCTGATGATTTTTTCTGTTGTAGTTCTGACCACAAATACCAATTTAGGGTTCCTGGTTTTGATTTTCTTACTTTGTCCCTAAAGATGACTATCGCACCTTGTCTTGCAACGGTCTGTTTTTGAACACCAAACACGAGCCTAATCTGTGCTGGAGAAACTCTTGTTGGTAGACCAAAGATTATTCTATACACTTTTGCGACCACACCATCCAAGAGCTTGGAGTCCCTTCCCCTCTGTGCCTCGCTCCCATAAGTTATTGTAGGCAGGGGTTTTGCCCGTATTACTTCAACCAATGGGGCAAGTGAGGGGCCGCTCAGTTTAGAGTTAAGGTTTCTCATCGAAACTGCCAGGGCTGTTCCCTTCCTTTTCATTGTGTCCCTTTGGACTGCAAAATGCCCACCTTTGTCGATGATCACCCCCAAGTATTTATACTCTATTGCTGAGTCTATGCGAGTCTTGCCCCAAAACCAGACAGGTGTCTTCTTGGAATTCTTTTTAATTAACATAGTTTTGGTTTTCTCCAAGTTAATGTTCAGATTATTTGCCTCAGAATAATCAAATGTAGTGTTAAGAAGATTCTGTAGACCCACCTTCATTTGGCTAATCAGAACTAGGTCGTCAGCATAAAGTAGACACGGTAATACAAGATTCCCGACTTTTGGAGCATGTGAATTGCTGGCATTTAGTAGCGGGATAAGGTCTGCAAGAAATAGATTAAATAGGGTCGGGCCAGCACACAGCCTTGCTTGAGTCCTTTCGTTGTTGGTATCTTTCTTGATAAAGCTGACCCATCCCCCAACTTTACTTGAATCCAGGTCTCCGTATGCAGATTGATTAGCAGATTTAGTAAAGCCTGTGGAATGCCCCAGCCAGCCAATTTTAACCAAAGCCTGTTGCGATTTACGTGATCAAAAGCAGCCCGGTAATCGATAAAGCACTAGTATAGTGGCATTTTTGTAATCTCTGCCTTATCTATTAACAGAGCCAAGGTTGTTATGTTTGTTACAGTTCCAACAGATTTGGAGAAGCCAGTTTGGTTTAGGGGAATGATCGAATTGTCTTCGGCCCAAAGTTGCAGTTCGTCCAGCAGAGTGCCTGCAAAGAATTTTGCCTCATTGTCCAAAAGGGCAACTAAGCGATAGTTCCTAGGCAGAGTCTTATCACCTAACTTTAAAATGGGCGAAATTATCGAAGCCCGCCAAGACGGAGGAAGTAGGCCTGTCTGCCTTATTTCTATGAACAGAGGGCTAAGTGCTTTTGCCCAATAATCTGCATCTTGTTTATAAAGCACAGGTGGTATTCCATTGGGGCCCGGCGCCCCTTCTTGTCTTCCCTTCTTAATGTAGCTTTTAATTGTTTTGAGGGGATCATTTGAGGGTATAACTCCCGGCTGCTCTCCTTGGTTCCGTTCCTGTGCTGATACTTTTTCCTCATTGGGTTGATGCTTAATAGTGGTAGACCACTGTATTATCTCTGTACTAGTTCCTATGTATGTTGAGATTTTTTCTTGATGAAAGTGATTTTCAAGGTAGGTAGCCCAATCCTCCTCGGATATATTAGAAGACAGACCCTCGTGTGTTGGGCGAGTAAATCTTTTTATTGTCTCCCAGAACCTTGCACTGTCATTCGGCTTGGTATCTGCATGCAGTTTCGCCCAAAGAGAATCCTCATTATCTCTCCTGGCCTCCCATATTGCTTGCTTCAGCTGTGTTTTCTGCTGTTGTAATGCTGCTAGTTTTAAGGTGTTGGTTGGAGACCACCGTACCTGCCGTAACGTATAATTAACAGTATTTTTTATGGATCTTATCTTGCTCTTTTGGAACCTAGTGAAGTTGGAATTGCCGCTGTAGCTTTGCTGTGTCCTTGATTTAATTGGGACGGCAAAGGATTTTACCAAGGCGTTCGTATAGTTTATCCATTTCTCCGTTTCATTGCCCCCTTCACGTGATTCAAATAAAAGTGTTGCTGCTTGCTGAAAGTTCTCTTGCGTCGCTAGCACAAATTTTATTTTTTTATAATTGATTGTGGTGATCATACCTAGCTGGCCCTTCCATTTCATGAGTTTTGGCATATTTGTGCGAAGTGTGAGCTCCTGAGGCCGGTGATCACTGTCAGCTTTGTCACCCATACTGAATGAAAAAATTTCATTGAAAAGGGTTAGAGATAAAAACGTATAGTCCAGCGTTGAGTTTTTGGTTAATGAGTGATGAGTGAATGCCGGGGGAGTGTCGTCTGTACTTCTGCCGTTCACAGCTCTGAGGTTGAGATGTTCAAGTTCCTCTATAAGGCACTGGCCGGTTTTTGTGGGTAATTCTGATGAATTATTACCCTGTGGCGGGATATTCCATAACTGATTCTGTATTGTTACTTCCTCCGCTATCGATGAGCCAAGTAGATGTAGATTAAAAACCCCTGTGAGTATTATATCTGGTGTATGGACCTCGCTCATACAAAGCTCTACAAAGTTGGCCAATTGTTTTGTATCCTTGATTTTCCTGTTAGGATGTATGTAAGTGTTTATTATCACGATATCCTTGTGCCCGTTCCCTGATGGCCCATTTGAGGTAGAGATTTTTATGGCAATGGATTCTGGTGTTATCAAACCAACTGTGTGAGCTGAGGTTGTGCAAGTGTTATTCACATAGATTGCCAGGCCTCTCTGCAGATGTCCATATCTTGCCTTTTTAAGTGCTGGTGAAAAGAAGAGTAAATATCCTTGCAAGTGCGGTGGATCGATCAACCATGTCTCCTGTAAAGCAATGATGTGAAATGACCTCTGATAGTTTATGAAGACCTGGTCTGCCATCTTGCTATTTAGTCCGTTGATGTTCCATGAGTATATCCGCAGTAAATTGATTTCACCTCCTGACCGATATTGCCTGCTGTTCTGTCAATTGTTTCTTGTTTGATTTATAATTGTCCTTGTGGGCCATCTCGGACCCTCAGGGCAAATTCCTTGTTGTAGAAGATCTGGGCGGTATATCCGTATCTCCTGTGACTGCCTCCTGGCGACCGGCGAGCGCCCTCTTACCCCTCTCAGTACAGACTTTGAGATGTTGGTTCGTTCTGTTGACCTTCTATCTGCGTGCTGCTGGGCTAGCGGTGCAGGGTAGCCTGGTGTATTGATGGGTTTTATCTTTATGCCCCAGTTTTCGAATATCGAACTTTCCAGTAATATTTTTTGTGCAGTGCTTGCCAGTGTCCAGGTAGTATGTGTGACCTCACCCCCCTTGGGGTCACCATGATTGAAAAACTCTACTGAGTCCAAGTCTGTAGAAGTTACCTCCAATAACGAAGGTATATGCGACAGTAGACGGAGAATGTTCCCTCGGTTTAGTATGTTGTGTGCCCCTCTTGATCTGTATACTGGTATGAACTCCAGTGTTTTCCCTTTCTTGTTAGGGACCTTCTCTCGATTATCTAGTTGTTGCCAATTAATGGACTCGTAGTTATTGGTTCCTAGTTGGGCTGAAGTTATTACTCCTTCTGCCCTGCTCCGATCGCTGAGAATTATATGTGCGGCTAACCCAGTGCAGGGCAGCCTAGCGCAGGGCAGGTGCTCCGTGTCCTCCGCGGAGGCGGCCTTAATTCTTATGTTGCCGTATTCTGGGTTTGTAGAGTTTGCTGGACGCTCGTCTCCTCCGATATTGGAGACTGTGATGGTCGGATAATTAAGGCCCCTTTCTGGTTGGTGATCAGGCTGGGTGATAGTGCAGGCAGTCTTGGGGGGTTTATCGACTTCGGTGGTGAGTCCTGCCGATGTTGGATTAGGTAAGTGCCGCTGTATAGTAGTTACTCCCTGTTTCGAGCTACATGGCTGTTTTTGATGTGCTCCTTCCTCCCTGCCCAATTTGTTAAACTTGGAAGAGCAGGTTCCTTCTGCTTCAGCCAGCGATATTTGCATTGAAGGACCTATGGTGGTGGGTTGTTGGTTGGAGTCAAGGGGCAACTCTTTTTCGGCAGGCAGTACAATTGTATGAGTTGTGCCCATTTCCGCTGGAGATGGTTGATTTGGAAGATCAGACGTTTCGGGCAGAGACAGTCTAAAGAGGCGGGCAAAGTCCTCTTTTTTTGAGATAAGTTTTTAATTTCGACCCTTTCTCCTTTGGGCTCGCCTTTGTTTGGCATTTGATGTTGCTCCTGGGACATCCGACTCTTCCACTGACTTCCGGGCAGATTCAGATACTGGCGCCTGAGGCTCGTTACGTCCATCATTTTTGGCATTGCCTCTTTTTGATGGTTTTAGAGTAGAAGGCCTAAAAGCCGAGTTTTCCGCATCATATGTGCTTGTTCCAGTCTGTTCCTCAGTAGAGTACGTTCCCTTTGGCTTAAGGTTGGTGGAATTCCGTGTTGAGACTTTGATTTGTGCACACAAGTTGCTCAATATTGAGGGGAGAGAGGCCAATTTGTCAACTATCGGGCCGCACCCACAGTTTAGCTCCCTAACTTGAAGTTTTCCATGCGAGCTCTGAAAAAGCGAGTTTAAAGCTCCAAGTTTCTCATCAATAGCTACCACGAACTCTGCCAGTGTGTTTAATAGAGTCAGCTGAGTGTCCATTTTATCTGATTGGTACTGGAGGGCTTCAACCAGAAGTTGCACTGTTTTAAGTAGGCTGGCCCAGGCACTTTCTGAGTTCAATTTTTGCTGATGCCTAATTGTGTTTTCTAGGTTAGACCTCGGTGACAGGGCCTCCCTTTCCTGGTTCCAATTCAACTCTTTATTCTGCGGTGTGGAGGGATTTTGAGAGTCCAACATGGGCCACACTGATGTTTGCTGAGTGGGATTTATCAATAATTCTTCCCATTCCCTAGCGTCGATGTTGGAGAACTCCTCTAGGTTTTCAGACTCTTGTCCTAATGCTATTTCCGTTTTAGGTGACGTTGAAGACAGTAGCAGACGGGGATCTGGCGGAGGGATCATTTTGATCTTTACTTCATTGATGACCATAGGTGATGCACCTAGCTCTAATATAGACAGATCCTTGTCTGTGGTGCAGTTGTTCCTCGTTTTCCCATTATAGCCTCCCTCGTCCTGCTGTTCTATGTGTTCTCTTCCAGCTCGTTCAAAATGCTTTACCAGCTTCTTTGCTGTTTCTAGATCGCTGGGTGTTTTTGCTTGTGCTTTTGTCGTTCCCACTTCAGCAAAGCACTGGGGACCTTGTGACAGTGATTTAGCATCGCCTTTCGGGTCTGATGTTGAAGCAAATGCATTAAGTGTTGGGTGTGGATGAGATAATAAAACATTCGACCCCAGGTCGCTTTTTGTGCCAGGTTTTGCACGTTGGTCAGTTATCTGAGTCCTGCTATTCCCACCATCCAGCGATTTGAGAGGTGAAAGCGGAGTACTAAGACCTTGTGCTGCAATTGAGCTTGATAAAAGAGCATCCCCCGGGTTTTTTAGGAACTGAAATTTTGTATAAATCTTGGACTGTGTCAGTTTATAACTGCTCTGGGTTGGACCTACCTCCAGCTTGTTATCCCTTAAGTCAGGGCCCATGTCAGAGATGTCAGGAGAGATGCTGCCTGCTCTAGTTTTTGGGTGGGGCTCAGCCATGCAGCCCTTCGGTGACAAGGACCCTCTTTTACGTTTACTCGTTTTTGTTCTGGGTGGGCACCCTCTAACCCTGCCAGATCTCATTTTCTCTTGGCTGGTGGTCCTCTTTGACCCTCTGTGTTCCCCACAGCTCCCACTGCACTGCACTGCTCTGCTCTGCTCTCCAGGCCAAATTCCAGTCCGCTTTCTTTTGGGTTTTTTTGCCTGCCACAGGCTCCAAAGGGAAAAAGGTTGGCTTGCTGGTAAAGTGGCTGGTAAAGTGGCTGGTGAAATAGCTGTCGCTGTCGTCAATGGGAACACTGGTCAGAGAACCGCAGTCTCCCCCCCCCACTCCAGGGAGTCAAAGGACACTCACTTGTCTAGGTCCAGTCTGGAGCCGGTCTGGAGTCTGGAGTCTGTGGTAACCGGTGGTTGGAGAATCGTAGTGTCAGACGAGGTGTGGCAAAGTGTGGCAAGGCGAGGCAAACGAGCGGGCAGGGTGGCGGGGGTGGGGGTAAGATAGACTAACCACCCACTCACCACTCACCACAAGCCACAACCCACAACCACACCGCACCGCAAGCCGTGCCCACCTCACTCTACCAGTCAGCCAGTCCGCCAAGTCCGCGGTCAATCTCTCAACCCGGCTTCTCTCCTGGCTTTCTCTCCTGGCGGGTGGCGCCGAAGCGGCAGAACGCCCACTGCAGGACCGGCAGACCCGCCTGCTCGCCACAGCCTCTGCCAGACAGTTGATGTTTGATGTTTGATGTCCGGTGGCGGGGGGCGGGGGTCCGAGAAGATCAGCGTCTCCCGCTCCTTTGCGGTTCTGTTGCTCCGCAGCTCCGCGGCTCAACTGTGTTGCTGTGCTCGCCACGCTCTGCTCCGCTCTGGTCACCGCTCACCGTTACTGCTACTGCTGCTACTGCTGCACTCTGCTGCTCTCTACTGGTGAACCAAGATCTGGGTGTAGTTGGCAGTTGGGTTTTGTGTATTCCTCCTTGACAGCCACGTCACACACAATGGGATGGGAGGGCAGAGTTGGGCACAGCCCCACTTACACTTGAATAGGCTGGGCCTGATTCACAGAACTAACTTACGTCAAAAACGTAAAGTTAGTACTTTTGGTATTCACAGAATACACTTACTCATTTTGGTATTTACAGAATGAACTTACTCATTTCGGTATTCACAGAAGTTAGTAGTCCTAGCTTTAGGACTCCTAAATGCCTTCTGTGAATACCGAAAGTCTTAAAGTTAGGATTTTCTCAGTTTAGGAGTAGTAAAGTTAGGACTCCTAACTTTACTACTCCTAAACTGAGAAAAATCCTAACTTTAAGACTTTTGGTATTCACAGAAGGCATTTAGGAGTCCTAAAGTTAGGAGTCGTAACTTTACTACTCCTAAACTGAGAAAAATCCTAACTTTAAGACTTTCGGTATTCACAGAAGGCATTTAGGAGTCCTAAAGTTAGGAGTCCTAACTTTACTACTCCTAAACTGAGAAAAATCCTAACTTTAAGACTTTCGGTATTCACAGAAGGCATTTAGGAGTCCTAAAGTTAGGAGTCCTAACTTTACTACTCCTAAACTGAGAAAAATCCTAACTTTAAGACTTTCGGTATTCACAGAAGGCATTTAGGAGTCCTAAAGTTAGGACTACTAACTTCTGTGAATACCGAAATGAGTAAGTTCATTCTGTGAATACCAAAATGAGTAAGTGTATTCTGTGAATACCAAAAAGTACTAACTTTACGTTTTTGACGTAAGTTAGTTCTGTGAATCAGGCCAGCTGTGTCCTACCTCCACACAAAGGGCCTAATTACCCTGCTCTGTCACTTCTGCCAACTTGGAACCAGGGCAGGGGAGGCAGAGAATTCTATGCACTTCAAAGTCACTGTCTTGAAGCTTCTCCCACCTTCCAGAACAAGGGCACCAGTGTATAAAAGAAGGACCTCAGACATCAACTCTTCAGTACACGTCTGGACCTGTGGATACTCTGCCAAGATGAAGGACAGCTGTGCTGCTAAAACGACTGCCACTCTGCTGGACGGCTACTATGAAAGTGCTGCTGCCTTGCTGTGCTGACTTGCTGCCCTCTTGCCTGGGGAAGAAGAACTGAACCTGCAACTTCATCTTAAAACCAGGACCCCAGAGTGACTCAAAGGGCTAATCTACTGGCCTCCTGATCTGAGACTCCGGGACATAACAGTCTCTCCACAGTTCCTGGACCTGTCTTCAGGCGACCGCAAACGAGCCCATTCATGCCAGAACTGTGTCACTTGTACTGAAAATCAGTGCGAGTCACCACAAGTCTGTCTCCTCACACAGCATGCATCAATCTTCCACGTGGACTGCCAACATGAAGCACCTGCTCAGCCATCTGGAACACCCGGCATGCTCCTCATGCCACACTGACCACTGCCAGCAAAGCTCTTCTTGCTCCCAACAATCTTCCACATGAACGGGACTCTTGGCATCAAACCTGAGAAGGTATAACCTTCAGTAGGACTAATCTGGGACTGTATCCGACCCGCGCTCCATCACGGTTGGTTTGAACTTTTGAATTTGATCCGAGCCAGCGCTACCAGATATCCCCAGTTTAATGCTTCCAGGACCTATTTTGCAGTTTATTTTTGAAAAACTCCAGTTCTACTGTTTAGATTTTTGTTGTTTCGGTCTTGTTTTATTTATTAAATTAAGCTCTATCGTTCAAACCTAGTGTGGGATTTGTTTGTGTGGTGTTTTCACTGTTTTACTGTTTAAGGTGTTGCACAAATACTTTACACATTGCCTCTAAGTTAATCCTGACTGCTCTGTGCCAAACTACCAGGGAGTTGAGTACAGGTTAACTTTGGGTTTGCTTGTGCCTTACCCTGACTAGGACTGTGGTTTCTGCTTGACCAGGGCTCACACCTGAGTCAACCAGTAACCCAATTTCTAACACATTCTATTAACTAATTACTATGTTTATTGCCTCCCTTCTCTGGAACATTTGTATTCACCACAGTTATGGCTGTCATTGGGTCCCCTTTCTTTTGAACCCCAATATATTATGCTGTACAGAATCTACGCTCTAGTAGTTTTGACATCGCCACGTTGAACGGCCATCTTTTTCCGACTCATGCCTGCATTTTGCTAAGTGTTGCTTGTGCCAGTCACAGCCAGACAGACAAGTTTACACTTCCTGGTCGTGAAAAGAGCAGATTGCATTGGGTTTTACCTCGTTCTTGGTGCATTTTAATGTTAATAATCACTGGGTTCTCTTAAACCACATTTGCAATTCATAAAACTATTTAAAATTCTCAAATCAGCCATAAATCGCGTATCATCTGGGAGAGCACACTTTGCATTTTTAGCGAAGTACCCAGGGTGTTGAGGGAAGAATTGAAGACAGGAAAGGTAAACACTTTAATTAAAGGTTAGTGTGTCATTAGTCGCATTCTGAACTAAGTTTTTCTTTTTTACAAATAGCAATTGTTCTCCGAAATGCAAATTTATCCTTACTTCGGCAGCCAAAAACGTGAAAACAGCTAGTCAGACTCCTAACAATTAATCAGTGTGAATACCTGTCTTCAATGGCATGTTATTCTCGTTAAACTGAAATTTGCATATCTAATGATAAAGGCAATCAGGAACGAATCTGAAACCTGCCAATACCATGTTGCTATTGTACCAGGATTTTAGGAGACTAAAGATGATAGTGTAAATGAGCCAGAAACAGACAGTGTTCAGCATTGTCTGCTAAACTTTCAATTTAATGGAATTTTAATTCAGAAGTGAGGCAGAGAATCGACTTAAGACAGCACAAACTTGAAGGACAGGAAATCTTGAACTAATTATAATTACTGAGAGCTCCACTCGGTGAAGGTCAATTTAATAATGGACAGGGACATCTTAAGGGTTTTGGGGCACCCTGTTTGGAGCAGCTTTGAATTTATAATCCAATTTCTGCTCTATTATGCCCTCCTTGGCCAGGTCACTGACAGCGCCCACGCATACTTGTCCGAATTCAAAATGTGTTTACATCTAATATTCAGGGATAGTGATGTTTTCAATATTGTAACACAGCAGCTCACTAATATTATTGAAAATAATCTCTGTTGCACCCTCCCATTTCTCATATGTGAGGTACTGTTTTGATCTAAAAGAAACTTTTTTGATGGATGTTGCATGAAACACAAACACAACATTTCTCTGCAAAATGTCTCAACGTTCTCTATGACCCAGCAACTCAACGCTGTCTCCTCCTCCTGCTTCAACACCCTCCGAATGCTCCGCAAGATCTACAGATGGATCCCCACCGAAACCAGAAGGACGGTCACCCAAGCCCTCGTCCGCAGCAGGCTGGACTACGGCAACGCCCTCTACGTGGGAACCACGGCCAAACTCCAGAAAAGACTCCAACGCATACAAAACGCCTCCGCACGCCTCGTCCTCGGAATCCCTCGCAACAGCCACATCACCGCCCACCTGAGAGACCTGCACTGGCTCCCGGTCAACAAGAGGATCACCTTCAAGCTCCTCACCCATGCTCACAAAGCACTCCACAACGCCGGTCCAGCATACCTCAACGAACGACTCACCTTCTACACCCCGAACCGCCAGCTTCGCTCCGCTGACCTCGCCCTCGCCACCATCCCACGCATCCGCAGAACGACCATCGGCAGCAGATCATTTTCCCACCTCGCCGCCAAGACAAGGAACACCCTCCCCACCCACCTGCGACAGACCCAGGACCTGCTGACCTTTAGGAGACTTCTCAAGACCTGGCTGTTCGATCAGTAGCTGCTTCTTCCCCCACCCACCTCTAGCGCCTTGAGACCCTCACGGGTGAGTAGCGCGCTCTACAAATGTTGATTGATTGATTTATTGAATGTCTGAAATAGACTCTCACACATAACCCACATTACAAATAAATGAAAGGAAAATGGTATTTAAAGCAATCTGTTTAAGAATTATTCAAGGTCATCAGGGCAGGACTGTATGGAGAACAGAGCTGATCTATCAGGGGGCCATAGCCCACTTTGCCCATGCCTCAAAACGTCTCTGAGTAGAGGAAGTGGCATCACACACCCTTTGAGCACGTATGATGACTATTGTTTCTCTCTGTCAGTTTCTTGTATAAGGTAGTGATGTTTTCATATATTTATGTCCTGTGGAAAGATCAAGGTAATTGAATTTCTCGCTATGGTGTGAAGTATATTGAAGATCAATTCTCTGGTTGTTTAATCATTGGATTAAGGTACAAAGTTATGATGGCAAGTCACACCATATCATGAAAACACCGTCAACACTTTGATATGGTCGAGGTAAGGGTTTGTGTCAGTGACAATGATTCTATTTTCAAAGTTTCATATAATCTATATGTAAGTCTCTTAACATATAGATTTACTATGTTGGGAGCAAAGCAACCTTCTGTAACCACACATTTCTTAATGTTAGTTATTTGACTCAAAGGGGCATATTCACAAGGAAGTGGCGAAGTGAGGCGTTAGCCGTCATGGCTTAACGCCTCACTTCGCCACTTCAGAAATGCAAGGCTGCACCATATTCACAAGGATATGGTGTAGCCCTGCGTTTCTCCCTGCGCTGGCGCTAAGTGTAGCAGCTTAGCGCCAACGCAGGCACCCTTGCACCATGGTGCAAGGGTGTCTGCGTGCAAGGGAAGATTGTGTATGTACAGGAAGGTCCCCCTTACTGCACATAAACAATCTTGAAATGCCGTTTTGTGACTTTTATGTGTGCTGCTTAATGCAGCACACATAGAAGTTGCAAAACGGCATTTTCAAAAATGATTGTTTATGTGCAGGAAGGGGGACCTTCCTGTACATACACAATCATTGGCTTTTGCTGTTTTCATGTGTGCTGCACAACTCAGCACACATGAAAACAGCAAAAACGAGGAGAAATTAAACATTTCTCCTCGCTTCGCCAGGTTAAGACTAGGTTTTCCCTGGTCTTAATTCTGGCGCTGCCTCCTATTTACGCTGCTCTTGTGAATAGGGGGCAGCGTCAGAAGCAATGGGTGTTGCAGTGGAACGCCCACAGCAACACCCATTGCCCTCCCCTTTCACGCTAAGTATAGCGTGTAAGTATAGCGTGAAAGGGTACCTTATTCACAAGGCAGCGTTAAGCCACATTAAGTGGCTTAACGCTGCCTTGTGAATAAGGTGAAGCCCCTAGCCCCACGGGAACGTCGAAAAAAAGTGACGTTCCTGTGGCGATAAGGGCTTGTGAATATGCCCCAAAATTTCTTCTTCATATCTGTATGCATCTTTGATCACAATCCCTCCACCTTTGTCTGCAGGCTAAACTGTGACAGTTATTTTTAAGGCTGTTGAGGTCAGTGCTCTCAGAGCTGGCAATATTGTTTGCGACATGTAGGCTCAGTCTCTCAGCTTCATCCATCTCATGTTTGAGAACTAAAAGCCTGATACAAGAAGGTTTAAAGATGTGCAAACCATTTTTAAAATGGTTTGTGACCAATAAGTAGGCCCGCTTTGATGTATCATGAGTGGAAAATGTAATTTTTCTAAAATTGCAGCGCGAACCAAATATTTATTGGCTTATTTTCTTATTGCTTTTTTCACATCTTAAATTGTGAATCTCAATTGCCAATTCACAAACTTAATGTACGAAGCATTCACAGTTTGTGAATAGTCATAAAAACATCAAAATGCATGTGCAAATTAAAACCAACATGAATCAGGCGATAACCAATCGCCAGATAAGAAAGATCTCTCAAAATGCATTACTATCTTTTAAAATGGCAGCACGGTATGCGAAGTTGAGGAGGATGCATTCTAGGAGCCATGTAGAGGAAGAGGAGAAGAGCAACGATTTTTAGGCAGAAGGCCACTTTTTTTAATAATTAGACGGGGAGGTATATATTGGGTAACTGTTTAGTAAGGAAGTTATTTTAAGTTTAATTTCTGAGTTGGATCCTGTTTTAAGAAGGTCCGCCCAGCGTAGTGTGGCTACCCCTCCTCATATTTAAGGATTATGTAGCTTCCACCTCTTTGCATCTGGGAGTTATCAGTGCACAGTAGCAGTTGCTGAGTGAATATTTAAGAACACTCTTTCCTGAGTATTCCAGAACGTTCTAAATGCTAAACTTGGCAGCTTAATTGCCATAATTTGTTTTCCTCATACCCCAGCAAATTACAAGCCATAAAGCTGGCTTTTCTGCTAAAGTACATTTCCAGAATGCAATTGGATGTGTGAATGGTACACATATCTTCATCTATCTACCATCAGAATCAGAAATTTATCTATTGCATTAAAAAATGTCACTACTCCCTGGGGCATATTCTCAAGGACTTATCGCCGATTTATCGGCACTTTAGCACCGCAAAAGTGGCGATAGATCTATCGCCCCATTCACAAGCTGGTGCAAACTGCCGACATCGCCAGTTTCCCTGCGATAGCTACCGCAAAAAACATCACCACGGATGAGTGCGACAACTAACGCTAATGATATGCAGAGTAGGCGTTCCCGTGCAAAAACACACGAAAACACCACTTTGCGCAATTCTCAACGACCAGTCAGATCTGCGATGCGAACCAAGAACAGGCGATAAGGCGCGTTAGCTGCAGGGATTTAACACCTGCCTTTTGCTGGTGTTAAGCAGGACGACTACCTGCAGTATGAAAGGGAGCCCAGCCCAGAGCCCCATCTGAAGACCCACAGATGCCATGGAGCCAATGAACATGCAGCTCAGAGACCCAAGAGGGCCACAACACCCACCGCCACCACTTCCAGGCCCCCCCCTCCAGACCCCCACCCCCGGACTACCATTTAGGCAGCGTAGGACAAGACAGCGGACCCTCCGAAAATGGCAGGGCCCCTCAGCCACACAAGTGCAGAATGTGGGGAGAGGTGGGAACCAAGTATGTGTGAAGGAGGCAACTCACCCATGAAGAAGAATGTACACAATGCCAAGTGTGGTGGTGATGTGCTGGACAGCCCTCAGAATGCAGAGCACAGACATGTCCATGTGGACATATACTGCTGGCGTTTGTAGTGTTGTGGACAGTGGACGCAAACATGTCACCTCAGGCAGTGGGGAAGACCTTAGACATGTAGCTGTGCTGTCCCCCCTGTAAGCGTAAGCGGTGTGGGCTGGGCCGGCGTACGCCACTCCAGCATAGGAGTGCAGATAAAAAGGCCGGGGCTCTGGGCGTGGTTCTCTTCCATGATGGGCAACGCGTCTGCTAGGGCGGCGCACCTCACCCTGCCACGAGTCTGCCGCCGTGACCTCCAGACTCCACGACACAGGCCCCCAGTGCAGCCAGCAGCACAGCACCACGGAGTCATGTGTGTGCCGGATACTGCCTTCGTCCTACACTGCGGTCAGCAGGTCCCACAATTCAAATTATGCCACATTTCTGTCAATGGAGGAAACCACTAGTCAACAGATATTGCCCCCAGTGCGGCCCGCCCGGACGACGCATCATCGTTGGCTGTTCACCTGCTGAGCGCTCCAGGTGCCACTGACCCTGTGCAACACAAGTCGACGCCTCGTGGCAATATTGAGGCAGAATTCAGTAGGCAAGATCATTGCCCCCAGTGTGGCCCGCCCGGTCGACGCATCATCATTGGCTGTTCACCTGCTGAGCGCTCCAGGTGCCACTGACCCTGTGCAACACAAGTCGATGCCACGTGGCCGTGGGCCCTTGCTGACCGCTGCCTCCGGCCTACACTGCGGTCAGCAGGGCTCACATGTCACATCCTGACCTGCAAAGACACCCCATTATCTTTGGCTGCACACACGCTGAGCGCATCAGGTGACACCAACTCTATGCACCCCAACTCATGGCCCCTTCATGCATGAGTCGTGTGCTGTGGACTGCGGACGCAACAATGTCACCTCAGGCCTTTGAGAAGACCTGGGACGATGACGATGAAGATGAGGCAGGTGTACCACACCCCAGTGCAGCTGCAGCAGGAATATCCCGAAGTTACACAATCATGATCAATCCTTCACATGAGCACGCTCAGCTATGGTGCCCCTACCTCAGTGAACTGCAAGTCATGGACCCTTTACTATTGAATCTACTGTGTGTGATCCGATGTTCACTGTTCTAGTTGTTGCCAGCACCAACCACTCCCTGAGGGCTAGCTCACACGCACCCCACACCCATCCAGCACAGGCATCACTGGACATGTGACCCTGGTAATAAAAAGGGGCCGGGTGCACGTGCACGTGCCCGTAGCCAGTTCCACTATCTAACCAAGTGTGTCCGTGTGGTCATTATGTATGCATGATGGGCCCGGGCCCGACCACATTACATTGTGCTGTGGACAGCGGACGCAACCATGTCACCTCAGGCAGTGGGGAAGACCTTGGACATGTAGTTCGTCGTCGTCCCCTGTAGGCGCAAGCAGAGAGGGCTGGGCCGGCGTACACCAGTCCAGCGTAGGGGTTCGAAGATTTTGCCCGGGGGACTGGGCGTGGTTCAGTTCTGGCCTGGACAAGGAAGTACGTAAAGCGTGTGTCTCTGTTGTAGTGTGGGCGCCACCCGGCCCACAACCGTCAATGTTGCAATGTAGCATGCACCAGGAGGGCGGGCTCGCAAGTACGGAGTCATGAAGGAGCGCAAGACCGCTCGGGGTCTTGGCTCATACATGACAAGTGTTGTGTGTATCTGTATAGCCGCAGCATGAGCCAAATGCCTAGCCTCAATCGCAGCGCGAGTACAGCCAGCCATGAACTGTACACCTGTGTCTGCCCTGTCCTTACCATAGGCCTACACTCACGTGGCCGCCCACCCTCAACGGCCAACATCACAGTGTCGTTGTCAGGCTTGTGGACATGCGCAGACAGGCATGACAATGGTGTGCCGTAGGAGTGCAAGTGATGCAACCGCGCAGTGCACACAAGTAAAAAGGCTCGGGGGAGGGAGGAGGAGCTGTGAGGCAACGTAACACACAGCGAGGCCGCTCATTTGCCATATGCTAGTGATGGAGCAGGGTAAATGAAAAAATGTTAACCTCCTAATAATTTTCGTAAAATAATTAATAAACATGTTTGTTTAAGTAAATAACCAACAATGTATGTTACATGTGAAGGGTTAAAGGTAACACGCTATTCAGTGTGCAAAATAATCAACGTATAATTGTTTACGTGTCTAACATAACATAATATTTGCGTACTAATTGAATAATAAACGCATGATCTGTGCATTTTAAATAAAACGTGTGGTTGCAAAATAAAGCGATGGTAAGTAAGGGACGGCTTTATATGTTGCTTTTTTGCTAGGTAATACCTAATTGGGGTACGTAGAAAGACGGGAGGGAAACGAAAGGGTTTATATTCTTTGTTTTAACAATATTTTGTTTATCTTTAAAAATAGTGCGCTTAGGCCTGTCGAGCAGCGATATAAAATGGCCGCCATTTGCTAGAGTACGCATGAGCAGGAAACCATGTGGTAGAGGAGAGAGGCTGGGGAAAAGGATGATCACGTGCTCGTGCTGAGAGGCTAAGATGGAAGTATGGTCAAGGCTATTGTGACCTTTCTGAGCAGATGTGTGCCAAGATGATCAGCAAGAAGCGTGAGAAGTCAAACTGAATAAATGGACGGAACTGTTAAATCTAAAAAGTAGCAGAAAAAGATACAAATTGGACTGATCGAAGCGGATGAGCAATGTCATGAGCTGTGGGAAACGATGCAAGCATGGACATTCCACAAGGAACTGGTTAAGACCAGGAAGTTTGATTAAAATGTATATGGGCCTGAGTTGACCAATGAGAAAGAATCACGCCATGAAGATGCAACATTTTATTTAGTAAGCTAGAATTAGGGTATAAGAAGACCTACTCTTGGTGGGAGGGAGAGATGCTGGAGAGTTAGATGCTGGAGAGTGAGATGCTGAAGAAGTTAGATGCTGTAGATGGGTGAAGTTGCGGTTGCTGATGCTGACGAGCTGATGCTGCTGCTGCTATTTTTATTTTCCAGTTGAGTATAAGATGCTGCTTTAGGAGAACCTTTTTATTCCTGATAGATTTTTCATTTAGAACTATTAGATTTTTCCAAGACAGATAGATTGATCTTTTAGAGTACTTACTATGATAATCTTATTTTTCCGTCTAATAGATATGTATTGCAATTTCAATTTATTCTTATAATGATGATAAATGTAATGATCTGAATAATAAGCTTAAAACTTATTTCTTGCTTCGAAACTTTATATAAACTTTATTATTCTTTAAACAAATGACTCAGTGATTCTTTAGCTCAATGATTAAGGTAAATTGTTAAAGAGTTTATTGTGATTGAGCTGGTCTTAATCACCATCAACTGATTCCTACTAGTTGGTCCATCGACCAATGAGCGGAATACCTTAAAACCAATGAGAAACATTATGTCGTGTTAAAAGAGGTATCCCGTCTCCTTCCAGCGAATCGTTTTTCTCCTAGGTTAAGGACGGAGGAAATCCAGGGAATAAATGAATAAGTGAATATATATATATGCGGTGTTATGGGCCCCACCGTCATATGGATATAGTTTGTGTGTTGGAGGAATAATTGTACCTGGATGACCGAAGCATATAGGAGAATAATTTTTATTGATAGCGTTGGATCAGATTTCTTGGTAGCAGAGTTATGGTTACTATAGATTAGTTTGGTGATTATTGATTATTGATTATTGATAAGTTCATGTCTAACACTTTATGTTGAGTCGCGTTATGTTATATGTAAGTTTTCACGCTTCCGGGAAGTAGGAAGTGGAACACATGTGGCAAGAGAAGTCACATGGAATGGTTCATTGTCTGAGTTCATATTGGTGATAACACAGGTAGTGTTATGATAGGGACATTTTCCGTATAAAAGGTGTGTAAGTGAAATAGTGATCGGTTTTCTTGTGAAACTCTGGCCTTAATTCTCAGGAGCAGTATAGTCTCCACATATGTTTTATCCCCAGAGAAACGGGTTTACTGTTTGCTTGAAAGAAGGGTAAGGTAGAGGAAGTACTACTTTATCGATGAAACTGAAAATTCTGTGGTAGGGTAGAGGTAAGCGCTGCCTACTGGAAAATACAGAGTTCTTGTGTAAATGGTCAAAGCTATCTCTTTGGTTTAGCGAATCAGACAATGGAAATGTGTTTTAAATGTTGTAACTAACGAAGAATTGTCGAAAAAGAAATTGCCGATAAATTTTGTAAAGGAGGGGTCAAGAGCAAAAGTGACGTAGACAAGAGGCGCGCTGGGATTGGACAGTGCGCTAGTCATACGGAAACAGGAGCAGAACTGACGTAGACAAAAGCCGCGTTGGGATTGGTCAGTGCGCGGTAGACAGAAATCGCTCTGATTGGAGCTTTGGTGTGAGTCGCGACAGGATTGGTCAAATAACCTAGTGACGTGGAAGTTTGTGATTGGAGTGTTGGTGTGAGTCGCGCTAGGATTGGTTGGAATAACGCATACAGAACAGTGTTGAATTGCGGATCATTTGAGGAGAAAAGAGATTGTGAATCATGTCGTATTATGAGTATGGAAGAGAGAAAACGTCATGGATGACGAAAGTTAAGAATTTCTTTAAGAAAGACAAAAAGGTAGTGACTAGAGAGGGACAAATAATTCCTCCGCCGAAATCACCAGCTTCGCATATGATGCTGAAATATGGATATCATACATGCATATGGTTAGAAAATTGGACAAAATATACCAAGAATGATGGAGCATTGGCTTTCCCTGAGAATGGTTCATTTAATGTAGCTGTACTACGGAACTTGAGAGAAAAGATGGCAATGTTAGAACCTAGACCTAGACCGACACAGTTTGAAGCTTTAACGGAATGGGAAGATGAGATGTATGAACGAGAGAGATTCAGAGGATTAAAGAATCATGAGTTTGTGCCTGGAAGGTTATGGGGAGTAAATCATGAGGACAGAATAAAGCGTTGGAGATGTGCTAACATGACAGGAGGTTTGTTTCCAGCTTTTACAGTTGAGGAAGAAGCAAAGAGAAAGTGTACCGAGAAAAAGAAACATGTAGTGGTAGAAAAGTATGTGTATGGTGGTAGTGAAACGGATGACGAATTGCTGGAAGATATTTTAAACAGAAACCCACCTCCATACCAACAGACTTCTGCGGTGGTGACACCTAATGCACCGCCAATGGAAACTGGGAGGAATAAAAATTCCGAACGAAGAGATGAGACAAATAGGTCACAAGATCAATTAAAAACTTCACAAAATGAAAAGATAGAAAGTGACAATGCAACTGAATTAGCAAAAACGACAAGAGAATTGACTGAGAAAATAAGAGCATTGACAAAGAATATGGAAGCTGTAACTGTACCAGTAACGATAGGTCCAGTAATGCCAATTTATGAGAATCAGAAAATTGATGAACGTTCTTTAGTGATTCCTATGAATTCACATTTGCAAAGAAAAAGAGAAGGGATGGAAATGAATAATGAAGATGCACACCATTTGGCTAGTACCTATAGACCAAGCCCACCTACTAATTTGACGATAAATGAGAATGAGATTAGGAGAATACCTATGGTGACGGAGTCCGCATCAGGGACACCAGAAAGAAGTAATAATTGGATAGAATTAAATAGTACGCCTGTAGGTCCGACTCCAGATGAGTTAAATGAATGGATGAAAGCGCTAAAAACAAAAGAAACAGAAGTGAAACCATTAGATGTAATTAGGTTGAAAATAGACATGGAAGAATTGATTTTAGGAACAATTGGTACAGAAAAATTAAAAAATTATCAGGATGATGAGATTATGTTTTTGTGCAAAAGTCTTACATGGAGAGCTAGAAATTTACATGACAAATTGGAAGAGACAGCAAGTGAACTAGGAGTGGAGTTTGTAAAAGTGAGAACGTTGCAGAAACCATACAGAGTAGATTTTTGTGAGAAGGATATAGAGAATTTGAACACATCAGGAAGGCTGACCCAAATAAAAGAGTTAATTGTTTTACTGAGAAAATGGGGTGATGTGGATAGATGGAGAAATAGATGGACGAAAAGGAACGAGAAAACAACAGATAAAGCATCTTTGGCTTTTGCAGTGACAGATAAGGAACCAGTTGTAAGGAGTACCCGATGAGAGAAACTCCAGGTGGTAGTTATGTGCATGTTCCATGGACTAGACAGGATATACTGTCATTTACAAATGACTTCCCAAAGTTGAGAGAAAAGCCAGTAGAATGGTACAGACAAGTGGAGAGATTTGTTAAAGTTTCAAAGGTGTTGTGGATAGACTTGGATGGATTGTTTGATATAGTAGTGCCAGCTGATTTGTGGACAGAATGTAAGATTACTATTGATTGGCCAACTGTAGAATATCCAAGGGACGCTAAAACAGGAGCGCCAGGACCAGAAGTGATGAGGAAGTACGACCAAGTAATTAACTTTTTGAAGAATAAGATTCCACCTAAAGAAACAGATTGGGTAAAAATAGACAGAACAACACAGGAAAGTAAATAATCAGTGCATGCTTATTACGAAAGGCTGTTGTTGGTTTTTAAACAGTATAGTGGTTATGAGACACTAAATGAGAAGGATATGAGTCATTTTGTATATAGATTTGTGTATGGATTGAAACCAGAGATAAGTGAAATGATTAAGCAGCATATGATTTGTTGGCAGAATAGCACAGTTGACGAGGTTCTGAGATATGCTAAGTATTGCAGTGATGATATTGAGAGTAGACAGCGTAAATTGAAAGAAAAGGCCATGTGGGCACAGGTGAAAGTTGCAGAGAAGCAAGAAGCTCAATTGAGTAATACCGGAAATGAAACAGGACAGGTTAGATCCCGACCTAATATAGGTAAAGGAAAAGGACAATTGAGCATAGATGAGGCAAAGAAAAAGTGGCCATGCCACAACTGCGGAAAGCTAGGACATTGGAGAAACGAGTGTAAATTTCCTCCAAAACCTAATGTGGAAAATCAATCATTAAATTCACAGGTGCAGAGTGAGGTAGTTACTCAACAAGGTCAGGTGCCACAACCACCACTTCCCAAGAGTGTTAACCAACAGAAATACAGTGCAGAAACAGGATTCTATGGAGGAGAACAGGTAACACAGTTGCCGCGTGCAGCTGCAATTTCTCAATATTGGTTACGACAGGATGAGGATGACACGGATGAAAGTTTCTGACGGTGCCTAGGAGAGGGGGAAGAGTGCGTGCTTGGTGCAACTCTAGAGGTAGATCAGTCTGGTCCATTTGTGGATGGAGAAGTGAATGGTGCAAATGTAACATTCCTTGTTGACACTGGAGCTACCCGTTCTACTGTTAGGTCAGTGGAAATTCCAAACCTTCCTCTCTCAGGTGAACATATCCAAGTAGTTGGAGTTTCAAATAAGCAAATTAAGACGCCTCTTACTAAATTAGTGGAGGTAAGAATTGGTCCATTTAGTGAAATGCACCGATTTGTGGTATGCGATTGTAGTCCCGTGAACCTATTAGGACGCGATTTATTGTGCAAGATGAATTGCACTATCTATTGTACCCCAGACGGAATTGCATTTCAGACCCCAGATGAAGATGTGCTGTATAAAATGACAATGGTGAATTTAGAACCAGAAGTAAATGATTTATTTCCTGTATTTGATGCAGAGAAAATCCCAATTGAATTGAAAAAGACAGTGAAAGAAGAAGTGTGGGACTTTACAGGAGAAGATGTAGGATTAATGAAAGGAGTAGATCCCGTTAAAATAACAGTGAAAGAGGGAACGAGTTACCCAAATACGCCCCAGTATAAATTGACACCAGAAATAATTGAAGGAATAACGCCAGTAATAAATAAAATGATTGAACAAGGGATTTTAAAAGAAATCATGAGCAGTCCATGTAATTCGCCAATAATGGGACTGAAAAAGCCAAACGGAACATATAGAATTGTACAGGATTTGAGGAAGGTAAACAAAATTGTTGTCCCTTGTTGCCCAATAGTACCAAACCCTGCTGTGATTCTATACCAGATTCCACATGAAGCAGAATGGTACACGGTAATTGATTTATGTCATGCATTTTTCTCTATTCCATTGCATCCAGATAGCCAGCCATTATTTGCGTTTAGGTTTGGAGAGCGTATTTTGGCATGGTGCCGAATTCCTCAAGGGTACACAGAAAGTCCCTCAATTTTTAATCAGATTCTAAAGAAATCGTTGGAAGATTTAAGAATGCCAGAAAAGTCAGTGATGGTTCAGTATATTGATGACCTACTGGTGGCATCAAAAACGAAGGAAGCATGTGTCAATGATACAATTGCTTTGCTGAATCATTTAGCAAAAAGAGGACATAAAGTGTCCCCTTCAAAATTGCAGTTTTGTCAACAAGAAGTCCAGTATTTAGGGCATAAAATTGAGAAAGGAGTGCGAAAGGTAACGACTGAAAGAATAAAAATGATTCAAGGAATGAGAGCTCCAATGACGCAAAGAGAGGTAAGAATGTTTTTGGGAATGGTTGGTTATTGTCGACAATGGATAAGCGGTTTTTCGCTGATTGCAAAACCGTTGCAAAAACTGACAAAAAAGGATGTTAAAGATCCTTTTGAAATGAATGATGAAGAAATGAAAGCATTCAGAGAGCTGAAAAAGAAATTGTGTGAGGCTCCAGCATTAGGAATGCCTGACTATGAGAAAGATTTTGAGCTGTATTGCAGTGAAAGAGATGGATGTGCATTTTCAGTTTTGGTACAGAGACATGGAACTATGAAAAGACCCATTGCATATTTTTCAGCTGTTTTAGACCCTGTAGCGAAAGCGTTGCCTGGATGTTTGAAAGCAGTTGCTGCTACTTGTGTGAGTCTGGAACAGAGTGAAGGCATAGTGATGGGATATCCACTGAGAATATATGTTCCCCATTCTGTGGAAATTCTCTTGACAAGAACGAAAACCCAATACATGACACATAGTCGGCTGACTAGGTATGAAAAAGTAATTTTGAGTGCATATAATGTGACCATTGACAGATGTTTGAATGTGAATCCTTCAACATCTTTACCAGATGAAGAAAGTATAATTGAAATGGATGAAGTAGATCACGATTGTCTGAATGTGCTTGAATATTGCACAAAACCAAGGTCAGACATACGAGATGAGCCTTTAAAAGAATCAGATTATATTCTGTTCATGGATGGCTCATGTTTGAGAACGAGTGATGGAGTTCTAAGCGCGAGAAAGCAAAAGACACACAATTGATGGACGGAATGCAGAACAAATCAAAACATTCACCCCCAGTCAAGAGATCTGGGTTAAATCCATCATTCTTTTGCTCACCATGCCACCCCAGTTTAGACCTGGCCATATGCAAATCAGTCTTGACCCTGTGCCTCATGGGAACAGTCCAGCCCGAACTGCCAAGCCAGGTCCTCCCTGGACCGGAAACACGCATCCTAGGACCGGTTTCGGGGTTTCACCCCTCTTCAGCCAGGATAGCTTGATTCCAGTGGCACAGTGAGCCCAGGACCCACGTCTGGGCATACCTGGCGCACTTAGGGCGAGAAAGCAAAAGACACACAATTGATGGACGGAATGCAGAACAAATCAAAACATTCACCCCCAGTCAAGAGATCTGGGTTAAATCCATCATTCTTTTGCTCACCATGCCACCCCAGTTTAGACCTGGCCATATGCAAATCAGTCTTGACCCTGTGCCTCATGGGAACAGTCCAGCCCGAACTGCCAAGCCAGGTCCTCCCTGGACCGGAAACAAGCATCCTAGGACCGGTTTCGGGTTTCACCCTCTTCAGCCAGGATAGCTTGATTCCAGTGGCACAGTGAGCCCAGGACCCACGTCTGGGCATACCTGGCGCACTTAGGGCGAGAAAGCAAAAGACACACAATTGATGGACGGAATGCAGAACAAATCAAAACATTCACCCCCAGTCAAGAGATCTGGGTTAAATCCATCATTCTTTTGCTCACCATGCCACCCCAGTTTAGACCTGGCCATATGCAAATCAGTCTTGACCCTGTGCCTCATGGGAACAGTCCAGCCCGAACTGCCAAGCCAGGTCCTCCCTGGACCGGAAATAAGCATCCTAGGACCGGTTTCGGGGTGTCACCCCTCTTCAGCCAGGATAGCTTGATTCCAGTGGCACAGTGAGCCCAGGACCCACGTCTGGGCATACCTGGCGCACTTAGGGCGAGAAAGCAAAAGACACACAATTGATGGACGGAATGCAGAACAAATCAAAACATTCACCCCCAGTCAAGAGATCTGGGTTAAATCCATCATTCTTTTGCTCACCATGCCACCCCAGTTTAGACCTGGCCATATGCAAATCAGTCTTGACCCTGTGCCTCATGGGAACAGTCCAGCCCGAACTGCCAAGCCAGGTCCTCCCTGGACCGGAAACAAGCATCCTAGGACCGGTTTCGGGGTTTCACCCCTCTTCAGCCAGGATAGCTTGATTCCAGTGGCACAGTGAGCCCAGGACCCACGTCTGGGCATACCTGGCGCACTTAGGGCGAGAAAGCAAAAGACACACAATTGATGGACGGAATGCAGAACAAATCAAAACATTCACCCCCAGTCAAGAGATCTGGGTTAAATCCATCATTCTTTTGCTCACCATGCCACCCCAGTTTAGACCTGGCCATATGCAAATCAGTCTTGACCCTGTGCCTCATGGGAACAGTCCAGCCCGAACTGCCAAGCCAGGTCCTCCCTGGACTCGGAAACAAGCATCCTAGGACCGGTTTCGGGGTTTCACCCTCTTCAGCCAGGATAGCTTGATTCCAGTGGCACAGTGAGCCCAGGACCCACGTCTGGGCATACCTGGCGCACTTAGGGCGAGAAAGCAAAAGACACACAATTGATGGACGGAATGCAGAACAAATCAAAACATTCACCCCCAGTCAAGAGATCTGGGTTAAATCCATCATTCTTTTGCTCACCATGCCACCCCAGTTTAGACCTGGCCATATGCAAATCAGTCTTGACCCTGTGCCTCATGAGAACAGTCCAGCCCGAACTGCCAAGCCAGGTCCTCCCTGGACCGGAAACAAGCATCCTAGGACCGGTTTCGGGGTGTCACCCTCTTCAGCCAGGATAGCTTGATTCCAGTGGCACAGTGAGCCCAGGACCCACGTCTGGGCATACCTGGCGCACTTAGGGCGAGAAAGCAAAGACACACAATTGATGGACGGAATGCAGAACAAATCAAAACATTCACCCCCAGTCAAGAGATCTGGGTTAAATCCATCATTCTTTTGCTCACCATGCCACCCCAGTTTAGACCTGGCCATATGCAAATCAGTCTTGACCCTGTGCCTCATGGGAACAGTCCAGCCCGAACTGCCAAGCCAGGTCCTCCTGGACCGGAAACAAGCATCCTAGGACCGGTCTCGGGTTTCACCCTCTTCAGCCAGGATAGCTTGATTCCAGTGGCACAGTGAGCCCAGGACCCACGTCTGGGCATACCTGGCGCACTTAGGGTGAGAAAGCAAAAGACACACAATTGATGGACGGAATGCAGAACAAATCAAAACATTCACCCCCAGTCAAGAGATCTGGGTTAAATCCATCATTCTTTGCTCACCATGCCACCCCAGTTTAGACCTGGCCATATGCAAATCAGTCTTGACCCTGTGCCTCATGGGAACAGTCCAGCCCGAACTGCCAAGCCAGGTCCTCCCTGGACCGGAAACAAGCAACCGGTCCTAGGATTTTTGTTTCCAGTCCAGGGAGGACCTGGCTTGGCAGTTCGGGCTGGACTGTTCCCATGAGGCACAGGGTCAAGACTGATTTGCATATGGCTGGGTTCAAACTGGAATGGCATGGTGAGCAAAAACGATGGATTTAGGCCCAGATCTCTGTACTGGGGTGAATGTATGACATTGTTCTGCATTCTGTCCATCAACTGCTGTTTTGCATTTGTCACCCCGAGTGGGACGGGTATGCCCAGACGTGGTCCCGTGCTCTCCATGCCACTGGAATCAAGCTATCCTGGCTGAAGAGGGGTGAAACCCAGAAACCGGTCCTAGGATTTTTGTTTCCAGTCCAGGGAGGACCTGGCTTGGCAGTTCGGGCTGGACTGTTCCCATGAGGCACAGGGTCAAGACTGATTTGCATATGGCTGGGTTCAAACTGGAATGGCATGGTGAGCAAAAAACGATGGATTTAGGCCCAGATCTCTGTACTGGGGTGAATGTATGACATTGTTCTGCATTCTGTCCATCAACTGTTGTTTTTGCATTTGTCACCCCGAGTGGGACGGGTATGCCCAGACGTGGGTCCCGTGCTCTCCATGCCACTGGAATCAAGCTATCCTGGCTGAAGAGGGGTGAAACCCCGAAACCGGTCCTAGGATTTTTGTTTCCAGTCCAGGGAGGACCTGGCTTGGCAGTTCGGGCTGGACTGTTCCCATGAGTCACAGGGTCAAGACTGATTTGCATATGGCTGGGTTCAAACTGGAATGGCATGGTGAGCAAAAAAACGATGGATTTAGGCCCAGATCTCTGTACTGGGGTGAATGTATGACAACCTCAACATCATCTCCTACGCCGACGACACCCAGCTGATCCTCTCCCTCACCAACGACCCCACCACCGCCAGAGCCAACCTACACGACGGGATGAGAGATGTCGCCGACTGGATGAGGAACAGCCGCCTTAAACTGAACTCAGACAAGACGGAAGTCCTCATCCTGGGCTCATCACCTTCCGCCTGGGACGACTCTTGGTGGCCCCCGGCCCTGGGCACCGCACCCAAGCCAACGGACCACGCACGCAACCTGGGCTTCATCCTGGACTCCTCCCTGTCGATGACCAGACAAGTCAACGCCGTCTCATCTTCGTGCTTCAACACCCTGCGCATGCTCCGCAAGATCTTCAGATGGATCCCCACTGAAACCAGGAAGACCGTCACCCAGGCACTCGTCACCAGCCGACTGGACTATGGGAACACCCTCTACGCCGGAACCACAGCCAAACTTCAAAAAGACTCCAGCGCATCCAGAACGCCTCCGCACGACTCATCCTGGACATCCCCCGACACAGCCACATCACCGGACACCTGAAAGACCTGCACTGGCTCCCCGTCAGCAAGAGAATCACGTTCAGACTCCTCACCCACGCACACAAGGCCCTCCACGACCTGGGCCCCAAGTACCTCAACGACCGCATGACCTTCTACACGCCCACCCGCCAGCTACGATCAACCAGCCACGCCTCGCCACCGTACCACGCATCCGCAGAGCCACCGCCGGAGGAAGATCCTTCTCCTACCTGGCAGCCAAGACCTGGAACTCCCTCCCCACTCACCTTCGGCGAACCCAGGACCATCTCTCCTTCAGGAAGCAGCTCAAGACCTGGCTGTTCGAGCAGTAACTTACCCCTTCCCCCAGCGCCTTGAGACCCTCCCGGGTGAGTAGCGCGCTCTATAAATGCCGTGATTGATTGATTGATTGATTGTTCTGCATTCTGTCCATCAACTGTTGTTTTTGCATTTGTCACCCCGAGTGGGACGGGTATGCCCAGACGTGGGTCCCGTGCTCTCCATGCCACTGGAATCAAGCTATCCTGGCTGAAGAGGGGTGAAATCCCGAAACCGGTCCTAGGATTTTTGTTTCCAGTCCAGGGAGGGCCTGGCTTGGCAGTTCGGGCTGGACTGTTCCCATGAGGCACAGGGTCAAGACTGATTTGCATATGGCTGGGTTCAAACTGGAATGGCATGGTGAGCAAAAAAACGATGGATTTAGGCCCAGATCTCTGTACTGGGGTGAATGTATGACATTGTTCTGCATTCTGTCCATCAACTGTTGTTTTTGCATTTGTCACCCCGAGTGGGACGGGTATGCCCAGATGTGGGTCCCGTGCTCTCCATGCCACTGGAATCAAGCTATCCTGGCTGAAGAGGGGTGAAACCCCGAAACCGGTCCTAGGATTTTTGTTTCCAGTCCAGGGAGGACCTGGCTTGGCAGTTCGGGCTGGACTGTTCCCATGAGGCACAGGGTCAAGACTGATTTGCATATGGCTGGGTTCAAACTGGAATGGCATGGTGAGCAAAAAAACGATGGATTTAGGCCCAGATCTCTGTACTGGGGTGATGGAATGACATTGTTCTGCATTCTGTCCATCAACTGTTGTTTTTGCATTTGTCACCCCGAGTGGGACGGATATGCCCAGACGTGGGTCCCGTGCTCTCCATGCCACTGGAATCAAGCTATCCTGGCTGAAGAGGGGTGAAACCCCGAAACCGGTCCTAGGATTTTTGTTTCCAGTCCAGGGAGGACCTGGCTTGGCAGTTCGGGCTGGACTGTTCCCATGAGGCACAGGGTCAAGACTGATTTGCATATGGCTGGGTTCAAACTGGAATGGCATGGTGAGCAAAAAAACGATGGATTTAGGCCCAGATCTCTGTACTGGGGTGAATGTATGACATTGTTCTGCATTCTGTCCATCAACTGTTGTTTTTGGAGTTCTAAGCGCAGCATATGCGGTTTGCACAGTAGCAACTGTAATGGAAGCATCTTGTCTGAAAGGGATACGGTCTGCCCAAGTCGCAGAACTAGTAGCTCTGATTCAAGCATGCAAATTGGGAAGAAATGTACGGGTTACGATTGTGACAGATAGCCAGTACGGCTTTGGGGTGGTGCATGACTTTGGTCAGATCTGGTCACAAAGAGGTTTCTTGACGTCTGCAGGAACGCCCATTAGAAATGGAGATTTTGTGAAAAGATTGCTTGAGGCGATACAGCTGCCTAAACAGATTGCTGTTGTGAAGTGCAATGCACGTAAAAATGGGGAAGACTACATAACTGTCGGTAATAAATATGTTGACGAGATTGCACAGTACTGTGCAAAGAATGTGGTTTCTTTAAACAAAAGTCGAGAAAGAGAGCATATTTCTTGTCCTTTGCTTTTTACTGACCCTGTTGAGACATGGGATGAGGTGAGACAGTTACAGGAAGCTGCAGATGATGAGGAAAAAGATACATGGATAAAAGCAAGATGTAGAAAACATGAAGAAAATGATGTTTGGGTTTACAGAGATGAAAGACCAGTTATGCCTGATAGCATGATTTCTGACATGGCACGGATGTACCATGGACAAGCCCATATTGGGAGAGATTCAATGATCAGACTTTTTAGACAAACATGGTATAATCCAAAATTCAGAGCCATAGCTGAGAGTCTTTGTCAGAGATGTCTTATTTGTCAACAGATAAATACAGGAAAGAAGACAGTAGTGAGTCTAGGAACAATAGGACGAGAAGGAGGTCCTTTCACTAGAATGCAAATGGATATTATTGAAATGCCACCTTGCAACAGACTAAGGTATGTCCTAGTGGTCGTCTGTTTGTTTTCCCGTTGGGTGGAAGCATACCCAACCAGAAGGAATGACGGAATAACTGTAGCAAAACATATGCTGCGAGAATTCATTCCGAGGTATGGTTTTCCAGTCACGATTGAAACGGATAGAGGAACACATTTCCAAAATGAATTAGTTAAACTGATTTGTGAAGCACTTAGTATTAAACAGAAACTGCATTGTGCATACAGACCAGAGGCTTCTGGAATCGTAGAGCAAGTGAATGGAACAATTAAGAACAGGTTAGGAAAAATGTGTCAAGCTACAGGACTCAAATGGCCAGATGCCTTGCTATTAGTTTTAATGACAATCAGAAGTATTCCGGAAAGGAAAACTGGACTCAGTCCCCATGAAATAATTATGGGACGAGCAATGAGACAAGCACAAGTACCTGTCAACAAACTACTGACTATAACTGATGATCTAGTGCTGGATTATTGCAAAGGATTGGCTGATGTGGTGTGTTCTGTGTTTCATCAGGTTGGACCGGATGCGACCACTCTTGAAAGAAAACCAGCTCACGACTTGAATCCAGGAGATTGGGTCCGCATAAAAGTCCACAGGAGAAGAAACTGTTTGGTTCCTCGCTGGGACGAACCACGACAAGTGATCCTGGTAACAACCACTGCAGTCAAGTGTGCAGGAGTGAAACACTGGGTGCATGCCAGTCACACCATCAGAGTTCCAGAACCTGAAGATCGACCTGTAAGTCGACATCTGGAAGACCCAACTACAAGTGCAACGACAGAAGAAGTAGAGGAAATAGCTGAAGTTCCAGAACTTGAAGATCGACCTGTAAGTCGACATCTGGAAATATCAGACACCAGTTCAGAATCTGATACAGATCATTCGGATTGTGAAGAAATTCTAAAAAGAAATTGGAAATTTGAAAGCATAAGAGAAGAAACTGAGCCAGAAGATAGTAACAGTGAGCAACCAAGTACAAGTTGTGGTGAGAATCCTTCGGAGATAATATTAATAGATGAAGAAGGGAGAGTTTCAAGCAGAAAATTAGAAAATTCGGAAAATCCTCGAGGAGCAATAGGGACAGATAGTCAAACACAAGAACAGGGAAATTTAGAAGCAGATAGAGAGACTGACACAAATTCAGAAGAACCTCGAGGAGGGACAGAAATAGGTGAACGAAGGAAGATAAGAAATGAACCACAAGTAGAGGAAGAAAATGAAATTATAAGTTTCAAAATAAGAGACAATAACGAAAGAATTGAAACAGAGTCTGAAGAAAGTGGAGAAGAAATAAATCAAAAACTAGAGTCAAGAAAAAGAAATTGGAAAACAGAAAGAGAGGAAAAAGGAAGTGAGGCAAAAAGGCCAAGAAAAGGAGACAATTGGCCCAACGAAGTAAGAAAATTAAGATACAGAATCATAAGGTTAGATGGGAAAAGTGATGAACAAGTGAATGAGATAACAAGTCAGAGAGAGCAAGAAAAACAAGGTGGAAAACACTTGCAGAAAACGAAAAGAGTAAAGAAGGTAAATGCGAAGTATAGATCACCTGAATGGTTGTATCTTGCTTTGACTGATACCAAAGAAGAAAAGAACACTCACGAGAACCCAGAACAAAGAAACCTAATGGGTGAAGGTGAGGTGCAACAAACCTGAAGAAATATAAACAGTTTCTACAGGACTTGACAAAACACTGGATCTGACGAATTTCTACCGGATATGACAAAGAAAGAATTCTGAAAAAGAATTAAAAGAAAGTACCAAGCAAAGACAAAACATTGGAGTACAGAGTGGCAAATAAGTCATTTCTGAGGTGTAGTGACACAATTTTCAGGAAAATAAATAAATAAGGTTATAAAACAAAATGGAGAATACTAGAGATAGAAAATGTAAATGTGAGTTTTTAAGTAGATGGTGTAAGATGTGCTGCTTTTGTACAGGATTATTAATGACAGTATGGGTGGTTTTAGCAATCACTATTCCAATTAGTTTAGCTGTAGCAGAAACGTCTAATAACACTGAGAAAGAAAAAGGAGCTAACACTCAAGAACCAGTTATTTTAAAAAGTAGTGCAGAATTACACAAGGACAAATCGATAACAGATTTTTCTAAAAATGTTTTTACTAAATTATTATATGAGTATGTAGAAACAATGGATGTAAGAGATTGCTATGTTTGTATGCAGTTGCCTGCATCTGTAGCAGAGGGTGTGACTTATCATCACCTCCCTTTGACGTATGGAATAACATATAGTGTCTTAGCAAGTTTATTTTATAAAACAGGTAGATTAGAATATTATTACACTGACATAGATAAGATTTTTGCGAAAGTTTCTGTAGTTCCCGAGCTAAACAAAATAAAAGAGGGAAAAAAGTTTGGTGAATATTTTCTAGAAGATAAGATTTTAACATTAGATAATATAATTAGGTACAACCTTACCTGTGAGTTAAAGAAGGAAGAAAAAGTATTTTTAGAAATGGTTGAAGAGAGAAGAGTGAAATTTCAAAGAAAAGTGATAGAAGAGACAAAAACACCTCTTTGGGCGTTTGAGGAAGACAATCATGACAAGAAAAAGACAAATGCAGCTATGACTCTGGATTGGCCCCAACAGGGAAGGTTGTGCATTAGAAGAAATAAGACAAGATATGACAATTATTTTGTGGGTTCCAGTATTTGCCATGACAATTATCAAATTGTAGGCGGATGGGGATTCAAAGGGGGAAAAGATCCAATATTTCCAGGGATCTATTATGTTTGCGGTAATAGGGCTTATTACAGGTTACCGGACCATTGGTATGGGTCATGTTATTTAGGCCTGGTTTTTCCTAAGATTTTCCATATGGACCGAAAAGAAAAAGGAACACACAGAATGATAAACACCTTACACGTAGAAAAAGGGAACGTTTTTCAGAAATAGTAGGTGATATTTTTGGCGCATTGATACCAGCAGTGGGAATATCTTTGAATGCATTTAGAATTCGAAATTATCCACAGTGGTAGATCGTTTATCTACAAATACTGCTGGAGGGTTCTTGATGGTAAATACCGAGATGGTTGCCATGAGAGCTATGGTGATGCAAAATCGACTTGCCCTTGACATTCTTTTGGCAAAAGAGGGTGGAGTCTGTGGAATGCTGAAAGTCCAACATTGTTGCACTTACATTCCGGATAAAAGTGAAAATATACAGAAGTATATAACAAATATTACAAGTTTGCACAAAGAACTTGTTCCCCTGGAGGTTGAAAGTGCATTGGGAAAACTTGGTAAAGGGTTTTCTTCAGTAATAAATTGGTTAACAAGAATGAGTGGATTAATAATAGGGAAAGTTATAATAATAGCAACCATGATAATAATAATAATTTTAGTGCTGAAGCTTGTAATAACATGTATAAAGAGAAGAAGAAGACAGAATAAAATAGAAAACGAAAACATGATAAACAAGGAGAGAGAGAGAGAAATGGGTGAAATAGAGTTAGAAGAAATAAAAGAGAACATGTACAAGAAAACGAAGAGACAAGTTGAAAGGGATACAGTTGTGTAAACTAACAAAAGCAAACGGATAAAAGATATATGCTGTCTGAAAGAATTGTATAACTTGGGTTTTGTGGTGATATTAAAAATCACCAAAGGGGGAGTTGATGGAGCAGGGTAAATGAAAAAATTTTAACCTCCTAATAATTTTCGTAAAATAATTAATAAACATGTTCGTTTAAGTAAATAACCAACAATGTATGTTACATGTGAAGGGTTAAAGGTAACACGCTATTCAGTGTGCAAAATAATCAACTTATAATTGTTTACGTGTCTAACATAACATAATATTTGCGTACTAATTGAATAATAAACGCATGATCTATGCTTTTTAAATAAAACGTGTGGTTGCAAAATAAAGTGATGGTAAGTAAGGGACGGCTTTATATGTTGCTTTTTTGCTAAGTAATACCTAATTGGGGTACGTAGAAAGACGGGAGGGAAACGAAAGGGTTTATATTCTTTGTTTTAACAATATTTTGTTTATCTTTAAAAATAGTGCGCTTAGGCCTGTCGAGCAGCGATATAAAATGGCCGCCATTTGCTAGAGTATGCATGAGCAGGAAACCATGTGGTAGAGGAGAGAGGCTGGGGAAAAGGATGATCACGTGCTCGTGCTGAGAGGCTAAGATGGAAGTATGGTCAAGGCTATTGTGACCTTTCTGAGCAGATGTGTGCCAAGATGATCAGCAAGAAGCGTGAGAAGTCAAACTGAATAAATGGACGGAACTGTTAAATCTAAAAAGTTGCAGAAAAAGATACAAATTGGACTGATCGAAGCGGATGAGCAATGTCATGAACTGTGGGAAACGATGCAAGCATGGACATTCCACAAGGAACTGGTTAAGACCAGGAAGTTTGATTAAAATGTATATGGGCCTGAGTTGACCAATGAGAAAGAATCACGCCATGAAGATGCAACATTTTATTTAGTAAGCTAGAATTAGGGTATAAGAAGACCTACTCTTGGTGGGAGGGAGAGATGCTGGAGAGTTAGATGCTGGAGAGTGAGATGCTGAAGAAGTTAGATGCTGTAGATGGGTGAAGTTGCGGTTGCTGATGCTGACGAGCTGATGCTGCTATTTTTATTTTCCAGTTGAGTATAAGATGCTGCTTTAGGAGAACCTTTTTTATTCCTGATAGATTTTTCATTTAGAACTATTAGATTTTTCCAAGACAGATAGATTGATCTTTTAGAGTACTTACTATGATAATCTTATTTTTCCGTCTAATAGATATGTATTGCAATTTCAATTTATTCTTATAATGATGATAAATGTAATGATCTGAATAATAAGCTTAAAACTTATTTCTTGCTTCGAAACTTTATATAAACTTTGTTATTCTTTAAACAAATGACTCAGTGATTCTTTAGCTCAATGATTAAGGTAAATTGTTAAAGAGTTTATTATGATTGAGCTGGTCTTAATCACCATCAACTGATTCCTACTAGTTGGTCCATCGACCAATGAGCGGAATACCTTAAAACCAATGAGAAACATTATGTCGTGTTAAAAGAGGTATCCCGTCTCCTTCCAGCGAATCGTTTTTCTCCTAGGTTAAGGACGGAGGAAATCCAGGGAATAAATGAGTAAGTGAATATATATATATGCGGTGTTATGGGCCCCACCGTCATATGGATATAGTTTGTGTGTTGGAGGAATAATTGTACCTGGATGACCGAAGCATATAGAAGAATAATTTTTATTGATAGCGCTGGATCACTAGGCATGTCATACATGATTCCCAAAGTCGCAGACATCCCACCCCACCCCCAACAAGCCTCTATACATTTCCTGAATGCAAGCAGATGACAAACTAACATTAGGGATGAAAGCTCCATTGTCTGAACTATCAGGCGGAAGCACATCTGCACCGCCGACCTCGGAATTGCATGTGCCCGGCACCCCCTGACAGATACCATAGCAGCTGATGATGACTCCCACACTACGCACAGCCCGACGACAGACCAACGTATACACACCCCACACACAGAAGTCCTTGCTCGAAGTTATCTTGCATGGAATGGCCTTCACACTTACTCCCACACCATCCCAGGCCTACAACCGTTGCACACAAACACTGCTCATTGATCCGAGCTGTGGTATTTCATCCACAGAACTGGCGCAGGTCAGAACAGTGGCGCTTCAACCACAGCCACTAATGCAATGGCAGAACATCCCGGACACATGCACAACCCCTGTCACGTGGAACTGTACCGTGCACGTATGCTGCATTTACTGGGGGCACTGCCATTGGTAGTGCTGCGGATCAGTTACCGGCTAAGCTTCCGCCTTGCCAACGTCACCTGCATTCAGCCTGTGTTGCATTGTCGCTTGTGCATATTCGAGTGGTCCATGGATGTCTTCCTATCCAACAGGACGGTAGCCGAACTGGATTTCGACATGTGTGTGCGCCCCCTGTTGGCCCACGACCATGAGTGTCACCATGATACCCGTCTATGGGATGCCTGGATACTTGGCATACATGCTGGCAGCTGGACCTGGGAGATTGCAGAACTCCTCGTGTGCAGTGACCACATTGAGCCGCTCCCCTATTGGGCTGTATTGCTAATTGGTGAAAGGGGGTGGACGCAGCACATCTGTCTGGACCTGCTAATGGTTAGCCTCGCCATCCTGTTTGATGAAGTCGACAACGACCTCATGTTGGAAATGATTGCCTACGAAGCTGCACTCGCTTTCATGGACGTGTAACTACATACCTGCAGACACAACAGTTTGGAACACATTGCACATGTCCCGTTCCTTGTTGGAACTTGGGGTTCTGGTCACATCTCCCACGACGACAGTGGACATGGCTGCATTCGCCTGGACTCCGAATACATGAGCGGACAACAAAGCGGGTAAACACACACCTGTGAATGGTGCGGCACTCCCCCGGAGTGGACAGCAGCGCTTGGCAACATTCCACGTTCTGACATACTGCTGCATTGGTCTGCATGTTGTGGCACTTATCTTGGCCGTACTGACACGCATGTGCTAATATAGTCTACGCACCTTCACTTGTATTCAACTGTGATGAGTGTTGATTTGTATGACAATGTGTGACTCACTGCCTATCTGGGTCATGGCCAGACATGCATTACTGCACCATCAGGGATGTGGGGTTGTACTAGTACATTATCATCTCACAGTTTCCTGCTGTGCCACATGCGAATGGCCATTTTCCACAAACAAACGGCAGCAGTTGTGTCCTCTGTTCTGTTGTGCTGGTGTTGCTGTTTGTTCAACATTGTTGTAAATGTTGCGGTGCTCTGGATCTTATGTGTGTGTGCTGCATTGTAGGTGAGTTGCCCCTTCAGCTCTGATTTGGCTGGCCCTTATCCCTTTCAGGCGGTGTGGGTTTCACTTCTGTGCTTATGCAGTGCTGTGATGTTGCAGACTTGGGTAAATTGGGCTCTTGGTTGGAGTTGTGACTCTTGGCCATGGTTTGTCTTAATTGTGCATGTGTGCCATTGTGCCCATCTCCCCCCGTCCCCCCAGTCCCTGGTGGTTACTCACCCTGTTGCTGTTGTGTCGGGTCATGTTGAGCAGTGTCCGGTCCCCCAACTCCTGCCACCGTCTCCCCACTGATGACTGTGGACACCATTTCCTCCATCTCATCCAGCTCCTCCTGTGGCGCTGGACTCCCACCTCCAGTCTGCATTGCTGCCCTCTGGTTGTCTGCGAGTTTCTACTTGGTCTTGCGCTTGACATCATTCCTGCGCCTCTTGACCTCCTCCATTGTCCTCCTCAGCACTCCGACTGCATTCACCTTGTCCACGATGGACTGCCATATTGCATTTTTTGTTGCCAATGACACAGTGGAGGTGACGAACAGTTGTTGATGGTGTTCTATCACCTCCGTGATCAGGATCCTGTTTTCCTGCGGACTGAACCGCGTCTTCCTCTTCTTGTTGTCCTTGCCCTTCACTGGCCCCGAGGTCCCAGGCTGGGCCTCCGGGGGGCTTGTGGGGTTCTGGTCGTCCTCTGTACCTGCTCCGGCTGCCTCCATTGTGCTTCGCTGTAGTTTGTTTTTTGTTTGTGTTTTTTTTTTCTGCTTTTGTGGTGGTTTTCCCCACCTGACGTGTGTGAATTGCAGGCCTGGCGCTGCTTTTCGCTGTTTGTCTTATCGCGGTTGGGCCCATCGCAACTTTTTTCGCGTTCGGGTTTGGATTTTTATTGCCGTACCGGTACTGTTATGGCAGACATTTGCCGCGTTATCGGGGTACTATCGCATGTTACCGCCGTGTTGAGAATGCCACGTTAACACAGAGTTATTTTCCCGCGATAGACGGCGATATGGAAGATTGCGTTAACCTATTTTGGCGATGTTTATCGCATGTTCTTGTGAATATCCCCCTCTGAGTATACAAGTGGTGTGTAATGCCTCATAATGGATATTGTAGCACAGTTTACAGAAGCACCCATGATTCATACATTTTTATTCATTGTAGATTATATGTGGATAGCCAAAGGAGAGTTTGGAGATGGATGGTTGCTTGGTAGGGATACATTTATAATCCAACTTTCAATTGTCATTGTAAAATAATGATCATTTAGAATATTCAAGATTTTTATATTTGTTTGAGTCACAGTGCATATTCCTTGAATTCTTAGTATTCTTCCATCTTATTTTCAACTGGGATCGGCTAGAGAGATAATAATGCACACAAGCATACATGCTCGGGTATAGACAGGACATTTTGATCACTGAAAGGGAGGTTTTGTTGTCTTCCTATGTCTGGTGGTGCACCGAAGTATGACCCTGCAACATGTTGTAATATTATTAGTACATGTTCTGTGCCACATAAAATTGCAGTTATGAGAGGCATGCCTTCAGAAATAGTCTCTGATGTGTTTCACAATGAGGAACAAAATATGACTAGACTTCCACCCCCTGGACAAGATTCTACTAGACCTGCTGGAGGTTGACAATGCAGAATTGATGATTTGACTAAAATTATATTTGAGATAAAAAAAAACCACATTATTTGTTCTTGCATTAAATGCTTATCTTCTAATATTTTATTTGATATCAAAATTTATTTATTTTATGATAAAGATGAACACATGTTAGACTTGGCATCTTTTGGCGTGTTTCCCCTGTCTTTTTTGCTTTCTGACCTCTTGGTGTTGACTCTGTTTATGCTGGTTTAGTGTCTCTGCGCACTTTCTCACTGCTGTTCAGTGTTAAAGTGCAAGTGCTCCTGTTGTAAATTGTTATTATGGATTGGTGTTTCCATGATCGGCATATTTGATTTACTAGTCAGTCCCTAGTAAAGTGCACTGAGAGTGCCAGGGCCTGTAAATCAAATGCTACTAGTGGGCCTGCAGCACTGATTGTGCCACCCACATGAGTAGCCCTGAAAATGTAACTCAGATCTGCCACTGCAGTATCTGTGTGCAGTTTAGTACTGCCATGTCGACTTGGCAAGTGCACCCACTTGCCGGACCCTACCATTCCCTTTTCTTACATATTAGTAACCCCTAAGGTAGGCCCAAGGTACCCATGTGGGCAGGGTGCAGTGTATGTGAAAGGTAGGACATGCCCTGGTGTGTGTGGCATGTCCTGATAGTGAACTACTGCCAATTTCGTTTTTCACTATTGCAAGGCTACCTGTTCCTATAGGACAGAATGGGGAGTTTGCTTATAGCATTTTATAAACATAACTACCCCTGGGAACAAGATAGGGAAATAAGGTTTAGTATGCCTGAAGTCAGAATCTAAAGATGCATCTTTTAGGAAAGGTGATTTTTACATTCTGTGTTTGAAAATACCACTTTTTAGAAAGTAGGTATTTTCTTGCTTAGCCATCCAGGGTGCCTCTGCCGGGTATGTGGATTGACTGTCTGGCTTTGGGATGACAGGGGCTGGGGAGGAGCAGTGGCCTCCAGAGACTCTAGATGGGTCAGGGATGGGCTGAATAGACCTGGGATGCATTTAGGGTAGGGGAAGGAGATTTCCTTTCACCTGAATGGGCCTGGTCTGTGTAATCCCACGCCGTACCCGGGCGAGATTTTCAATATGGCGGCGGAGTCAGGGCGCCAGGAGAATGGGCGCAGCGCTCTAGCTTTGCTAGAGGACGTGACGCGGAGGCAGGAAACCAACGGCCGGGCAGCGAAGGCAGAGGAGGAACAAGACGTGAAGGAGATGAGGGACGAGAGGAAGCACGAGAAAGCAGCTAGCCTCAAGCCCAGGGGAGAGACACCGACACTGGAGGAGAGACCTCGAGGCCCCAGAGAGTCAACCAGCAGAGCGGGAACAGAAGAAAAGACGGAGCATGGGGAATTAGCACCGGAAGGCACTGCCATCCAGTCTAACAGTCCCAGAGGAGAGAAGGACGGTGTGGCTTCCCCGGCCACGACCCTGGAGGGTCGTGGCTCAAGGCAAGTACCCTTCTTAAGCCTCTTTACATTGGGGAGGTGGATGAAGGGACACCAATAGGGTTTTGGGCACTCACTGGTGTAATGTGCATGCAACAAGAGACACCAAGAGGTGTTAGTCATTCACTGGTGTAATGTGCATGCCACACGAGACACCAAGAAGATTTTGCTCACTCACTGGTGTAATGAGCATGCAACACTGATGGAAGCTCGAGAGCACCCTGGGTGACGGTGAAGGGTTAGATTATACCTTAGGCAAATACCCAGATACCTGACCTTGTTTTATATTTGTTTGTTTCGAGGGACACATATCAACCCCCCTTCTTCTGCTGGGACGGGAAGGAGCAGGCAACCAATGACCAGGAGCTTGAGAGAAAGAAGCTACCCCGGTGTACAGTGAGGAAACTGACACTGCTAAGACTGGACTTACTCTTCCTGTTTAAGGGCTATTCCTCCCAGAACTATACTAACTACTTCCATTTCCTGTTACTTTTTTCAAATAAACAGTAGTACCACTTACCGTCTGAGAGTCATATACGCCTAGTGACCACAGTCTACCTCTGACTATGCTGTCTCCACCTCCTGCCAGGAAGCTGCACCAGAGAGGACAGAACTTGTTCTGGCTGGGCAAAGACACTCTCTGCCTTCAGAGAAACAAAGGATTTTGTGGTATAAATGTTGGGGCCCAGCCCCCAGAACTTTAGAACTCTTTTGGACCAAGAAGACTGCCAAGAAGAAGAGCCGGGGAAACTGTGAGGTGGAACTTCCATTTTGCTGAGTGCTTTGCTGTGTTGGCCTACAGTGGCTGCTTCTGTCTTGGGCAGTGAAAGGACTGGACTGAACTTTCTGCAACTTCTTTATTGAGTATCTCCAAGGGCCTGAAATTGAGCTTGCCTCCTGTTCTGAAGTCTCAGGGGCTGCAAAGACTTCACCAACCTCTGGGTACCGCTTCTGGAACCGCTGTTTCAGCTGCCACAGAGAAGTGAAACGCAACCGACTCTGTCACCGACTCCGTTGCTGGCTCTGTGACCTGACAACACCACAGACCGCACCGTCTGCATCTCGCACCACAACCCTGGTCTCACCGGCGACGACGACCGATGCCGCCGCCAGCGAGCCGCTGCTTGCACTGTGACCTGTGGGCACCGCACTCCGCACCGCCTCGCTTCACTTCACCATCCCGGTCTCACCGATGCCGTCGCTGCAGCTGACTTCGACACCCGTGACCACATCGTGGCTGGGGGCACCGCTCATAAGTTTCACGATGCACCGCCTCATCCCACACAGCCGTGTGGGCCGACCGACGGCAGGTCCTGCTAAACCAGCTCTGTCGCCTGCACCGCAACCTGCCAGCACCGCATTGAGCACCGTCTTGCCCTGCACTGTAAGCCTTGGTCTCACCGGCGCCGTCTGGACAATCGTCACCGAGCCGCTGCCTGTACCGCATCGAGAGGACACCGCACCCTGCACCGCTTCCATTTTGCAATGCAACCGCGACGGTTGCCATGACCGGCTCGCACCAACGTGTCAGCCTCAACGAGAAAGGTACTGTTACCGAGTCTGTTCACGCTTTCGCTGGCCCGTATCAACGCGGTCGGCTGGAACTGTTAGGCTCTGTTGTTTTCAGCATCGCGGTAGCCCCAGACAGAGCTACCGTCTCGTACGAACTGTGTTTTTCAAGTATTCTTGCAAAGTATACCTTTCTAAGTACTCTATTGTGGATTTTTATCGTTTTGGTCTTGTTTTAAGTATATAACATGTTGGATATTTTCCTAAAACTGGTGTGGTGTCCTTTTGTAGTGTTTTCACTGTATTACTGTTGGTTATGTGCAAATGCTTTACACACTGCCTCTAAGATAAGCCTGACTGCTCGTGCCAAGCTACCAAGGGGGTGAGCAGGGGTTATTTTAGGAGTGTAACTCCCTTATCCTGACTAGAATGAAGGGTCCCTACTTGGACAAAGGTGCAAACCCTTGCCAACTAGGGACTCCCATTTCTAACAACACACAATCTGGCTTTTTCTGTGACTACATAAAGAGCCTTTGAACTGATTTTTTAAAATTACTTTTCTGACAAATGTAATTATTTACGTCTACTAGCTCTAAAAGTAGATTTTTCAACTGGACGTGATGATCTAGATTCTCCATGCAAAGTTTGACTTCTAGTTGCTCTAGTAGAACGATGCGTGTGTGTAACAGAAATACTACTAATACTAGATCCTTCTTCAATTGCTTATTGGTTAATATTGGATTTATTAGATACTTCAGTTGTTTATATTTCTTCAAGGGAATGCGTTATTTCTGCCAGACTTGTGGCTATATCACTGCTCTGTCATTCTATTTCCACTTCCATATTAGAGGTGCACCTACATATGGTTTTGGTAAATGCCAACCTTTCAAATGACCAACTGCAAGCCAGTAGGTTATATCATTCTGTCTTTGTCTATGCCTGTTTGCCTGCACCTCTGATGTTATTGCATGATATAGATCCCACACTGTCTGATTCATATCTAAAATACCAGGGCAGATTAGCTTTTTGCACTCAGACATGGTTTTGTTCATTTTGTTAATCCTTCGTCAAAGCTCACACATTACCCTATTTTGTTTTTTCTGACCTGTTAACATTGATGTTTCAAGGACATAAAATTGAGATGCGCTTAGAGTTCCTTTTGGTATGTTTTCTACTAATGCAAACCCTGCTTGCCACAAATACCTGCTCTATCTCAATACAGACTGATCTCAGTACAGAATGATGTCCAGATCTAACTGTAGCAATTTCTATAGGGAATACATTGGCAACATTAGGTGTATCACTTGCACTCACTACACATTCATTATTAGCAAGCAACATAGTGGTCATTCACTCTAAATGTGCATATTTCCCATCTTCGGTAGCACCTAGATTTTCTATTTCAGATGTTTCTTCTACTGTTTCTCTGTTAAAAGATTTTGTAAACCTCAACATGGATTTGTGTTCGTTTTTTTGTTTAGTTTTTGTAAATACTTATGTAATTTCTATATTTAAATGTTAAATAATAAAAGTTAATAAAGTATTTAACATGTAAATACCTTTAGTTTTCTTCATTGGTGCAGAAGATTCTTTATTAGAAACTCCTGATAGTACCTTAGGCTGCTGAGCTGACTCAATTAATTGGTCCAAAAATGATGGTGTTTCCTCTGAACTGGGTCCTCCACCTGTTGCACCTGCCTCTTGTCTACTGGTGGCTATTTTGTCGTTTGTTCTTGATCTTGGATCGTACTACCTTTTCCTAATTTTTTTCCACACCTCAATTAGTCCCCTCAACAGCATTTATTCTGGTTTGAATTTATCCCCTAATATGTTTTTTGCTGACTCTGGAACTGTGAGGGAGGACTTTCCAAACAACATTTCATTCTCCGCCACACACTCCTCCACAGGGATTTCCAATTCATTGTCATTTCATTTTATTTTTCTGACTTCCTCCTGTGGTCCTTGTGTGGACTTTGTCTTCCCTTTCTATGGTACTTCAAGAGTTGCACAGACATGATCTTCTTCCAAGCTAAGAAGGAATGTTTCTGGTACATTTCCTGGATCCGTGATATCATCATTCGCAAACACTGCAATGTTTTCAATTTGCAAACCCTGTTTTGCTAGTTCTCCTTAAAATGAATCATAAATGGGTGAATATCAAGAAATTGCTATCTGGTAACTAGAACGCATAGTACATCACATTTTGTGATTGGAAAAAGCCATTTGGTAAAAATCACGATTTCTGAATTGCAAAAACACACTTTCTTACATCAGGCTCAAGTTTCTTAATGGTCAGTATCTCAGAAGACCAAATGTGTGTGTGGAGATTGACTGTTCATTGTGGATGAAGGTTTGTTGCTAGAGAAATATCTGAGTCTTGTTTTGTGAATAAACTGGTACGTCTCACGTTGGTCTAGAAACATTCAGGTCTTTCTGTAATTGGAAACTGTAGTCCCCTCTTCAGCACCATGTGTTTGTCATGGTTTGGGGGAAATAGTGTCCTGCATATTGGGGTTATTCACCAACTGCAAAACTGATTGTGTGTCTGGGACACAAAAATGCAGCGTTCTCAGGAACAGTAGCATAGCAAGGATGCAACAGGCCCTGTTGCAAACAAGGAAAATGAATCTTTTGACTGTTTTTGGTGTAGTAAAATACAGCAACTATTAGTGTTCAATGGGCACCAATGTCACTGTAGCTGCTGCAGCAATGGTAGCTACGCCCCTACTCAGGATCACTGTGCTGGGTTACCCACGGCTATCAGCTGAATAATATGTGCCGATGGAGTCAATCAATCAATCAGTACTTATAAAGCGCAGCTAAACACCAGGATGGGTATCCAGGCGCTGTGTTTTCAATGCCAACTACTCTTAAGTGAATTGTGGAGATCATTTGCCTTTTCTGCATTGTCATACTAGATGTTACTCCTTTTTCTGGACTCTATATTTGCTTTTTGCATTTTAATAGGATTCTGTGCCCTAGGACATCCCTAATCAGTGTCAAAGGGCATGTGCTCTGGACCTAAAATGGTACTGGTACTGGTAAATTTCGTTTCACTCAATTGGACTATTTAACCACCCTGTTACACCATTGTCCATTGTCAATGCACAAAAAAGCCACCAGTGATGTGCAAGTTAAATGTCATTTGTGGTCTACAGTGTGTATTTACACCACCCACATATAGCATCAAATGTGTCTGCCAGGGGCACCACTGTGCTCTGGCTGGACTCCAGTTTAAATGCACTGCCATAATACATGCAAGTGGAAAAGTGCCATAGTGATGTATAAAAAGCCTATTTTTGTATATTTGTGTCACAGACACTAGAAATTCTTCTCAACCACATGATCGGCTTGTCAATTAAGGTGGTCCAAATTCAAGGACCACCAATTCTGATTCCTAATTCACAGAGTGCCAGAGTAACTTGATGATGGAAAGGGTTTGGAGAAATAGACAGCGGGGAAGGAGACTTTAAAAACAAAGGGATGCCAGTAAAGTGGCCTTCTCTTGGTTTTAAACTTAGCCGTTGCACTAACTGGGAGATTGATCACCTTAACAAATTCACTCCCCTGATGACTGCTCTTTTGCAGAGTATATCTTGATTCTAAAGACATGTGCAACAATCATGTAGATATGGTATTTTACATTAACGGTTCAACATCTCAAATCACTAACATGTCAGGAATCAGACAAAACATGAATTCAAGGGCATATTATATAAACACACTGTATCAAAGATTCTCAGATTCTCTAGATCCAAAAACCTGTTGTTCCCAAAAATAATGATTTGAGGTTTATCATTACAACACTCTGTTTCTAATTGCATTTCTTATTTCCTTTCCTGAAGTTGACATCTTTAACAAAAAATGGCACACAGATATTTCCCTCTCCTGTCTAAAAACACTGCCAGTAGTATATGAGGAACCTCCAAAGGAAGAAAGGCATTCAGTAGAAATTCCCTTGTGAGGGTTAGAGTCAAAGTATTGGTCCCAGTATCCCATAAGATCTACTGGTTAAATAAGTCTGCTCCCAGTTTCAGTACGAGTGAGCAAGATGAACAGCAAGCAAACACGTCCCAGATACTCTTATCAGTGCTGCCTAATTAAGGTCTCCTTGTAGCGCACATTAAGGGGGATATTCACAAGGACTTATCGGCGAGTTATCGCCACCTTAACGCATCAAAAGTGGAGATAGATTTAACTCCCCATTCACAAGCGGGTGCAAACTGCACACAACGCAAGTATTCCCGCGATAACTGCCGCAAAATTTACCTCCACGGGTGACACCACCAACTAACCCTAATGAGATGCAGAGTAGGCGTTCCCGTGCAAAAACACACGAAAACACCACTACACCACTTTCACAACGAACTGCCGGATCTGTGATGCGAACCAAAAACAGGCGATAAGCCGCGGTAGCACCAGGGAATTAACACCTGTCTTTTGCTGGTGTTAAGCAGGATGACAACCTGCAGCATGAAAGGGAGCCCAGCCAAGAGCCACATCTGAAGACCCACAGATGCCATGGAGACAATGATCATGCAGCTGGGAGACCCATGAGGGCCACAACACCCACCGCCACCATCCCCAGGACCCGTCCCGCCCCTCCTCCCCGGACCACCACAGAAGCAGCGTACACAAAGACAGCGGACCCACCGTAAACCCACCAGCCGCACAGACCGAACGCCAGAGGAGGACATTGCCCACGACAGGCCCAAAAGGACAACCATCCCCCGCATCCTGACCCACATCGCCCACCTGCTGACGGTACCAACACAGCGCACAACGAACATCCCTCCACAGACCAAGCTGCCGGCTGTGCTGCACATGTTGGCCTCTGGTACCTTCCAACCCACAAGGAGTCTCACAGCCAGCCCCATCCAAGTTCATCACACCTGTCCTGGATGCCATCATCAGCCTGGTACCCCAGCACCTCCACTCCACCCACACTGCGCAGGAACAGCTGGAGACCAAGCAAGGCTCCCACGCCATAGCTGGATTCCCTCACGTGTCGGGGGCAATCAACTGCACACATGTACCCCTCGTGCCCCCTGCCGACACTGCACACAACTACCTCAACAGAAAGCACACGCATCCCATGAATGTGCAGGCAATAGTGGACCGCCCGGAACTCCTCAACAATGTCGTGGCCAACTCCCCAGGCAGAGTGCATGATTCCTACATCTCCCGACAGTCCATCATCAACCAGCGCTCCCAGGATGGCACCTATGGAAATGCAGTGCTCGTTGGTAAGTCCAAAATGAACACACCACACACCTCCACCCCACAGTCATGCAACTCACGACACTGGCAATGGGCACGCAGCACAACTACATGCAACATTCCACACAACATGCCAACCGACCAGACACGACAACACGACTCCATTGGGAACCTGGGCTTGCCATGCCCACAACCCAGCCACGGCATGGCACCACAGCCACACAATAGCAGGATGTGAGGAGAGGCTTGGAGCAGGCATGTGCGAGAGCGGCAAGTGACAAATGAATGAGAACCTACCCAATGCCAGGTGTGGCGTGGAGGTGGCGGACAGACTTCAGTGTGCAAACCACGGAAATGGCCATGTGGACATTAACTGCTGGTGCATGGAGTGTAGTGGCCAGTGGACGCTACCATGTCCCCACAGGCTGTGGGGCAGAACGTGGAAATGTCGCACGTTACGTCCCCCCCTGTATGCGCGGGCGGAGTGGGTTGGCCCTGCGTACGCCAGGCCTGCGTAGGGGTGTGAATAAAAAGCCCATCGCACGGGGCGTGGTTCTCTCTCGGAATGGCCAATGAATCTGCCAGGGCGGCGCCTCCCAGCCCGCCACGAGGCCGGCGCCGGGCGCGGCGGGGCCTGCGTCCCTGTGCGCCTGCTGCACCCCGTGCCGCTGGTCCCCAGACCTGTCATGCCTGCCTCAGCGCACCAAGGAGGCTCCGCTCACCTGCCGACACCAGCGTGTGTCAAAGAGGGCCCACCACGTGCCGGTGCAAGCTCCAGGCCCCAGTCCCGCGACCTCTGCAGCCTCCGCAGACCATCGCCGGCCTCCACGGTGCTGGCCCACAGTACTCCTTTTTCATTGACATACTCCACCGGCGTACTCTTCGGCCCAGTTGTTGGCACATGTTGAACTGAGTCGTGAGTTCTGAATGGCAGTGACCAAAGGTCTGTGGCAGCGTCCACATCACTATACTCCCTCCGATCACTGAAGCCAAAGTCTGCATCGCAGTCCTGCGACACGTGGTGCCACTAACCCTGTTCAACGCAAGCCGGCGACACGTGGTGCCACTAACCCTGTTCAACGCAAGCTGGCGACACGTGGTGCCAATAACCCTTTTCAACGCAAGCCCGCGACACTTGGATGAGGGCTCAGGCCTACACTGTGGTCCAGTAGGTCCCACATATGGAACTGTGTCCTGAGTCTTGAATGGCAGTGACCCCAAGTCCGTGGCACCGTCCACATCACTAAACTCCCTCCGATCAGTGAAGCCAAAGTCTGCATCGCAAGCCTGCGACACGTGGTGCCACCAACCCTGTTCAACGCAAGCCGGCGACACTTGGATGAGGGCTCAGGCCTACACTGCGGTCCAGTAGGTCCCACATGTGGAACTGTGTCCTGAGTCCTGAATGGCAGTGACCAAATGTTAATTGCCGCGTCTATATCACTGAACTCCCTTCGATCAGTGTCCCAGACCCTGCATCGCAAGCACATGACACGTGTCTGTGGGCCCGTGCTGCTGCTGCCCCCGGCCTACACTGCGGTCCAGTAGGTCCCACATCCAGCACTTAGTCGTGATTCATGAATGGCAGAGTCCATACCAGTGAACGCACGGAGAGGAGTAAGAGGAAGATGCGGCTCAGTCCGGATGAAAGCCGGATCCTAGTCACGGAGGTGACCGAACACTAGCAACAACTGACCTGGTGCCACTAACCCTGTTCACCGCAAGTCCGCGTCCCATGGTGCCACTGAACCTGAACTACGCAGGCCGGTGGGACCATCCAACGTAAGCCGGCGACACTCGGTGAATGGCCCCTGCTGACCCCTGCCTCAGGCCTACACTGCGGAACAGTAGGTCACACATGTGGAACTGTGTCTTGGGTAAGATATGGAGGAGTCCACACCATTGGACACGCCTCATCGCATGCGGCATCCCCTGTCAGCACTGGTGCCACTAACTCTGAGCGCAATGAGTCATGGGCACTTTCTGGTTGGACTTTGGTGGCGTCTGAGTCCATGGCCTGGGGGTTGTCTGCATCATCATCTGGCTGGGCCGGACTTGGTGTCCGACATGTGTCTGTTCCATTCATCTCCACCATAGTGACTGTTTCTGCGTGGTTCTGCCCTCTGCATCATGCCCTGGGGGTACACCTTCCACTGTCCACCGAGACACTCCGCGACAACCCCCTTTGTCATCTACGAGAACCTGCTCTGCTCTCGTGACCCTGCCCCAGTGCACCGTAAGGCAGCGGCCCGTGGCGGTAGGCCCGTGCAGGACGCTGTGCATCCGGGGCCACTAACTCTGTGCAGCTCAAGTCATGGGGCCTTTATGGTTGAATGGGTGTGTCCTTGACGATGTACACTGTTGTCGTTTTTTGACTGCACCAGGCACTCCATGATGGCTGGTGTGCACACACCCCACACACATCCAACACAGGTGTCACTCGACATGTGAGCCTGCTAATAAAAGTGGCCGGGCGCATGTGCCCGTAGCCATTCACACCATCTAAGCAAGTGTGTCCGTGTGGTCATTATGTCAGCATGATGGGCCCGAGCCCTGCAACATCACAGTGTGCTGTCTTCAGCGGACGATACCATGTCACCTCAGCAGTGGCTGAGACCTTGGACATGTAGCTTCGCCCACCCCCCCCTGCATGCACAAGCGGCGTGTGCTGGTCTGGCCTACGTCAGGTCAGCGCAGGGGTGTGCTGAATCGGCAGGGGGATCAGGGCGTGGCTCTGGTCTGGCCTTGAGCAGGAAGTGCGGTAAGTGTGTCTCTGTGTTGGGGTGTTGTCGCCACCAGGGCCACAGTAGTCGATGTTGCAATGTAGCATGCACCCGGAGGGCGGGCCCGCACGTACGGGGAAACGTAGGAGCGCAAGACCGCTCGGGGTCTTGGCACATGCATGCCAAGTGTTATGTGTATCAGTCCTGCGGCTGCATAAGTAAGATGCCTAGCCTCAATCGCAGCGCGATCACAGCCAGCCATGGACTGTACACCTGTGTCCGCCCTGTCCGGACCATTGGCCTACACTCACGTGGCCGCACACCCTTACGGCCCGCATCAAGGTGTTGTTGGCATGCCGCTGGACATGCGCAGACAGGCATGACAATGGTGTGCCGTAGGAGTGCACGTGAGATGACCGCGCAGCGCACACAAGTGTGGGTGCTCGTGGGAGGGAGGAGCAGCTTTGAGGCAACGTAACACACAGTGAGGCCGCTCATGTGCCACGTGCTCGGCATATCATCCATGATTCCCTGGGTCGCAGACATCCCACCCCACCCACGACAGGCCTCTGTACATATCCTGCATGCAAGCAGATGGTTAAGTTACTGTAGGGATGAAAGGTCCTTTGTCTGAACTATCAGGCGGTAGCACATCTGCAGCTCCGAGCTGGGACTTGCATGTGCCCAGCACCCCCTGACAGATACAATAGCATTTGCTTGCGACTCCCACACTACGCACTGCCCGACGTGAGATGAACGTGTACACATCCCACACGCAGAAGTCCTTGGCCGTAGTTAGCGTGTGTGAAATGGCCTTCACACGTACTCCCACCCCACCCCAGGCCTGCACCCGTTGCACACAGACACTGCTCATTGCTCCGAGCTGTGCAATTTCATCCACAGGACTGGCGTGGGGCAAGACAGTGCCGCTTCAAGCAGAGCCACTGACGCAATGGCAGACCATCCCGGACACATGCTCAACTCCAGTCACGTGGGCCTGTACCGTGCACGTATGCTGCATGTACTGGGGACACTGCCATTGGCAGTGCTGCGGATCAGTTACCGGCTGAGCTTCCGCCTTGCCAACGTCACCTGCGTTCAGCCTGTGTTGCATTGTCGCTCGTGCATATTCGAGTGGACCATGGATGTCTGCCTCTCCAACGTAAAGGTAGCTGACCTGGATTTCGACGTGTGTGTGCGCCCCTGTTGGCCCACGACCAGGAGTGTCACCGTGATGCCCGTTTATGGCATGCCTGGATGTTTGGCATGCATGCTGGCAACTGGACCTGGGAGATTGCACGAGTCGTCGTGTGCAGTGATCACATTGAGCCGCTCCCCGATTGGGCTTTAGTGCAAATTGGGGCCAGGGGTTGGAGTCAGCACATCTGTCCGGGACAGCTGATGGGTTACGTCGCCAACATCTTAGATGTGGTGGACAACGATCTCTCATTGGAAATGTTGGCCTACGCTGCTGCACTCGCGTTCATGGACGAGTGACAAGGTACCTGCAGCCACAACTGAGTGTGACCCATTGCAAGTGTCCCGATGCCTGGTTGCATGTTGGGGATCTGGTCACATGTCCCACGACGACAGTGGACATGGCTGCATTGGCCTGGACTCCTGATCCATGCGCGGACAACCAACGCGGGTTGGCACTCACTTGTGTGGGTGATGGGATCCCCCGGGGTGGACATGGGCGCTTTCCAACGTTCCTCATTCAGACATGCTGCTGCATTGGTCTGCATGTCGTGGCACTTCTCTTGGCCGTACTGACACGCAATTGTTGATAAAGTTTCCGCACCTTCACTTGTCTCCAACTGTGATGAGTCTTGATTTGTATGCCAATGTGTGTGTCACGGCCTATCTGGGTCCCTGCCATACGTGCATTGCTACCCCATCAGGGCTGTGGGTTTGTACTTGTGCATTATCATGTCCCTGTTTCGTGCTTTGCCAGATGCGTATGGCCATTTACAGGCCACAAGCAGGTGCACTTGTGTCCTGTGTTTGGTTGTGCAAATGTTGCTGTTTGTGCCACATTGTGTTGGATGTTGGGGTGCTCTGCTTCCTATGTGTGTGTGCTGCATTGTGTGTGAGATGTCCCTTCAGCTCTGATTTGGCTCACCCTTCTCCCTTTCAGGCAGTGTGGTTTTCACTTCTGTGCTTGTTCAGTGGTGTGATATTGCCGAGTTGTGTGACTTGTGCTCTTGGTTGGTGTTGTTACTCTTGGGCATGGTTTGTCTGCAGTTGTGCTGTGCTTAATTGTGCATGTGTCAAAACCAAAGGGGATGATGGACGGAGTGTTGAACATTGCAAGCACTCACCCCCAGTCAACAGATCTGGGTTTAATCCATCATCATTCTTTAGCTCACTCCACCACCCCAGTTCAGACATGGCCATATGCAAATCAGTCTGACCCTGTGCCTCATGGGAACAGTCCAGCCCGAACTGCCAAGCCATGTCTTCCCTGGACCGGAAACAAGCATCCTGGGACCGGTTTCTGGCTTACAGCCGTCATCAGCCAGGCTATCTTGAATCCAGTGGCAAAGTGAGCAAGGGACCCACGTCTGGGCATACCCAGTCAACATAGGGCGAACATAGCAAAACCAAAGGGGATGATGGACGGAGTGTTGAACATTGCAAGCACTCACCCCCGTCAACTGATCTGGGTTTAATCCATCATCATTCTTTAGCTCACTCCGCCACCCCAGTTCAGACATGGCCATATGCAAATCAGTCTGACCCTGTGCCTCATGGGAACAGTCCAGCCCGAACTGCCAACCCATGTCTTCTCTGGACCGGAAACAAGCATCCTGGGACCGGTTTCTGGCTTACAGCCGTCATCAGCCAGGCTATCTTGAATCCAGTGGCAAAGTGAGCAAGGGACCCACGTCTGGGCATACCCTGCCAACATAGGGCGAACATAGCAAAACCAAAGGGGATGATGGACGGAATGTTGAACATTGCAAGCACTCACCCCCCGTCAACTGATCTGGGTTTAATCCATCATCATTCTTTAGCTCACTCCGCCACCCCAGTTCAGACATGGCCATATGCAAATCAGTCTGACCCTGTGCCTCATGGGAACAGTCCAGCCCGAACTGCCAAGCCATGTCTTCTCTGGACCGGAAACAAGCATCCTGGGACCGGTTTCTGGCTTACAGCTGTCATCAGCCAGGCTATCTTGAATCCAGTGAGCAAGGGACCCACGTCTGGGCATACCCTGCCAACATAGGGCGAACATAGCAAAACCAAAGGGGATGATGGACGGAGTGTTGAACATTGCAAGCACTCACCCCCAGTCAACTGATCTGGGTTTAATCCATCATCATTCTTTAGCTCACTCCGCCACCCCAGTTCAGACATGGCCATATGCAAATCAGTCTGACCCTGTGCCTCATGGGAACAGTCCAGCCCGAACTGCCAAGCCATGTCTTCCCTGGACCGGAAACAAGCATCCTGGGACCGGTTTCTGGCTTACAGCCGTCATCAGCCAGGCTATCTTGAATCCAGTGGCAAAGTGAGCAAGGGACCCACGTCTGGGCATACCCTGTCAACATAGGGCGAACATAGCAAAACCAAAGGGGATGATGGACGGAGTGTTGAACATTGCAAGCACTCACCCCCGTCAACTGATCTGGGTTTAATCCATCATCATTCTTTAGCTCACTCCGCCACCCCAGTTCAGACATGGCCATATGCAAATCAGTCTGACCCTGTGCCTCATGGGAACAGTCCAGCCCGAACTGCCAAGCCATGTCTTCTCTGGACCGGAAACAAGCATCCTGGGACCGGTTTCTGGCTTACAGCCGTCATCAGCCAGGCTATCTTGAATCCAGTGGCAAAGTGAGCAAGGGACCCACGTCTGGGCATACCCTGCCAACATAGGGCGAACATAGCAAAACCAAAGGGGATGATGGACGGAGTGTTGAACATTGCAAGCACTCACCCCCGTCAACTGATCTGGGTTTAATCCATCATCATTCTTTAGCTCACTCCGCCACCCCAGTTCAGACATGGCCATATGCAAATCAGTCTGACCCTGTGCCTCATGGGAACAGTCCAGCCCGAACTGCCAAGCCATGTCTTCTCTGGACCGGAAACAAGCATCCTGGGACCGGTTTCTGGCTTACAGCTGTCATCAGCCAGGCTATCTTGAATCCAGTGAGCAAGGGACCCACGTCTGGGCATACCCTGCCAACATAGGGCGAACATAGCAAAACCAAAGGGGATGATGGACGGAGTGTTGAACATTGCAAGCACTCACCCCCAGTCAACTGATCTGGGTTTAATCCATCATCATTCTTTAGCTCACTCCGCCACCCCAGTTCAGACATGGCCATATGCAAATCAGTCTGACCCTGTGCCTCATGGGAACAGTCCAGCCCGAACTGCCAAGCCATGTCTTCCCTGGACCGGAAACAAGCATCCTGGGACCGGTTTCTGGCTTACAGCCGTCATCAGCCAGGCTATCTTGAATCCAGTGGCAAAGTGAGCAAGGGACCCACGTCTGGGCATACCCTGCCAACATAGGGCGAACATAGCAAAACCAAAGGGGATGATGGACGGAGTGTTGAACATTGCAAGCACTCACCCCAGTCAACTGATCTGGGTTTAATCCATCATCATTCTTTAGCTCACTCCGCCACCCCAGTTCAGACATGGCCATATGCAAATCAGTCTGACCCTGTGCCTCATGGGAACAGTCCAGCCCAAACTGCCAAGCCATGTCTTCCCTGGACCGGAAACAAGCATCCTGGGGCCAGTTTCTGGCTTACAGCCGTCATCAGCCAGGCTATCTTGAATCCAGTGGCAAAGTGAGCAAGGGACCCACGTCTGGGCATACCCTGCCAACATAGGGCGAACATATCAAAACCAAAGGGGATGATGGACGGAGTGTTGAACATTGCAAGCACTCACCCCCAGTCAACTGATCTGGGTTTAATGCATCATCATTCTTTAGCTCACTCCGCCACCCCAGTTCAGACATGGCCATATGCAAATCAGTCTGACCCTGTGCCTCATGGGAACAGTCCAGCCCGAACTGCCAAGCCATGTCTTCCCTGGACCGGAAACAAGCATCCTGGGACCGGTTTCTGGCTTACAGCCGTCATCAGCCAGGCTATCTTGAATCCAGTGGCAAAGTGAGCAAGGGACCCACGTCTGGGCATACCCTGCCAACATAGGCGAACATAGCAAAACCAAGGGGATGATGGACGGAGTGTTGAACATTGCAAGCACTCACCCCCAGTCAACTGATCTGATGACCCAGATCAGTTGACTGGGGGTGAGTGCTTGCAATGTTCAACACTCCGTCCATCATCCCCTTTGGTTTTGCTATGTTCGCCCTAAGTTGGTAGGGTATGCCCAAACGTGGGTCCCTTGCTCACTTTGCCACTGGAGTCAAGATAGCCTGGCTGATGACGGCTGTAAGCCAGAAACCGGTCCCAGGATGATTGTTTCCGGTCCAGGGAAGACATGGCTTGGCAGTTCGGGCTGGACTGCTCCCATGAGGCACAGGGTCAGACTAATTTGCATATGGCCATGTCTGAACTGGGGTGGCGGAGTGAGCTAAAGAATGATGATGGATTAAACCCAGATCAGTTGACTGGGAGTGAGTGCTTGCAATGCTTAACACTCCGTCCACCATCCCCTTTGGTTTTGCTATGTTCGCCCTAAGTTGGCAGGGTATGCCCAGACGTGGGTCCCTTGCTCACTTTGCCACTGGATTCAAGATAGCCTGGCTGATGACGGCTGTAAGCCAGAAACCGGTCCCAGGATGCTTGTTTCCGGTCCAGGGAAGACATGGCTTGGCAGTTCGGGCTGGACTGCTCCCATGAGGCACAGGGTCAGACTGATTTGCATATGGCCATGTCTGAACTGGGGTGGCGGAGTGAGCTAAAGAATGATGATGGATTAAACCCAGATCAGTTGACTGGGGGTGAGTGCTTGCAATGTTCAACACTCCGTCAATCATCCCCTTTGGTTTTGCTAATTGTGCATGTGTGCCATTGTGCTCATCTCCCCCCGTCCCCCCAGTCCCTGGTGGTTCCTCTCCCTGTTGCTGTTGTGTCTGTTGATTTTGAACAGTTTCCGGGCCCCGACTCCTGCCACCATCTCCAGACTGATGTGGTGGACATCATTTCCTCCATGTCATCCAGCTCCTGGTGTGGCGCTGGATTCCCACCTCCGGTGTGCATTGCTGCCTTGGGGTTGTTGGCGTGTTTCTGCTTGTTTGTGCGTTTCGCATCATTCCAGCTGTTCTGGTTTTCTTCCATTGTCCTCCTCCGCTCTCCGGCTGCATTCACCTTGTCCACGATGGACTGCTATGTACAATGTTTTGTTGCCAATGGGGCTTGTGGGGTTGTGTACTAGCTCCGGCTGCCTCCATTGTTCTTCGCTGTTGTTTTCTGTTTGGTTTGTCTTCCTTTTTCCTGCTTTTGTTGTGCTTATTCCCGCCTGCCGTGTGTGTGTCGCGGGCCTGGCTCTGCTTATCGCTGCTTTCCTCATCGCGAATGGGCTCAACGCACGTTTTTTGGTGTTGGGGTTTGTGTTTTTATCTCCATCGCGGTGATTGTATCGTGGACATTGTCCGTGTTTTCGGGAGACTATCGCATGGTACCGCCGTGTTGTGAATTCCACGTTAACACGGGGTTATTTTCCCGCGATAGACTGCGATGTGTAAAGTTGCGTTAACATTTTTTGGAGATGTTTAGCGCACGTTCTTGTGAATATCCCCCTAAGTTTCCTGCATGAAGACTTTCCTCGCAGTTGATGAACACTCAATCCTTCTTCCAGAAAAGCTTGAGAATACTGAGCAGTGAGATCTAGAGTATGACTCCCTCTCTAGTGGGAGCTCCTCAAGATGACTGGACTGATCGGTTTACTGGGACATGTATTCCCAATAGCATCTGAAGATCCAAGCAATAATGCTAAAAGTGTTGGGCCCAACTCATCATGTGTGCCTTTTCCCACAAGGTTTCTTGCAACTAAGGTATTTTTCCCGCCCTTGCAAAAGTACTTTATGGTTTGTTGCAAGTGGCAGCCTAAGACAATTTATGAAAATTCATGTCACCCTAAAGTATAGGCTCACAGGGCAGGGTGCTAATTTTGTGCTAACCCAAAGCTAGACATTTCAGTAAACAGGCCTAGATGGGATTAAAATCTTGATTTCCTATCTCCACCTTGGAAAATGCTAGTAAAAATGTTCAAAGTGTGTTCCTACTTACTATTCAAAATCTGATTTAATGATGAAATTAGATTTTTGATACCTTAGTGAGAAGAGTAACTTTGCGAAAAAGTACTTTGCGCTGCCTAGTGGTGCTAGAACAATTTTCTGAGTGAGGATGCTGGTCTTTGGTGACACCACATAAATATCACACAAATACCATAGGAGTTAATAAATCCAGTGTCATTGAGCAAGTGAGTAACGAGGGGTACTTAAGTCTTTCCAGGGGGTCTTGGGTGGAATAATACTTATTGTCCAGATCCTACACCATGTTTCCCGTATATTGTTTACAATGTTACAGGTTACATAGTTCTGAAGGAAAGAACATAATTGCATGCAAAACATCCAGATTTTCAGGGACCCTAAAGTGATGGCATCCTGAATTGTCAAAAATATGAAAATGGCTTTTAGACCTCTTCTGTGACATTTTGAAACCCTAGAGATAGTTACAAATACCAGGATTAAGGCCATGATTTGGCTGTACACACCTTTGGGTAACAGACCTCAGTACTTTAAAAAAATCTCTTTTTAATGCTTCACTTTTGGTTGATTTAGAAATACTATCAAGTATTTACACAATTTAGTCTGTTCTGGTGTCTTTGTAAGAATTCCTTCTAAATAACCTTTTAAATAATCTTGATGGTATTTCTATGTTCCATTCTCTTTTGCACAGCAGACAGGCTCTAAATAAGGCTGTAATGTTCTACGGGTTGGCCAAAAGAGCTAATTGAAACGGCTCCTGGCGATGCACAATAGCACAAAATTAATTAAGCTTTTGATTACTGAAATGCCTTAGTTTGCTATACAACTCAGGGGCATATTAGCAAGGGCACTATCGCCGCTTTAGCGGCACTTTTTGCAGCTAAAGCGGCGATATTCTTATCGCCCTATCAGCAAACTGTCTCTAACAGCAGTTAGCGACAGTTTTCGGGCATTAGCGCCCGTGTTTTTACCGCTTTGCATGTCAGCGATATTTATCGCTAATGACATGCAAAGTGGGCGTTCCGACGAACAAACCTGGGAAACACCCGCTAACAGGCCTATCGCCTATTAGCAAGGTGGCCAGGGCCCCAGTTAGCGACGTGAAAAGTCGCGCTAACCGGGGTCATCGCCATTTATTTAACACCTGCAATTAGCAGGTGTTAGCCATATCTAACATGGGGGGTGGATTATGCTGATACGACCACAGGGTCGTATCAGCAAGGTTATCGCCGTTTTCCATGAAACATCGCTGGAAAACCAGCGATGTTTCATGGAAAACACCGCTATGGCTGGAATAATTATCGCCATAGCGCTAAATGTCGCTAATACAGCGTTAGCATGGCAAATTATTCCGACGATAGCCGGCGATAAAAAAGTGCTCGCTAAACACGCTTTGCGATGTTTAGCGCACTTTTTAGATAATATGCCCCTCAGTGCTCAATTTGTTTCGTCCAATATGCTCTAAAAGTTTTCATATGATTTTAGCAAGCTTTTTAATCTATTTTCTCACGCTCCAAGAATGAAAAAAAGAAATCAGCTGGTTCTCATGATGCCACAGAGATAGTGCCTGCTGGCAAAGCAAGCCCCCTGTTCATCTAGAGCTGTATCTTGCGCCTAGGTGCCACCTGGCTGGAAGTTTAGAGACATGGCTTGTATTTATATGTTGACCAGTAAATACAATTGGGAAAATCAGCAAATGATGGTCTTTTTTTCTCCTTAAAATTAAAAACTTACAAATCAAATAACACCATAAATCAGGTAAAAATATTTTTCAAGTTGTCTAAACTTTCTAAACTAACTGTAAATTACTGTAAAATCAAGTACATACACACAAGACAGTATCGTTTACGCTAAATTTTATTCAAATACCAGCTACAGACTATTACAAAATTCCAAAACATGAAGCTGCCCAGACTGTTTCAAGGAAGTATGTGGCAGCCCTATCTAAGACACTGATGGACCGGCACATGCATGCCAGCCATTTCAGTTTCAATTGTACATGATCATCAGCAAGGAAGGCGAGCAGGGATTTTTGTTTTAAGTAGTTGTACTGTATTTAACACATATATTTCCATGAAAGACACCTATATTTTTAAAGAGTTCTGATGAATAAATCAAATTAAAAAAAGAACTGTGATCCCGAAACTATTTAGCGGTTCTACATATGCCATGCACTGATTTTGTTTAATGATACATGTAGTTACTGCACTTAAGGAGTTCAGCTGACAAAAAATACATGTCTAGCTTGCACCCTCATCAGATCAAAATTTAGGCTCTCTTCACACTGTTGCTTCATTCTCAGTTCAGAGATACAGAGAAACACATTGGCTGTTTATTGGCAGCAGCAACACTAGTTTCATTGGAAGAAAAGTGGTGATTTTCTTTTAGAAAAATGTGTAAAACAATCAAGGGAGATTTGCAGCACCTCCAGCACCTCTACTTTCAGCATCCATAGTACTGTTGGAGACAAAACGTTCCTCATACTGGTTCTGCCACTCATCACACTTCCAGAGCGAAATACACATTCTTGGCTGGGAGAGTTTGTGACTCTGGCTCAGAGGTTAGTAGCCTGCCTCGGAGGTAAGGAAGAGCTGATGGTGGTAACTGTTGCCCGCGGATTGCTGAGATAGCAGGGATAATCTATTTGGGAGTGGACAAGGAAAACTGGCAGAACAAAGGGTAACTTTAGCACTACCTCTTTAGATTTGGAGATGCCTCAAAGCGCTTCTCCTATTTATTCATTTGACCCTCCTAGACAACCTGGCTCCTGTCACAGTACGGAGGAGAACCAGTTTGAACCATGTCAGCTGTCATGTTCCGAACTTGTGAACCTGCTCGAAACCTTTGGTGCCTCTGAGTCCCTACGCTGACAGCAAAGTGAAACTTACTGTCAGCTATAGAAAAGCAGGGAAAACAGGGAAGGCAAGAGATGTAAACAATGGCCTGGACTCACTCTCTGACATCAAAGCAACTCATCTCACAGGTAGTTTTGAATGTTCAAAATTGACACAGCTGTATAACAAGGGAATGTGTAAGTAGCACGGGTCTGAAATAAATGACAAATATGGAGACAGCGACTTTAGCTTTGATAAGCATAAGCCCACCAGGAAATCAGCTGACCGCCTCAGGACACTTCTGACACACACTTGTCTGTGGGGTAAACAAAGAAGAGACTAAAGGCTAACAAGAGGAAAGGGAGTGGATATACTGAGGGAACTGAACAGGAGGACAATAATAAAGGTGAAGGAACAAAGCACAGGTGTGAACTAATACATAATCAAAAAAGCCAATGCAACCAGCAACTCATTAACAGGCAAGGTGCATGGATTCCCTTAGGTCTTGTATCGGACTCTGCCACTGATGACCCGTCACTGACCTCAAACCCCACAGGTGATTAACTGGAGGGACTAAGGGTAAAAGTCTAGTATTCTGATCTTCTTTGTTTCCATTGATCTATCTTCCACCTCCTCCAGCCCCCCCCATAATGTGTGAAGTGTTATTACTGTCTCAATCCATCAATCAATCAATCAATCATGGGTTTGTTGAGCGTGACTACTCACCCGTAAGGGTCTCAAGGCGCTGTGGAGAAGGGGAGGTGCAGTATCCAGTCCATCAAGGAGGAGGTCTATCGAAGAGCCATGTTTTGAAGTTTTTTGTGAAGCTGGGGACTGATGTTGTCTGTCTGAGGTGGAGCGGTAGGGCGTTCCAGGCTCTGGCCGCAAGGAAGGAGAAGGAGCGGCCTCCCGATCTGGACTTCCTGGTGAGGGGAACCATGGCTTGGGAGAGCTGGGCTGATCGCAGGGTCCTTTGGGGTGCGTGGAATTTGAGTCGGCTGTTCAGGTATGCTGGTCCGGTGTTGTGGAGGGCTTTGTGTGCGTGGGTGAGAATCTTGAAGGTTATTCTAGCCTCGATGGGGAGCCAGTGGAGTGTGCGCAGGTGCTGCGAGATGTGGCAGTGTCTTGGCAGGTTGAGGATTAGTCTTGCGGTGGCGTTATGGATGTTTTGTAGCTTGCGGGTGAGGTTTTTGTTGATTCCGGCATAGAGTGCGTTGCCGTAGTCAAGTCTGCTGGTGACGAGGGCGTGAATGACGGTCTTTCTGTGTTCGAGGGGGATCCATTTGAAGGTCTGGTGCAGGAGGCGGAGGGTGTGGAAGCAGGAGGATGCAACGGAGTTGATCTGGTGATCCATTTTGAGTTCGGAGTCCAAGATGATTCCGAGGTTGCGTGCGTGGTCTGTGGGGGTGGGCGGGCTTCTGAGGGCGGGGGGCCACCAGGTGTCGTTCCAGGCGTCGGGGTGTGGGCCCATGATGAGTACTTCTGTTTTGTCGGTGTTGAGTTGTAGGCAGCTGCTCTTCATCCATTTGGCGACTGCTTCCATGCCTTCTTGAAAGTTGTGTTTGGCTGCGTTGGGTTCGTTGGATAGGGAGAGGATGAGTTGGGTGTCGTCTGCGTATGAAACAATGTTGAGTCCGTGGGTTCTGACGATGGGGGCGAGCGGAGCCATGTAGACGTTGAACAGCGTGGGGCTGAGGGAGGATCCTTGGGGGACTCTGCAGGTGGTTGGTGTAGGGTCCGAGAGGAAAGGAGGGAGTCTGACCCGCTGCGTTCTGCCAGAGAGGAATGAGTGGATCCAGTTGAGGGCCTTGTCCCGGATCCCTGCGGGAAGAGAGATCATCTAAAGAGGGTGTGAGAAATTGGGTTGTTGTTTGGAGGGGGGTTGATCCCTATTTAAGCAACAGCCACAATCCCTCACAGGGTGAACAACAAAAAGTCACAAAAAAAACCTGTGCTTAACCCTGGGTAGCTTGGCACAAAAAGCAGTCAGGCTTAACTTAGAGGCAATGTGTAAAGTAGTTATGCAGCACACAAACAGCCATAAAGTAAAAATGCAACACAAGTAAACTACCACACAATTTAGAAAAATAGAGTACGTTTAAAAAAAAAAATTTGACACCAAATTGACAAAATTTCAATCAGTACAACCAGAGTTATGATTTTAAAATTTTTGGTAAAAAACGACTGCCTAAAAGATCAAAGTGCCAACCACGGACATCCAGTCGTGCGAGGCTGGGTCAATGTCGCGATGGCGCGAGGGTCGGTTACAAGAAGTTGATTGCACCCAATCGGCACAAAACTTTCAATTTAGAAGAAATTTTGAAGGTAAAGTTCTGAGAAGGTAAAGTTCAGTGGGAAAAGGCTGCAGGCAGTATCAAAGGAGGGAACATAGTTGTATCGTTGTCAGGGAGCTGCTAGACGAAGTTACTGAGAAGATTTCTATGTTCGTACTTTTGTTCACTTTTTTGGAAATTGAAAATCTCCAGCGGGACAAAACAGGAAGATGTAGCCGACGAGAGTTCCTTGTCCAGCATTCCTTGTTTGCCCTGTAGGGTCACCTTATCTTTGGCCATGGTTAACACCAAGTTATGTGGCCGATTACTCTCCAATTTGTTGTGACCCGCCAGCCCCCGGAGAGAATCAGCGCAGTGTGGGCAGCGACAGCAGGGCAGTTCAGCAAAGGAGGTTTGCTAGAACTCTCCAGTCCACAGCTGCACCTCACCAATGTAGGGACTACAGCAAGGAAATGCACCCTGTTCAGCACCCTCATGCCCAAACAGATGATCCCCGTGGGAAGTTGCACATGGTGGGTCTGCAGCTATTGTATTACTTGACCTCAGCGCGGCCTTTGACACGGTCAATCACCAACTATTGATTATCAGACTCAGAGAGATTGGGGTCTCTGGTTCTCTACTTAAGTGGATTGAGTCTTTCTTGGCCGATAGATTTTTCCAGGTCTTTGAGAATAACTCTATCTCAGAAAGTATGCCTCTGCGATGTGAGGTGCCTCAGGGCTCCTCCCTGAGCCCCATACTTTTAATGTTTATCTCCGCCCTCTGGCCGAGGTGGTCAAGCCCTTTGGGGTTAGGATCATCTCGTATGCTGATGACACTCAGCTGATAGTATCCCTCAACCTTTTGGATAATTCTAAGATTAATCTGGCCAATTGCTTGGAAAGGATTTCCGCGTGGATGGATGGCTCTTTCTTAAAACTGAATGCAGCCAAAACGGAGTTAATGTTTCTGGGCAAGACTACTAATCTTGACACCAGCGTACTTTGGCCTGAATGTTTAGGTGTGATGCCCACCCCCAAAGAGCAAATAAAAAGTCTTGGGGTTTGGTTGGATCACAACCTGAACTTTAGGGAACAGGCGCGCAGGGTGGCAGGTACCTGTTATGGTCTCTTAAAAATGATTAGGAAAGTTCTGCCCTTTTTACCTTTTACTGCAAGGAAGCTATTGGTACAAGCCCTGATTCTTTCAAGGCTTGATTATGCCAATGTGCTCTATCTTGGAGCTCCCTGCTCAACTATTAAAAAACTCCAAACGGTTCAAAATTGTGCGGCCCGACTTCTTATGCAGGCTCATAATCGGGAGTCTGCTAAGCCACACATTATTGCTTTGCATTGGCTGCCGGTAGCCGAAAGGATCCAGTTCAAGGCTCTGTGCATCGCCCATAAGTCATTGTCAGCTAGGGCTCCACCAATTCTGCAATCTATTATTTCCCCATACCTCCCGCTACGAGCATTGCGCTCCGGGAAAAAACTCCTAGCTACCGTTCCTAGAATATATCGAGCACGGAGTGGCGGACGTCTGTTCTCCTTCATTGCGGCAAAATGTTGGAATCAGTTACCTGACTATATCCGGCTGGAGGCTAATCATCTCTCCTTCCGCAAACTTTTGAAGACTCTGTTGTTTCCTTGATCGTCTTTGCCACTCTTTGGTTGTTGGCTCTGTCTCTAGCGCTGGGAGGCCTTTGGTAGCCATACGCTTTATAAGTGTATACTCACTCACTCACTCACTCACTCACTCACAAGGGTACAGACCACAGCCAGTCACCATGGGCTCAGCATGCACCACTAGGCCCTCATGTAGAAGTCTGTTCCTCCCTCTTCTGCAGGCTCCTCCAGTCAGCAGCTTTGGGATCCACCGGGCCCTGGCTCCTCTCTTGTACTAGGCCTGCTGCTGGCTCATCTCTTGCTCTGGGCCTCCCTTGTTAGTACGTCACACAGGCCCCGCCTGCCCCAGCAGCACAACACACCACATGAAGTCAGTCATCAGTCAAGGGGCCCAATGCTGTCCCAGGCAGCACCTCCTCCAGCTCTCGGTGCACTCGATCCTCGGTTGCAGGCCAACCCAGCCTACCCTTTGGCCCCCGCTCCAGCGGACCTTCCCCAGCCCGGGTTAGGCGCACATCACGGGTCGCGCCTCCCCCAGCTTTCCCGGCACCTGGATCCATGCCGCCACAGTAAGGGGTCACCAGGATATCAGCAGTGCCCGATGCAGACCAACTTGCCGAGGCACTAGTCCGCAGCCCCGTCAGCCCTCCATGCACAGGGCAAGGCCATAAGGCGGGTCATCCAAGGCGTTTAGCATTCGATGAAATGTATGTTCTCTGTGTTGATGTAACAACAAGAGCCACCCTATTAAAAAATAGGGACAGGGTGATTACAGTCTCCAAACAACAAGTCCCTCATAGAAATGTGTGGACCAAATACTGTAATCCAAATGTGCAAAACCTCAAGGCAAAACTATCCACTGTGAGTGTAATACTACATAACAAGCCCAATTGTACTCTTTTCCAATTGTTTCAATGACACTTGAGAATCAACCAGACAATAATCCCAACACAATATTTAAAATATACAAAATCGATTTTATTCATAAATTCTTTTTTTTAAAAACATGATTGACAAATCTTAAAAAGTCATTAAAAATTGGTTTTCACTTGATACATACAACAAATTTCATACACAATAATTGCACACCAGAAAACTACATAAAAGTCGACGCAGCGTTTCGGTGAAATGCTGATTGATCACCTTCTTCAGGACAGAGTTTTCTACGAATTAAATACACAAAAATATGTCAGGTTAACTTTTCTATTCTAGTGTCATCTATACTCATATTGCCACATTAATCCATTTATTGCCATATCATATAATTTGTTACACAATCAAATTATGATTCTCAAGTCACGTACATTGTAATAAACCACCTACACGTGGTTTTCAACATTTACAAATTAACAAAAAACCTCTCCATCTTATATTTGCCACATTTAGACACAACATATGAGCCCACACATTATGATAATAACCTACCTATTATCGATATCAAAAGTGGTCGATCCCTTATTCGCTATAGATGGGAACCACTCTTCCTGATTGGAAACAAGGAATGACCTAAAGTAATACAGATAGTGTTCAGAGAAATGAAAGAAGTATTTTGCACTTCCTCTTATTATAAGAAAAAGAAAAAAAGAGACAAACAGAGGCCAAAATTGCGCCATGAGTTTGCTAACAAATTAATATATATAAAAGATCTGGGATAGCATACCTTTTTATGTGGTACTATTCCTTTTTATTGGGTCTATGAGGGACTTGTTGTTTGGAGACTGTAATCACCCTGTCCCTATTTTTTAATAGGGTGGCTCTTGTTGTTACATTTGCATTTTGCACAGCTGGTTAGCTGGGAGCTTTTTTTAGACACTGCACATTAGCAGTCTGTGATATAACATTACGAAATGGATGGTTTAAAAACATATGTTTTTACAGAGGACCAATTTAAGAAAATAATCAATGGTACCTCTAAAGACATAACCTCCATTACAATTACTAATAGTGACGAGGAACAATGGAAAATCCTCTGGAATTTAAAAAAAGGCAACAAGAACTGAACTCCACGCCGATTTTCTGATCGAATATTGTAAGAAAGGTATAATTCCCAAAGGTCTTCAAGTAAATAATGAAACTGGAGTTTTTATTAAGAATAGGAGATTTTTGGAAAATTGGACATTTATTGCAAATAGGTGCAGTCGCGATTGGATGCTTTTAATAATAGAGACAGCACAGGAGGTTTTAATCATAGAAAAAAAGAGATAGAGGAAATGGAACTAAAACTTAGGGAAAACACCTCGTTGGAAGAAGCCAAAAAGAAACTTGAGGAAATCCAACAAGATGTCTCAGACTATAGAGAGTATCTTTTAAACAAAAAAGTACATTGAAACAATTGGAAAAGAGTACAATTGGGCTTGTTATGTAGTATTACACTCACAGTGGATAGTTTTGCCTTGAGGTTTTGCACATTTGGATTACAGTATTTGGTCCACACATTTCTATGAGGGACTTGTTGTTTGGAGACTGTTCTCTGTGTTGGCCACCCCCGGCCCCTGCCTCCACAGTGCTTCAGCTGCTCACCAAGCACTGGTCCTGCAGGCAAATCAAGCCCTCTAAAGGTCAAGATAAGACGGGCAGACTCTAGGGGTACTGAGGCAGTATTTTGGAGGATTACAGGTAGGTGGCACGGAGCTCGTTTAGTTTGTGGCTGCCATGATGGCGTCCAGACAACGCCCCCCGCTGATGGAAGTTTTAGGAGGCCGAATACCCCTTTGGCAAAAGACCACTAATCAGAATTTGCTGCTGCAGAGAATAACATAGCGGGAGCTGCCGCAAAGTCAGGCCGACCTGTGATGCACCTTGAGCAGATTGACGAGCAGGTCATCCCAGTCTTCTCTCACTTCTCGGAGCAGAATTTAGGGAAAAAGTTTTGGATTTTGTCTATCTGCTATAGCACCACCACCAAGGGCCCAGGACTGAAGTGGCACCATTTGGTGGTTAGGACTTACTCAGGCTGGGTCCAGGTGCAGGTTCACAATGATGGGAGCCTGTTATGTCCCCGTGGATCTGAACAGGAGGCCAGCATACTAGTCCTTGAAGCCACTCTGTATGTCTTGGGTTCAAGTGTGAAGCAGAGCACAAGCAGCAGCACTACAAAATGTTTAGCCACACAGACATATGTAGTAAACACAAAATGATCCATTATTCCAACTGTCTATTAATTACAACACTTTTTAAAATATGATTGTTCATGTGCATCATTTTACTGTGTACTTGCTAGTCACTGTGGCCTAGATTTACTAACATTTTGCATCACGGTTGCATCACTTTTTAACGAAGCCTTGACCCAAAATGTAGTTATGCATTTACTATGCTGTGCAAAGCCAGATCTGTGTGGCTTAGTTAAAAAGAAAGTAAGTCAGGCATTACTTTGCATCAAAGAGACATTCCATGGGTGGAGCATGGATGTTCGCATAAGTCTTAAGGGTTGTTTTTGTGCAGGAAATTATCCCTTGCCCATGGTGCAAGGGTGTCTGCATTAGCACTAGGCTGCCTGAAGTGCACCAGCACTATGAGAGAGCAGAAGTGCACCATATCTTTATAAATATGGTGCTTTTCTGCTCTTTCCCTTTCACACACTGCAGCGCAGCAAGTTGCCTTATTGCGTTGAATTGCATGAAAGGTTAGTAACTCTGGCCTCACGGTTATTGCCCACGTCTTAGGTGCATTTTTATTCACCACATTTATAGCTGACATTGAGTCCCCTTTCCTGTGAACCCCAACAAATTTCCCTCCATCGATTGTTTGCTCTAGTTGTTTTGCCGATGCCATGTTGAATGGCCATCATTTTCTGACTCATGCCTTAATTTGCTGAATAATGTTGAGGCCGGTTTGCAGCAGGGCTCTCAGGGTTACATTTATGACCTGGTTTGTATCACTCTTGCACCGCACAATGTGGTACAAGAGCGACGCAAACCGTAAGTCATATTTTTGAAGCCATACAAAGCCATTATGCGTGGCTCCAAAAATATAGAGTAACGCAACACGGAGCAGATTGCTGCATAACGTTAATAGGCGTTCCATGGGTGTTGCGTGGGTGTTCCCATACAACTCCCATAGTTATTGATGCATTCCCAGATTCACAAGACCTTGTAAACCTGGGAATGCGCCAAATTAGATATGCCTCCCTAGGAGAGGTGTAACGAGGAGAAATATCTGTATTTCTCCTTGTTATTTTCCGCAGCACACATAGAAACAGTCTTGCCTACAACACAGGCACCCTTGCACCATGCTGCAAGTGTGCTTTCGTTGGCGCTAGGCTGTCAAAACGGTGCCAGAGCAATGGAAAAGGCCAGGAATGCACGGTATTGGATGAATACAGCACAGTCCTGCCCTTTCCCTATGAATCATGGCAGTGCAGCAAGGTGAATTGCTGCGCTGCCATGTGCTTTATATGTCATAAATATGCCCCATAGTTTCTTTTGGTTCTTGAGGAAAGGACATTGAATCGTGTTTTACCTCCTTATTCTTGCTGTTGCATTTCTATGTTAATCATCGCAGGGTTTTCTTCAACCACATTTGCAATTCACAAATCTACATAAAAATCTCAAATCAGAACGTAAATCACGCATCATCAGGAAGGTCACACTTTGCATTAGCAGTGGTGTTCCCATGGCATTATCCGTCGAACTGAAGACAGGAAAGGTAAACACCTTAATTATAGGTAAATATATATTAGCTGCATTCTAAAATGTTTCGCGTTTTTGCAAGCAGCAGGTAGACTCCTAACAGTCAATCAGTGTGAATACTTGTCTTTATTGGTTTCTTCTTTTTGTTTTGCATTTTGCATGGCTAATGATAAAAGCAATAAGGAGTCAATCTGAAACCTGCAAACAACATGTTAATATTGCATCAGGATTTTAGGAGACTGAAGATTATGTACTAAACGTGCCAGAAGCAGATTGTGTTCAACATTGTCTGCTATATTTTATCTCTTTCATTGGATTTTAATTCAGAAGCCAGGCAGAGAATTCACTCACTGAGATGAAAGTTTCTGCAGTGATGTAACGAAAAATGACGCCCCCCAAACCCCGCCCCCTGCAGAACGTGAAGAGGGGCCCCTGAGTCTCCGATATCTCAGAGATACTCATTGGTCGAGGGCAGAACGGAGCCCCGCTGAGGGGTTTTGAGTCCGGAAGGATTGGGGGTAGAGGTGGGAGCTGCACTGCAGGGGCTTCAGGGGCCTGTGTTACGCCCCTGATGTGCTATTAGAGAGCACAAACTTGATGGATAGTAAATCTTGATCAATTCACCAAGGAGCAGTGGAAGTGATAATATACTCATTTTACAAAATGACTTCGATAATAGCAGTGCTGTTAAAACCTCTTGTTCAGCTGGGCGTGCTTAAAAGAAGCATGGGGTCAAATTACTATTATTTTACTTACCTTTGGTTACTGTGCTAAATGAAAGGGAGATAGCAGGACAGGGCCATATACACTAAGATATGATGGTGAATACTCACTTCCCAAGCGCTGTCACATAATGTGGTTGCCTTGCTTGATGAACACACCTTTGTACCATTGTGCAAAAATGTGTGAGTGTCTGGTATAGGTTTTGTTCTGGAAGGGCAGCCTTCCAGGACAAATCAATATGCTTAGACTAACTTTAAAACTTTACCCACTTTATATATGTGCTGTACTTTGCAGCTCACATGCAATTTGATAGAAAAAAAAAAAAAATCTTCTAGTTTGTGTCTGCCTTTAGGATGCATTTTTGGCAATAAGCCCTGTTCATAAATTTTGCTATATTGGGTTTGGGTAAAAAAGGGTGGCAGCATAAGAATGAGCACGCACCCAACCATTGGAAGTCGTCTTGACACAAAGTAATGCAAAGCAGTGCATTGTGCTACTTGGCTTTACTTTTAGGCAATTTTCCAGTGCAAAACAAGTTTTACTCTTTATTTGAAAAGTTTTTATATAGCGCTGGCTAGACCCGGAGGTATCAGAGCGCTTTACATAAGATAGGACATTGTTTCAGTACATTGTTACATAGTTATATCAGTTACAGTTACAGTTGCAGTTACCAGTACATGCTTAGGAGGAAAACGTGAGCTTACACAATAATATAAGATATTAGCGCATAGCATATCGAAGACACATTTCTTATGGGGAGTGGAAGGTAGTGAGGGGAAAGGTAAACAGGAGAGGGGAGAGCAGACAGAGTGAGGTAGACCTGAAGTGGGAAATTACTCCAGGGGGAATAAAGTAGTCAAAGCAGTCGAAGAGAGAGCAGATAAAACCGTGAAGAACCATGAAAAACAATGTCCGATGTCCGGCTGGGTAGGTGACGGCCGAGGGGGTGTCCCAGAGCCAGACTCCTCTACAGCTGCATAGGACAGCTCCACCGGGCATCGGCCAAGGGTACTCGGGCTCTGCGGTAAGTACAAATAGTTATAGTTTCAGCCAGTGGGGCATCGTCATAGTTCCAAAGAAGGCATCAGTCCCGGTGTTGCTGGGAAGGCGCCTTCCGCCTCGTCCTCCAGCTCGCCTCCAGGTCGGAGGGCGTAGGGAGAGATCACTGGCGATGTCAAAGGGAAAAGGTTCCCTAGCGGTGAAAGTAGTGGAAACGTCTTGCTCAGAGGGGTGTTTTGTATGTAGAGGGACCGCGGCCAATGACTACGATTCAGGTGCAGCTACAGGGCATTTAGGACACCGGAGTTTAATGGGACGCTGGGTTAGCTTCATGGGATCCCGCTAACACAATACATCAAATGCTGTAGGAAAGACTGCCGTATGTAAAGTGTGGTCTTAACATATGTTGGGCGCCATCTTGACTGCCGAGCACTAGTATTACTAGTATTACTCACTTGGGTGTTGTGATCAGGCCGGGTTAGCATACCTACTAATCTCCTTGGTTGTGCGTGAAGAAAGCTGCCCCCATCACTGCTGCTGCACCCTTTCCCCAGCATCTGTGGCTCACCTAGAGAGGCAGCTAGTTTAGGCTTCCGCCATTTTGAGGTCAGGCAGGCCACGTGGTAGCTTCCCTGAGAATCTCGACCTGGCGCGAGGGGTGCTTGCTGGTCTCCTGTGAATAGCCTGCAGATAGCCCCCTCCCCCCTGCTGCTGCCGCTACACCCCTGTCCTCCGCCTCTGTAGCTCTCGTGGTTATGTTATGTGTATGTGTAAGGTTTAGAGACTAGGAAACTAATATTTATAACTGTGATAATAGCTAACTGAGTGTGCGAGATCGTCATATTATTTCATAAAACGGGAGAATATTAGTAATTCTAACAAAAATACCAAAACTGCAGAAGAGAGAAAATGTTCCATTCTGATGTTAAAGAACCTACTTGCATTAGGCAATATTGCAGGATGGCCCGGCGGAACACAGACCTAGGGCCATATGTAGGTGGGCTAATACCGGTCGATAACAGCCGAAAATCGGTAAATTTCCCGTTACCGACCGGTATTTAGCCCTTTGCGATGTAGGAGGCCGGATTTAAGGAGTCGGTAATTTACCGATTCGTTATTTTAAGGAATCGGTAAATTACCGATTCCTTAAATCCTATGTAGGGAGCACTCAAGTGAGTGCATTTTTGGTTTAAGGATTCGTTATTTACCACCAACTACAAGTTGGTGGTAAATACCGAACACCTTTTAAAAAGCAATTTTGTGCTTTTTTAAAAGTGCCATGTGGCAGACATACATGCCCTTAGGGCATGTATGTGCGCCACATGTGCACACATGCACGATTCAGGGGTGCAACAGGGTGTCAATTTGACACCCTGCCACCCTTGAATATGCTCCCCTATTACCGATTCGGTATTTACCGAATCGGTAATAGTGAATGGCTTCCCATTCATTCCTATGGGCCTCCAGGCCCATAGGAATGAATGGGAAGGTATTCCTTATTACCGATTCGGTAAATACCGAATCGGTAATAACGAATATTACCGAATCGGTAACATTTACCGAATGTTTACCTACATTCTATTTACCGATTCTTAAATACCGAATCGGTAAAATTCGGTATTTAGGAATCAGTAAATAGAAATTACCTACATATGGCCCCTAATGTGGAAGGAAGAACTGCCTTTCTTTCAAATATATAAAGGCATTGTTCATGCAGCAATATAGATGCAAGAAACTGCACACATATGTTCCCCGCACCCTCCGCTCCACAGAGACCACTGAGAAAGAAGGTATAAAGAGAGCTTGGAATTAGGAAGGGGTATACACAAAGACTGGCTGCTAGGGGAAAATGCCAGAGAGCCGATATCAGACTGCAAAGCTTCTCAGAGGTATGCACGGATAATATATGGCTTGGCATAACCTAGAAAAAGATGGTGAGAACAATTCAACCAAAATCATACTTTGGAGGCTAACATTAATAGAATTATAAAGATAGGTGGGGTTCAGACTAATTACTATAGACAGTAGGAATATGCAATATCAAATGCTTTGGGTTTTTCTAATATTAATTTTGTTTTATATGATTGTACATAATAACTAATCATGATAAACGCCAGCTGCTGTGTATGTGAGTACTACTTTCAGAGATCAGCACGAGGGTCTGCACAACTACAAATAAGCCATGTAGATAAATATCTCACAGTTGTTTGACTCGCAACACTCTAAATCTAGAGAAACCCAACTAGGTACAGAGCAGAGCGAGAGAGACCTGCTGGTTTCCTTTTCTAAGAAGGTGAGTGGGGGGCAATCTGGGGCTACTCCTTGGGGCCAAAGAAATACATCTAGTTGTGGCCCCCATTTATACTCTGGCAAGCAAGTAAACAATCATCACTTTGCACCACTTTGCATCACTTTTGATTACTTTTCACCTGTTCACAGTGTTGATAAATCTGGCCCTTAGCATGCATGACTGGCCTGCTCACCCTTAACCCTCACACTCTCAGGCAATTGGTGGTAAATACACTGAAAAATCATTTTTCTGTGTAATTTCTCTCTCTCCTTATTTCACCTCTCCTCTTCTTCCATACCCCTCTCTGTTGAGTACTCTCTCTTTATCTACAGCTCTATGTACCTACATCCTCTTTCTCGATCTCAGCTGTCTTTAAATCACCTTTTTCTACCTCACCTCTCTCAATACATCCACTATACCTCACTCAATTTCATCTCTCTTTGCCACTCACTCGTAACTTTGCCTCTCTCTCAGTCCCTATGCCAACCTCTATATCTATCACTCTTAATCCCTTCTCTTGACCTCAACTCTCTCTGCACCTCAACCCGTCCCTCTGTACCTCACTGCTCATTTTCCATCTGATCCCCTTGTATCTCTCCTCTGTCTACTTCACTTTTCACACAACCCCCTCTCTATCTTTGCCTCACCTCTCTGTCTCATTCTCTACATATTTCTACCGCCTTACCTCTCTCTGCCTCTCTCTCAGCTCTTAATCTACCTCACTACTCCCCTTCACCTCTCTATGTTTCTTCTCTCTCAACCTCACACCTTCCTCACTACTGCACATTCACCACCCCAGAGCACTATCTCTGACTACCTAACCTCTCAATACCTTCACCTCCCTTCCTCTCATTCTTCCTCTGTTCCCTTTCCTTTGCATCTTTAAATAAAGCTGGGTCTGGTGGCTCAGTGGACTAATGCATCCACTGAAAGCAGTGGATCTCATGGTCACAGGTTAAAATCCTGGTGGGTCCACTCAGCCTTTCATCCTTCTGAGATCGATAAAATGAGTACCATTGGGTAACAATATCCATCTGTCATTCAGTGTAAAGATACCCTTCTGTGTGAATGTGCGCTTTACAAATACTTATGTTATCTTTCTGGCTACCTCTATTCCTCTACATTTACCTCCTTTTCTCAATCATCAACTCATCGCTGTCTCTCACACACACACAAACACATATCTCTCTCTGGACCTCTTTTTCCATTTCAACTCATCGCCTCTACTGTCTTTCTCTACATCCTTCTTTATAGTTATCTCTATCTCACTGTCTCCCCCTCTTCCTCTATCACACAACTGTCTATCTCTTCCTCAACCTCACCACAACTACATCATCTCTATCTTACTGGTGTCTCTCAACTTCCTTGTAAAGACCAGAGGCTCCGGTATGGTGAGTAAATTTCAAGTTTATTTGAGGTGTGGCACAGTACATCTGTACATAGCAAAGCAATGGCAGTAACTGTAGCACAAAGGTTCTGGACCATGGAACCAAAGTTGTACAACGCAGGTACATGGTTCCATGTTCCAAGCATGGGACAGAGCACGAGGGGAAGGGAGGAAAAAGGAAAGGAGAAAGGTGATAGAGATGCAACACATCTCACCCCTAACAACAAAAGGGGTAGTCCAAAGATAAGAGCAGCAAAAAGAACAAGAAATCAGGACAAGTATCTCGCGGGTAAAATTCTAGGTCTGTCGTTCCTCTTGACTCTGGATGCTACAGATTGGGCAGGATGAGGAGCGCTACCACTGGAATTAGGGCAGTCACGCAACAACAAAGCCCATGAGACCTGCATTTGGCAACTCTCCTTACATTCCATACTTTCCCATCCTGAGTAACAACACTGTTCTTGCACACTTTAACAATTTTGATGGGATGACCGAACTTGGAAACTCCTTTCATTAAGAAACCAGTTTTTTTTATCCTAACCCATTCTCCTACAGCAAAGTCGTGAACTCTTACATTCATACTAGAGTCAAACAAGGCTTTCATCTTGTCTTGCTTAACTTCCACACGCCTAGCGACAAGATCCAAATCAACGCTGTCAACAGCCTTATTAACTCTCTTGATCCACCACGGGCAGATATCTGAAATAGGTTCTCTGCCTTTCAAAAGCCTAAAGGGGCTCACCCCGGTAACAGAGTGGGGGGTGATGCGGTACATCCACAATCTCTTTCTTACCACATCCCTCCAGGGCTCACTGGACTTACAGGCTGACTCAATACCATCCTTAAGGACCCGGTTGAAACGCTCCACTTGCCCATTCTCCCTTGAGTCATAAAGGGAAGTGGTCACATGCTTGATACCACACATATGGAGGAAACTCTCCATCTCCTGTGATGCGAGTTGTACCCCGTTGTCCGTCACAAGAACCTCGGAAGACCCCTCACGCGCAAAGACCTCTTTGAAGAAAGTAACGATGACTTGAGTAGTGGCGTTCGCTACAAACTTGACCTCTGGCCACTTAGAATGGTAGAAAATCAACACAAGAGCAAAACGTGCATTAGAAGGCAAGTGATTGAAAGGGCCTGAAATATCGAAGGCCACTTTTTGCCAAGGAAACTCAGGCCAAGAGACAAGTCTGAGAGAAGCAGAGGAAACCTTGAGCATCTTGTCACTACTGATGCAGTCGGAACATTCTCTAACAGATCTATCAACCATCTTGTCGAGGCCAGGCCACCAAAAATTGGCCCTGATGAGGCGTTTCATTGAAGACATACTGAGTTGTCCCTGATGGGCAAGAAGCAAAATCTTGCTCTGCATGGAGGCAGGAGGGATGATCTTCCCCCTTTAAAGAGTAAGCCGCCATCCTCTTTAATTTCGTCTGAGATCTGACAAAAAGGGGCAATATCAGCAGTGGCAGACCTTTCTTTAGGCCAACCTTTTTTCAAACACTCAATGACGAGCTGACACACAACATCATTATTCATCTCAGTCACCCACTCAGGCTCAGATAAACTCAAAAACTCATCAGATACAAAGTCCTTAATGGTGGCAACTATGTCTACATCATGTTCATCCTGGGGAACACAAACATTGGAACAAGGCAGTCTGGACAGAAAATCCACAGTAAAGTTGCTTTTGCCAGGGACATATACAACCTCAAAATCATATTCCTGTAATCTAGACGTGAGTCTGGCAATGCGAGCTGTAGAGTTCCATCCTCCCCCCGGAGATAAGATGCCGATAAGGGGTTTATGATCAGTTCTTAGTAGAAATCTGTTTCCCCACACATAGTTGCGGAAATGTTTGATGGCCCAGATGCATGCTAACAATTCCCTCTCGATCACAGCATACCTTCTCTCAGTAGCTGAAAGAGTCCTAGATGCGAAAGCTACACACCACTCTTCCTTGCCAGAACATTGGCTAAGTACTCCCCCCAAACCGTAAAGGCTAGCATCAACAGTAATGATGCATTTTTTATTCAAGCAAAAGGACTTAAGAGTTGGGGCGTTCACTATCTCGTTTTTGATTTGTTTGAAAGCCGTTTCCTGCCTATCTGACCATATAAATTCGGTGGACTTTCTGGTCAACTCTCTGAGGGGCTCCATCTTGGTAGCGAAATTCTGTATGAATTTACTGTAATATTCACACAAACCCGCAAAAAAGAGAAGTTTCTCTCTGTTGTCAGGTGAAGGTGCATTGATGATGGCATCCACTAAAGACTTTTTGGGCACCACATCATCACCCGAGAGAGTGTGACCGAGATATTCCACTGACTTGCGGAAGAATTTACATTTCCCAGCCTTAAGCGTTAAACCACTCTTTCCCAACCTCTGGCAAACCTCCTTGACATGGCGGAAGTGATCCTCTTCATTCTTGGAAAAGATGAGGATGTCATCCTGGAAGCATTTCACGAAATTACTGACATCCTTAAAAATATGGTACATGGCCCTTTGAAACACGGATGCGGCCGACGCTAGGCCGAAAGGCATCCTTCTGAATTGAAATAACCCATGGGGCGTGATAAAGGCAGTGAAGTGTTTGGAATCCCCAGTGAGTTCAATTTGGTGGTACGCAGAGCGAAGGTCAAGTGTGGAAAAAATGCAGGCACCATCCAACATGCACACCATCTCGTTGATATTAGGAAGAGGGTGGCAATCAGTAACCAAATTGGCATTCAACGCTCTCATATCAACGCACAACCTAAGGCTTTTGTCGGGTTTTTGGGCCAAAACAATAGGAGAAACCCATTCGGATGACTCAATCTCTTCAATGATACCACCTTCAACCATATCATCCAACATCTTTTTCAACTCAGCTCTAACACTGATGGGGACCCCTCTAAGCTTCTGCTTGACGGGTACAGATCCCTCTCTAACTTTGATCCTGTGGCTGAAACCTATAAGTTTTCCGAGATCTTCTGAGAAAACATCTGGAAATAATTTTGTAAAATCATCAGCACTGGTAGAAGTTATAGCAAGGACGGACACAGGTTCTTTCTCCCTGGGGTTTAACACAATACCAAGCTTGGCCTGGTCACGCCATCCTAAAACATTTACACCTTTAACCCTTTCCATGCGTCGGATGGCCCCCGGCCGTCCGACGTCACGGTGGGCGTGTGCGTCGGACGGCCCCCGGCCGTCCGAATCGGGCCCGCCCATTAATTCTCCCGCACAGCGGGAGAATTCGCAAAGCGGGCAAAGGGTTAAAGGCCAGATAAAGCTTAATCAAAGCAGTTCTCTCTTTGAATTCAATGAATACTTCTTTGAAACCTATGAAGTCAATATTGGAACCATCAAAATTCTGTGCTACAACATCAGGTTTACATAAGGAGTTCATGTCAAGTACATCTCCAAAAGATTCTGAGCAGTATTCCTTTTTGATAATGGTCCAAGGTGACCCGGAGTCTGCCATTAGCTCAAGCTTCCTTCCAAGGATACATACAAGACACTTAGGGGGGGCCAATATTGTCGGCCTTGGAATCATCAAAGGAATCACGAATGGAAACCACAATGCCAGTCTCTAAATTGCCCTGGGCATCATCACAAAAGGACGGATTACGAGAAACATAAGAAATGTTTCCTTTGGAGTAATTGGAAGAAGAAGGAGCACTCTTCTTCGTATCCTTGCACATTTTGGAAAAAAGGCCCAAACGTCCGCAGTTACTACATTCCTTCCCATTGGCAGGACAACGTGGGAAAGAGGCTAAGTGACCAGGATTTCCACACCTATAACAGTAAAAACTTTTGGGGTTATGATTATTCTTGTAGCTGGGATTATAAGAGCCTTTAGAGGTGCTAGGAGTAACACTACTAACCTCACTGGAAATGGGAGATTTAACTTCTTTGTTGAGAGACTTCATCCACTTCTCAGATTGTTCTAATGCTTTGGCTGTGCTGATGGCAGCCTCTAAGTTAGGGTCGCCCATTACCCAAAGCTGCTCTTGCACCTTTTTACTCCTTACGTGAACAATGATTTGGGCCCTGATCATCTCGTCAGTGATCAAACCAAAATTGCAATGCAAGGATAGAGCACAGAGGGCAGTAAGGAACTCATCAAAACTCTCTCCCTCCTCCTGGGCTCTAGTGTAAAACTTAAACCTATTGAGGGCAACACTAGTAGTTGGTTTAAATCTGTTCTCGATGCGCAAAATGGCTTCGTCGTACACATTATGATCACCTCCAGACCTGACGGGAGGAAGAGTCCTGTAAACTACCTGTCCCTCAGAACCTAAGCAATGAAGGAAAATGTTCTTCTTTCTCTCAGCAGACATGCGTTTGCCATCAATTGCCTTTAAATAGGTGATAAACTCCTCTTTCCATCTTGTCCGTGGGATGGGCGGTTCTCCTTTGCTTTGTAGAAATTTACAAGGTGGGTAAACTGCATAGTGATATTATTGTAGTAATAACAAATAAAATATGCAATATCAACAATTGTAAGTTAAATAGCGACAAGTATACTTTAGAGAAGTGTTAGGAAATAAGTAAAGTAATTTTAGAACAATGACTAAGTAACAGTAATAATGCTAAAAGAAAAGTAAAAGAAAGTAGGTAATGGTGTGCCTGTTACCATAGAGAGACAGGATGAGTAATATAAATGTAAAAGGTCAAGATGTGCCTGTCATCACAGAGAAACAGGCTATGTTAAGTATAATGTGAAAGAAAGCAAACCCAAGGTGTGCCTGTCACCGCAAATGAACAGGCTGTATTGTAAGATATGCAAAAGTCAAGGTGTGCGTGTCACCGAGGGTGGACAGGCATTCCTACCTGTATTTAAAACAAAGGTGTGCACATCACTGTACGTGTGGAACACAGGAGAGCCTCCGAGAGGGTGTTCTCATCACCGTGTGTGGACCTGACAACAACTGGGCCTCCGGAATGGCAAACGAAAGAAGATGATGTCTTCGAGCGGCAAAAGGGTGTTGTCCTCGAGCGGTGGAACTCTTCAAAGACGACACGGCCGCTGAACGTAGCGAAATCCGATGGATTGAGATGAAACAGCTGCAGAGTTAATCCCGGTTCAAAATGGCCGCCGGCATGACGACGCACGGTGTGACCAACGTAAAGAGCGGAGATTAGTAGATGCGCAGACGGTGGAGAGCGTCAGTGAGGGTATTCGGGCAACCGTAGTCAAGGAGTGACGCACAAGGTGTGAAGGTTGAGGACAACAATGAGTATCTAGGCAACTGTTGCTGAGGCAATATGAAGACGTCGGGAAATGGCAGTTGGTTAGCAGAAAATGCCCAAAACCACAAAATTCAGTCAAAAGGACATCAGAAGGGTGAACGACATGCAGTTTTCGGAAAAGTACCTGTGAAATTCCTATGAAGTGAGCGGAGCTGTTCTAGTAAGCAGGAAAAGCCAGGAACATGGAGATGAGGTCCTGAAGACGTCGCTATACCTGTGCTGCAGAGAGGACGTAGCTGGCGAGGTCTTCTTCCAATCGTCGCCACTTGTAAAGACGAGAGGCTCTGGTATGGTGAGTAAATTCCAAGTTTATTTGAGGTGCGGCACAGTACATCTGTACATAGCAAAGCAATGGCAGTAACTGTAGCACAAAGGTTCTGGAACATGGAACCAAAGTTGTACAAGGCAGGTACATGGTTCCATTTTCCAAGCATGGGACAGAGCACGAGGGGAAGGGAGGAAAAAGGAAAAGGAGAAAGGTGATAGAGATGCAACATTCCTGTTTACATTTGTCTTGCTTCCCTTCACTTCTTTCTCCACTTTCTCCATTCCTCTTCCCCACTACTCTTTACCTGACCTATTTTTCTATGCCTCTGCTCATTTTGGTATTTCTCTTCATTGCATATGGTTTTTACTCAAGCCTCTCCATCTGTCTACCTCTTCCTTTTACTACCTTTACTTCTCTTTATTTCACCTATTTTCCTACACAACCTCTCTACCTCACCACTTGGAGTACTGTACTCATCTAGTTTTCTCTACATTTCCTTCTCCCTACCTTCATCTTTCTCTACGTCTCTACCTCTCACTCTAAAATTTTTCATATTTCTCTATCTCACTCTACCTACATTTTCCTCTTTCTTCCTCTCTTTATCTTTACTTCTGGCTACCCCTCCTCCATTCCTCGCATATCTTTCTTTATCATCTCTATTTCTCCAACCATCTCTTTCTACTTCCCACTATCGCTATAATATTCTCTTTTGTTGCAAGTAAAAAACATATAGATCCAAACTCAAAAAGAAATGGCTTTATCAATGCTTGTTCAAGCATTATTTTGGTACTTTGTGGCTGGCAGACACAAGGCACCTCAAGCTTTCAACTGTTTTTGCGGGCCCTTGTTTCTGAAGGTTTAACACATAATTAATTGCCTAGCATCATGAAGACTTGACTGAGTAAAAATGGGTTAATAAATTTAAAGTTATTCCAATTGGGGACCCCAAAATATATCTTGTCAGGGGCCCTACAATCCATAAGATGCTTGCAAAACTGCAACTAGAGTGCCAGATGCCAGGTGATAGCAGCAAACCAGTGGCTGCAGGTGAGTCCCATGCTCGTGTATGAGGGCAACAGATGCATCTCTAAACCGTAATACCAGGATAGCAGCCAGGTGATGGAGTGAACTGGAGAGGATGTGAATCATAAGTGTTAAAATGGTACCTCATGCATGGCTGGTGTCTAACCTGGATCCACTCTTTTTTGTGGGAGTAAAAGAGCATATATTGTGTATGATTTAGGATGTAATTGCCCCTCCGCATACCGAAAGTCCCACAATCCTACCTAAGACTAGCAATGTTGTTGGAACTGGCCTTCTTTGCAGGGTCACCCCCAAACATTTTGCCATCACCCCACCCGTTTTCTGAAACTGTTTTAGTTGGCCTTTAACCAGTGTTACATGTTTGTGCTCTCTCCTTTAAACATGATACAGTTGGCTTGCACCCAACTGGCACATTTAATTTACGTGCAAGTCCTTAGTAAAGTGGCACTACATGTACCCAGGGCTCAGTAAATTAAATGCTTCTGGTGGGCCTGCAGCACTTGTTGTGCCACCCACTTAAGTAGCCTTTTTATTCATGTCACAGGTCTGCCATTTCAGCCTGTGTGCAGTTTTTAACTGCCATTTTGTCCCAGGAAAACACATTTTTGCCAGGCCTAACCCTTACTTTTTAATAAATATAAGTCACCCCTAGGGTAGGCCCTAAACAGCCCATAGGACAGGTTGCATTTTTTTTTTTAAATGTGACATGTGCATTTATGTTTTACATGTTCTGGTAGTGCAAACATGTGTTTTTGAACACTGCTGCCTACCTCTACCATAGGAGAACACTGTGATACCCTATTATGTTTAATATGTGATAACTTTTGTCTGGGAGCAAGTAGAAATGTCATGTTTGGTGTCTGAGGAATTGTAAATTAAACCCCTCTTTAATGTTAAAGTCAGATTCTAAGTCACAATTCTGAAAATGCCACTTACAGGAAGTTGGCATTTTCTTATCCTAACCATTTGGTGCCTGCAGCCTGTTCCTAGGTCACATGACTGGGTGCAGTTGGCCTTTGTGTATTTACTCCCAGACTGTATTACAAAGGGGGACTAGTTGTGGGCAGGATGGACCATCTCTGGCAGGATATGGGGTTGGAGCTATCATCTACCACACTTTCGAGTTCAAAGGGGCTGCTTCAGCACATACACAAAGGAATTCACACTAGCCTATTGTGCCCCCGGACAGACTGGGACCAGGGCAGGGAAGCAGGAAATTCCAGACTCCACTGTAGGGGGAAACTCCAGAAGCTTCAAAGTGGGCACCAGATATACAAAGGGGACTATCAGACCCACTCTCCAGTACACTCCTGAACCTGCGGATACCACAGAAGAAGGACGTCCTGCTGACTAAAGCCTGTCCTGCTTGCTGAGAAGGAAGATTGGACCTGCTCAGACTGATCCCCTGTTTGGAGCTACAGGGATATAACAAGCTCTAGAGACCTCCCTGCATCTGCCCAGCTGACCTGCTGCCTGGACCTGCAACTAGAACAACCTGAGGCCTGCTGCCTCTGCAAGAGTGGGTGTCTGAACTTCAAGATATGCTTCCCCAGCTCTTGGACCCTTGGCTGACATTAGAATGCACTTCCTTGACTCAAAAGGAGAAATCCTGAACATTAGAGCTCTTCATGACCACGAACGAGCCAGTTTGTGGCAAAATCTTGCCGCCAACACTGACCGCCATAGCGAAACTCCTGTGAACCCGGCTCTTCGAATTACAGCAACTGCCAGTGAGGACTTTTAACATAAGATTTGCACTTCAAACTACAGCATTGACAGCTCGAGGTGACTTCCAATGTAAATCTCCAGCCACCATTGTCTGTGATGCCTGACAGGATGTTCGTGCTACAGTGATGCTGTCACTGCTCCTTGCGGCCGCATCCACCGTGAACGGAACTTTTGAAGCTGGACATTAAAAGCTAGCTTTTGCAGCAGGACCAACCTGATCCCTATATCCAGCCCGCGCTCCATCACGGTCGGCCTGAACTCGTGACTTTCACCTGGTCTCCCACGACTAGATAACCGCGAGTGGTGCTTTGTGCTTTTAGGTGCTACACTTACCTGAAATCTGAAAGTGCATATCTCTGGTTCTACTGATTAGATTTTTATCATTTAGGTGTCAAATAATGTATTAAATATTATTATACTTTTCTAAATTGGTGTGGGATTTTTCTTGTGTTGTATTTGTGCTTTATTACTTTATGACTGCTGCATAAATACTTCACATTTTGCCTCCGAGTTAAGACTGACTGCTTTTGTGCCAAGCTACCAGAGGGTTAAGCAGCAGTTAATTTAGTTACTTTTTGTGGTTCACCTGACAAGGATTGTGGCTGTTGCTTGATTAGGGTTTCATCCCCTTAAACCAACAACCCAATTTCTCTCAATTACTCAAAGTGAGGCCTACATTAAGTATGGCTAAATAAATGTGAACATCATACTTTATACATGCATGTATGCAGTGCAAATTACTATAGAGTAACACAAGAACTCTGCAACACCCTCTCGGGACTGCTTCCACAGCAATGTCGCCACCATCTATAACAATTTCGACTCCCAACCCACCTCTCTTAGCTTCAGCAACCTGAACCTTTCAGCAGACATCAGCCAAATTACTGCCACCTAGTCTCCACTCACCACTCAGATCACCACAGCCCTCATGTCATCCATCCACTCCAGGGCACCCACTGTCCTCTGCCCCCATCATCTCTTTAACCTCGGAACCAACCTGATCAGCTTGGAGAGCACCAGCATCAACACCTCCATTACCACAGCAACCTTCCTGCAAAAATGGAAATAAGCAGATGTCAGACCCACCTACTGAAGAATCCCTCTGCTGACCGCAGCGACCTCAAAAATTACTGACCGATCTCCCTACTTCCCTACCCAGCCAAAGTTCTCAAGAAAGCCACCAATCAACAGCTAACCGAATACCTGGAACACACCCACTGTAGGAGAGTAGGATCTGCTTCACATGGGTACCCCCACTTTTTGCTGATGCTTCACTGTTTTTCGACATTAGTCTGGCTGGGGCCCTGCTAATCAGAACCCCAGCCTATCTGCTTCCTCTCTAAAATGTTTTCCATGTGCCTTAGGCACATCACTGATTGGAATCTGGAGTGCCCTTATAAGTCCCTAGTATATGGTATACTATGTACCAAGGGCATAGGTACCTCAGAGGCCTACCAGGGGCTGCAGCATGTATTATGCTACCCCTGGAAGGCCATCCAAACTGACACCACAGGTCTGCTACTGCAGCCTGGGTAAGGTGGTGCATGCACCTCTTACTGTGATATAGGTTACCTATATCACTAAATACATACACACATATAAACCTATAAGTCACTCCTAAAGCAGGCCTTATCAATCCTGAAGGCAGAGTGCATGGTTCCTATGTGAGAGGGTGCCCCTGCATGAGCAGGGCCCCTCTGCAGCGTTCGGAGACCCTTCTCTGATGCTGTTTGTAGTGCAGCCTGACCATATACTCTTAAGCGCATTATAACCTCGCGTTAAATGCTAACTTTGGAATGGCTGCACCTAAACATGTCGTGTTTGGTGTCAAACATCTTGGAATACTACTCCCCGCCAATTCTGGCGGCGGGGGTAGCATTCCACCCTTCTAGAGGGAAAGACATGTTAACTCTGGCTAGCCCGGTAACTTCTTTCCAAAGCCCTGGCATCACAAAATGGATGCTGCTGCCACAGACACGAGTCTGGCCTCCTGCTGCTGGACGAAACTCCGGCAGGGGAGGCCTGGACAATAGGTTTCCTGTCCCAGGGAGGTGTGACCACCTCCCCAGACAGGATAATGTGTATTGGGGCTGGGCGGGAGCACTTTCGGGTGCTTTGAAGTCCTGCACTGGGGGCACACTTGGTGTCCCTAGTGCATACCCCAGTTCAAACCGGATCAGGGGCTTGCAGCCCCTGCTTTGGCGCGAACTGGACAAAGGGAAAGGGGTGTAGCCACCCTCTGCCCTGACCCACCCATAGGTGGGGCCACAGAGTAGTCCAACCCCTAAACTTAGTATAAGTATAGGAACCCAGTCCTTAGGACTTTAGATTATCCCTGGACGAAACTCTGAAACAGAATCCTGGACCTTCGACGCTCTACTCAAGATTAGAGGACAGAAGAATCTCCCTTGGGGTCAAGGAGTGACTCCCCTGCTTGGCAGGCACCAAAGACGCATCTGTCCGGTCTGCATTTCTGAAGCTCCTGTCGGACGCCGAAGTCTTCGCATCACCAGAGGTGGATTCTCAGACTTCCCGAGGCTACTCCTGAGTTCCCAGCAAAGCTGAGGCCCGTAGCTATCGTGGGTGACGTGAGACCGTGACCCCTGGACACCGAGCACATTTGCAAGTGCATCCTCTTCTGGGTCTCCCACGAAGTCGTGCTTTGGGCTCCGAGTAGCCCTAGCCTCCAGCACCAACTGCACTGAAGATCACTGGCCTCCACTCCACGAGTGTCCTGTGAGCCAGATCCACGTGCGACGTCTTGAGGCTCCTTCGCGGTTGCTAGCCCGTTGGCTAGTAGCCCTTAACGAAGGCCAATCTTTTTCTTCTTGGGCATCCTGTTTGCTCCAGGCCTGCCCTCAATTACCCTTGCTGGGTGAGTTCCCCAGACCTTGCTGGTCTGCACCATCGACAATCTTCACCTTCATCGAGACTTGCCGTTACCAAGGCTTGTTGGGTTCAATCCGGTCGCCGACAACTTAGCACTCGACAGACATCACGTACCAGCCTGAATCCTGCTCCTGGTCACCGACAACGCCTCCTGGACCTCGTGGCTGAAGAGTCAAGACAACCATCAACGCACCTGAAGCACTCAACATCGGTGGGCATCCGTCCATCGCCTTCCTGGTCACTGGCTAGTGACCCAGACTCTGTCCCCTCTGCTTTCAGGTTCTTCAGATCTCCGATCCACTCTTGGATCCACCCGGACACTTTCCACTTGGTCGCCAGCAGCACTTTGCAGCAGATCGCCATTCAAATCGACGACGAAACCCGACCCCGAAAGGCACCTATGCACCCGGCTTCCCTGGGTGAGGTAACACGAGTACTCCGGTGCTCCCGTGGGTAGAGACTCTTCAAAGTACTAGTTCTCAAAGGGTTTGCTCCAAGTCCTCCTTTAAGTGTCCCTTTTCTTTAATTTCCTGATCGCGACTTTCTCCATAGAAGTCAACGGCGTATCGCGGTTGTGTATTTACACTGCACGCGTCCCCCGTGGGTCCCCTGTGTCACTACCTTGGGTGGTTCCTTGTGGTCCAAGCACTTCTAGAGGCTCTAGGCCTAGTGTCTAGTTCAGTCGTGGTTCTTATACCACTTTATTGGTATATGGTTTGGTACGCCCCTAGGGCCCAAACGTGTATTTGTGCTATTACTGTGTTTAAATAACTTCTAACTTATGTATTTCGAACTCTAGCCTCATAAAGAGACTAGAGGGGTGTGTTTAGCAATAAATACATATATTTTGAATATATACCTGGTGTGGTGCTCTTTCATTTGGTCACTCAAGAGATTATAGACTGGTAAAACAAGCTGCTTTACATTCCTTCAAGACTTAGCCTGAAGGCTGCTCTCCATAGCTACCACTAGGATAGCTTTCAATAAGGTTGTCTTTAACCTATCTCCAATAAGGGGTTGTTTGGACTGGTGCAAGGTGCCCACTATAATTAGTGGACAGCATATGCCAGGCCAACTTCTCACATTGGTGTGCAGCGTGTGGGATTCCAGCTTGCTATTGTTTTACCAGATAATCTCAATTGAATTGATCAACTGAAAACCACTAAAGGTACCTAAGGTACATATAATTTAAGCTTAGAATACAGTAAGTTCTACTGAACTTAGAGTTGTGTGTTAAGGGATAGCACACCCTTTCTACAACTCAAGAGAGTTTAGTAGGCCACACTAGAGTAGGTAGTGCATACACCACACCACACTAGTAATGTCTTTAAAGGTAGGATCTAGAGAATCCTTACCAGAAGCCACTGGGCTTCTTCCCTCCAAGTATGATACCCTCCCATTCTTGGAATTGAGAGCATTATGTAACTTGAGGACCAAAGTCCCACCACCTTAAAGAGTTGTTGGTGGCTTATGACCTTAGTAAGCCCTTGGGGACTGAAGGGGTAGGAGCTGAGGGTGGGGCAGAAGAGGAGGAAGGGGCCAGGGGTACCAATACCCCGAGCCCCCCCTCTGAAACTGGCCAGGAGGGTGACAATGACCCTGACCTGGATAACCCAATCCCTCCTGTGGAAGATGAAGAGGATGATCAGGATGATGCCCTCTTTGTCCCCCCAGGAAGGATTATGAGTGTGCCCAGAAAGTCTAGATCTCCTTCTCAGGAGTCTAACCACTCTGGCACCTCAATAGGGAGCTCTGTCTCATCTCATAGGAGGGAATCCTCTCATGAGAGGAGAACAAGGCTGATTCAATATGAGGAAGCTCAGCTTGAACTCAGAAGGAAGCAAGTAGCCTTAGACAGGGAGTCCCTAGATCTCTTTAGAGAGAAAAGAAAGTTGGGACTAGAGTCCCATGGTGGCAGCCATGTCCCTAGAGATAGGGAAAGGTCCTATGACCATAGGAACCTGAGCAAGATTGTCCCTCCCTATCAGAATGGGGATGACATCCACAAGTGGATAACTGCTCTAGAGAGGGCCTGTAAAGTACAGAAGGTCCCTCAGGAGCAGTGGGCAGCAATCTTGTGGCTCTCCTTTGCAGACAAAGGTAGAGATAAGCTCCTCACTGTTAGAGAGGAGGATGCTGATAATTACAAGGTCTTGAAGAGTGCTCTTATTGATGGGTTTGGCCTAACCACTGAACAGTACAGGTTGAAGTTCAGAGATACCCAAAAAGCACAGACTCAAGACTGGGTAGACTATGTGGATTGTTCTGCCAAGGCTCTGGAAGGCTGGTTGATGGGCAGTAAGGTGTGTGACTTCTCAGGATTGTACAATCTGATAATGAGGGAGCAGATTCTTAATAACTGTCAAAATCAGCTGTTGCATCAATACCTGGTAGACTCTGATCTGACCTCTCCCCAAGAATTGGGAAAGAAGGCAGACAAATGGGTCAGAACCAGGGTGAAGCAGAAGGTACAGAACCAAGGTGGGGACACCAAGAAGCAAGATGCTAAGAACTCTGAAAAGGGTGGGGAGAAGGGTAAAGATCAAAAGTCTTCATCAGGCCCCCAAAAATCTTCTTCAGGTGGGGATTCACAGTCTACAAAAGGGAAAGGCCAAAGAAAACCATGGTGCAAGGTCTGTAAGCAAAAGACCCACTGGACCAGTGATTGCACCAAGTCCAAAGACTCAAGTCCAGCACCCACCAATGCCCCTAAGGCACCTGTTCCCCTAGTACAGTTGGTGGGAGTGCTCCAGCCAAGGGTTTAGTAGGGTTCACCCTGGGTACTGAGTTGGGCTCTGACCTAGTCAGAGAACTGACTCAGGCTGTGTTAGTCTGTGATGGAGGCATGGATGTGCCCTCCTCTATGAGTCCCAGTAATCTGGGCAAGTACAGACAACAGCCTTTAATCAATGGACGAGAGGCTTTGGCATTTAGGGACACAGGGGCAAGTGTCACAATGGTGACACAAGACCTTGTGAATCCTGGGCAAGTTATACTTGGTGAGATGTACCAAGTGACCAATGCTAGCAATGTCAGAACAGACCATACTCTGGCAGTTGTTAACTTCTCCTGGGGAGGGGTAACTGGCCTTAAGAAGGTTGTGGTGAGTGCAAACCTACCAGTCGAATGCTTGCTTGGCAATGACTTAGAGACTTCTGCTTGGGCAGAAGTGGAGCTCAGGACCCATGCAGAAATGCTGGGGATCCCTGCAGATGTGTTTGCTGTGACCAGGTCACAAGCCAAAATGTCTAGCACTGAACAGGCCTTGGATTCTGGAAGAATGGACCAAGTGCCTTCCAAGAGGAGGAGTAGTAGGGTTAAGGCAGTGCCTTCCCCTTGGCTCAGGAGGAAGATCAGTCCCTTGAGGGGGATGATCTCAGTCCTGAAGAAGGAACTGTCCCAGAGGAACTTGAACCTGACCAGGTTGAGTTCTTGGGGACAGGGGGACCTTCTAGGGCAGATCTGAGCCAGGAGCAGCAGAGCTGCCCCTCCCTTGAACCCCTCAGACAGCAAGCTGCTGCTGAGGCTGCTGGGAAAGCTAGTGGTCCCCATACAGTGTATTGGGATGATGGACTCCTGTACTCAGAGAGTAGAGACCCCAAGCCTGGTGCTACCAGGAGGTTGGTTATACCTCTGAAGTTCAGGGGCTTCCTATTGACCCTAGCCCATGATATTCCCTTGGCAGGTCACCTGGGCCAGAACAAGACTTGGGACAGAATTGTCCCTCACTTTCACTGGCCCCACATGTCTGAAGACACCAAGGAGTTTTGTCGCTCCTGTGTAACCTGCCAGGCCAGTGGCAAGGCAGGTGGCACTACAAAGGCCCCCTGATACCACTACCTGTGGTGGGGGTGCCCTTTGAAAGGGTAGGGATTGACATTGTTGGTCCCATGGATCCCCAAACAGCATCTGGGCACAGGTTTATCCTGGTGGTAGTGGATCATGCCACCAGGTACCCAGAAGCTATTCCCCTCAGGACCACTACAGCACCTGTGGTGGCAAGGGCCCTCCTGGGAATTTTCTCAAGAGTGGGCTTTCCTAAGGAGGTAGTATCAGACAGGGGTGCTAACTTCATGTCTGGGTACTTAAAAGCAATGTGGAAGGAGTGTGGAGTGACTTATAAGTTCACCACACCCTATCACCCACAATGCAATGGTTTAGTTGAGAGATTCAACAAAACCTTGAAGGGCATGATTAAAGGGCTCCCAGAAAAGCTTAGGCGAAGATGGGACATACTCTTGCCCTGCCTTTTATTTGCATATAGGGAGGTGCCTCAGAAGGGGGTTGGTTACAGCCCTTTTGAACTTCTGTTTGGCCACCCTGTGAGGGGTCCACTGTGCTTGGTGAAGGAAGGATGGGAGTTACCTCTCAAGCCCCCAAAGCAAGACATAGTGGACTATGTACTTGGTCTCCGCTCCCGGATGGCTGAGTATATGAAAAAGGCAACCAAAAACCTTGAGGCTAGCCAGGAACTTCAAAAGGCCTGGCATGACCAAAAGGCTGTTCTGACTGTTTACCAGCCAGGACAGAAGGTGTGGGTGTTGGAGCCAGTGGCCCCAGCAGCTCTCCAAGACAAATGGAGTGGACCCCACACTATTGTTGAGCAGAAGGGTGAGGTTACCTACTTAGTAGACCTAGGAACACCCAGGAGTCCCCACAGGGTTCTCCATGTCAACAGGTTAAAACCATATGTGGACAGGGCAGACATGGGCTTGCTCATGGCTACTGATGAAGGGCAGGAGGAAGAGAGTGACCCACTCCCTGACCTGCTCTCACAGAACCCTGACGATGGGTCAGTAGATGGTGCAGCCTTGGCAGGCAGCCTCACTACCCAGCAACAAACTGATTGTAGACAGGTGCTCAATCAGTTTAGACATATGTTTTCACTGACACCCAGTCAGACCACCTGGTGCACTCATGAAGTGGACACTGGGGACAGTCTGCCTATTAAAAATAAGATTTATAGGCAACCTGACCATGTCAGGGACTGTATCAGGACTGAAGTCCAGAAAATGTTGGAGTTGGGAGTTATTGAACCCTCAGATAGCCCTTGGGCTAGTCCAGTGGTCCTTGTGCCAAAACCTCACACCAGTGGTGGAAAAAGAGAGATGAGGTTTTGTGTGGACTACAGGGGTCTCAATGCAGTCACTAGGACTGATGCCCATCCAATACCAAGGGCAGATGAGCTCATAGATACTTTGGCCTCAGCCAAATATCTCAGCACATTTGACTTGACAGCTGGCTACTGGCAGATCAGACTAGCTGATACTGCAAAGCCCAAAACAGCATTCTCAACCCCTAGTGGGCATTATCAATTTGTGGTGATGCCCTTTGGTCTGAAGAATGCACCTGCCACTTTCCAGAGGCTGGTGAATACAGTTCTCACAGGTCTGGAAGCCTATAGTGCAGCATATCTAGATGATATTGCTGTCTTTAGCTCCACCTGGGAGGATCACCTGGTCCACCTCAGGAATGTTTTACAGGCCCTGCAAAAGGCAGGCCTGACTATCAAGGCCACTAAGTGCCAGATAGGGCAGAGTCAGGTTGTGTACCTGGGCCACCTTGTGGGTGGAGGCCAGGTTCAACCTTTGCAGAGCAAGATCCAGACTATCATGGACTGGACTGCTCCAACTACCCAGACTCAGGTGAGAGCCTTCTTAGGCCTGACTGGGTACTATAGGAGATTTGTCAAGGGGTATGGATCAATAGTGACACCCCTGAATGACTTAACTTCTAAGAAAATGCCCAAAAGGTTCAGTGGACAGCTAGCTGTCAAAAGGCATTTGATGACCTGAAGCAGGCCATGTGCACTGCTCCCATTCTACAGAGTCCTGATTACTCCAAGAAGTTCATTGTTCAAACTGATGCATCTGAATTGGGGGTAGGGGCTGTACTGTCACAATTGAATGAAGAAGGTCAGGATCAGCCAGTAGCTTTCATTAGCAGAAGGCTGACCCCTAGAGAGAAACGTTGGTCAGCCATAGAGAGGGAGGCCTTTGCTGTGGTCTGGGCTCTGAAGAAGTTGAGGCCATACTTGTTTGGTACACACTTCCTGGTTCAGACAGACCATAAGCCCTCTTATGGCTAAAACAAATGAAGGGTGAAAACCCCAAACTGCTTAGGTGGTCCATTTCCCTACAGGGGATGGACTTTACAGTGGAACATAGACCTGGGAGTAACCATGCCAATGCAGATGGACTCTCTAGGTACTTCCACTTAGAACATGAAGACTTAACTGGGCAAGGTTAGTTTAATGTCCCTACGTTTGGGGGGTTGTGTAGGAGAGTAGGATCTGCTTCACATGGGTACCCCCACTTTTTGCTGATGCTTCACTGTTTTTCGACATTAGTCTGGCTGGGGCCCTGCTAATCAGAACCCCAGCCTAGCTGCTTCCTCTCTAAAATGGTTTCCATGTGCCTTAGGCACATCACTGATTGGAATCTGGAGTGCCCTTATAAGTCCCTAGTATATGGTATACTATGTACCAAGGGCATAGGTACCTCAGAGGCCTACCAGGGGCTGCAGCATGTATTATGCCACCCCTGGAAGGCCATCCAAACTGACACCACAGGTCTGCTACTGCAGCCTGGGTAAGGTGGTGCATGCACCCCTTACTGTGATATAGGTTACCTATATCACTAAATACATACAAACATATAAACCTATAAGTCACTCCTAAAGCAGGCCTTATCAATCCTGAAGGCAGAGTGCATGGTTCCTATGTGAGAGGGTGCCCCTGCATGAGCAGGGCCCCTCTGCAGCGTTCGGAGACCCTTCTATGATGCTGTTTGTAGTGCAGCCTGACCATATACTCTTAAGCGCATTATAACCTCGCGTTAAATGCTAACTTTGGAATGGCTGCACCTAAACATGTCGTGTTTGGTGTCAAACATCTTGGAATACTACCCCCCACCAATTCTGGCGGCGGGGGTAGCATTCCACCCTTCTATAGGGAAAGACATGTTAACTCTGGCTAGCCCGGTAACTTCTTTCCAAAGCCCTGGCATCACAAAATGGATGCTGCTGCCACAGACACGAGTCTGGCCTCCTGCTGCTGGACGAAACTCCGGCAGGGGAGGCCTGGACAACAGGTTTCCTGTCCCAGGGAGGTGTGACCACCTCCCCAGACAGGATAATGTGTATTGGGGCTGGGCGGGAGCACTTTCGGGTGCTTTGAAGTCCTGCACTGGGGGCACACTTGGTGTCCCTGTGCATACCCCAGTTCAAACCGGATCAGGGGCTTGCAGCCCCTGCTTTGGTGCGAAGTGGACAAAGGGAAAGGGGTGTAGCCACCCCTCTGCCCTGACCCACCCATAGGTGGGGCCACAGAGTGGTCCAACCCCTAAACTTAGTATAAGTATAGGAACCCAGTCCTTAGGACTTTAGATTATCCCTGGACGAAACTCTGAAACAGAATCCTGGACCTTCGACGCTCTACTCAAGATTAGAGGACAGAAGAATCTCCCTTGGGGTCAAGGAGTGACTCCCCTGCTTGGCAGGCACCAAAGACGCATCTGTCCAGTCTGCATTTCTGAAGCTCCTGTCGGACGCCGAAGTCTTCGCATCACCAGAGGTGGATTCTCAGACTTCCCTGAGGCTACCCTGAGTCCCCAGCAAAGCTGAGGCCCGTAGCTATCGTGGGTGACGTGAGACTGTGACCCCTGGACACCGAGCACATTTGCAAGTGCATCCTCTTCTGGGTCTCCCACGAAGTCGTGCTTTGGGCTTCGAGTAGCTCTAGCCTCCAGCACCAACTGCACTGAAGATCACTGGCCTCCACTCCACGAGTGTCCTGTGAGCCAGATCCACGTGCAACGTCTTGAGGCTCCTTTGCGGTCGCTAGCCCGTTGGCTAGTAGCCCTTAACGAAGGCCAATCTTTTTCTTCTTGGGAATCCTGGTTGCTCCAGGCCTGCCCTCACTTACCCTTGCTGGGTGAGTTCTCCAGACCTTGCTGGTCTGCACCATCGACGATCTTCATCTTCATCGAGACTTGCCGTTGCCAAGGCTTGTTGGGTCCAATCCGGTCGCCGACACCTCAGCACTCGACAAACATTGTGTACCAGCCTGAATCCTGCTCCTGGTCACTGACAATGCCTCCTGGACGTCGTGGCTGAAGAGTCAAGACAACCATCAACGCTCCTGAAGCACTCGACATCGGTGGGCATCTGTCCATCGCCTTCCTGGTCACTGGCTAGTGACCCAGACTCTGTCCCCTCTGCTTTCAGGTTCTTCAGATCTCCGATCCACTCTTGGATCCACCCGGACACTTTCCACTTGGTCGCCAGCAGCACTTTGCAGTAGATCGCCATTCAAATCGACGACAAAACCCGACCCCGAAAGGCACCTATGCACCCGGCTTCCCTGGGTGAGGTAACACGAGTACTCCGGTGCTCCCGTGGGTAGAGACTCTTCAAAGTACTAGTTCTCAAAGGGTTTGCTCCAAGTCCTCCTTTAAGTGTCCCTTTTCTTTAATTTCCTGATCGCGACTTTCTCCATAGAAGTCAACGGCGTATCGCGGTTGTGTATTTACACTGCACGCGTCCCCCGTGGGTCCCCTGTGTCACTACCTTGGGTGGTTCCTTGTGGTCCAAGCACTTCTAGAGGCTCTAGGCCTAGTGTCTAGTTCAGTCGTGGTTCTTATACCACTTTATTGGTATATGGTTTGGTACGCCCCTAGGGCCCAAACGTGTATTCGTGCTATTACTGTGTTTAAATAACTTCTAACTTATGTATTTCGAACTCTAGCCTCATAAAGAGACTAGAGGGGTGTGTTTAGCAATAAATACATATATTTTGAATATATACCTGGTGTGGTGCTCTTTCATTTGGTCACTCAAGAGATTATAGACTGGTAAAACAAGCTGCTTTACATTCCTTCAAGACTTAGCCTGAAGGCTGCTCTCCATAGCTACCACTAGGATAGCTTTCAATAAGGTTGTCTTTAACCTATCTCCAATAAGGGGTTGTTTGGACTGGTGCAAGGTGCCCACTATAATTAGTGGACAGCATATGCCAGGCCAACTTCTCACACCGACCTCCTCAATGCCTCACAATCAGGATTCCATGCCAACCACAGCACCAAGACCACGCTGATCACTGCCACAGATGACATCAAAACTCTTCTTGACTGTGAAGAAACTGCGGCCCTGATCCTCCTCGACCTCTCTGCGGTATTCAACACCGTCTCCTACCACACCCTCATCGACAGACTCTAAAACATCGTAATACAGCAAAAAGCCCTCAAGTGGATTTTATCCTTACTTGTCGGTCGCACACAGAGCATCCGACTGCCCCCCTTCACCTCCGCACCCAAGGACATCATATACGGCATGCCACAAGGATCATCCAGCAGGCCCACGCTGTTCAACAACTACTTGACCCCCCTCACAGACGTCATCAGAGCCCATGGACTCAACATAACGCAGACGACACTCAGCTGATCCTCTCACTCACCGAGGACCCCTTCACTGCCAAAACCAACTTCTGCAATGCCATGACCAATGTAGCCACTTGGATGAGAGACAGCTGCCTCAAACTCAACTCTGACAAAACAGAAGTACTGATCTTCAGGAAGAACACCTCCATTTGGGACCACAGCTTGTGGCCAGCAGAATTCAGCCCCACACGCACACTGACTGACCATGCACGCAACCTCGGCATCATCCTCGACAGCCAATGAAACGACAAGTCAACGCAGTCACCTCCTCTTGCTTCCAAACCCTCTGCATGCTCCACAGAATCTTGAGATGGATCCCAATCAACACCAGAAAAATTGTCACACAAGCCCTAGTCACCAGCTGCTTCGACTACGGCAAAGCTCTCTATGCCTGAATACCCAGCCAGCTCCTCAGAAGACTCCAGACCATATAGAATGCCGCAGCCAGACTCATCCTGGAGCTCCCCAAATAGACCCACATTAGTCCACACCTCAAAAACCTCCACTGGCTCCCAATCCAGAAGAGATGCCAGTTCAAGATCCTCATACACGCCTCAAAGCTCTACATGACCAAGGACCATCGTATTTCAACCACCGACTGAACTTCCATCAGCCCTCAAGGAACCTGCACTCCACCTAACTCTCCCTTGCACACACCCCCACATCGGACACAGCCGCAGTGGTGGCCACTCCTTCTCCCACATCACCCCCAAGGCCTGGAACAACCTGCCCCTCCACCTCCGGACGGCACCCTCCCTGGTGGATTTCAGGAAGAAACTCAAGACCTTGCTTTTCGACTGAGACACTGCAAGCTCAGCGCCCAGGTTACCTTAGAGGTGACAGTGCTGCTCTTTACAAATGACTGATAGATTGATATAAATGTTATGCAAAGCGAAAAATTGTGACAGGGCATCACCAATTCTCTATGCCTCTGGAGCCCTATTAAATCTGGGCACCGATATGGAGTAAGCAAGGAGCAACAGGAGGGGCTGGGTAGTGGCAAGTCTTGTGGTAAGGACACTGCGGGCAGGAGCGCCGGCACTTTATTCGCATTCCTCTAACAAACTACTTTCAGCCTGTTCACCAAAGTAAAATGTCAATCAGACAAATGAAGACATTTTAGCAATGCTGTGGGCTGGTACCAAAACGTGATGGACAACCATTCCTACCAATGCGTAAAGGGAGCCCACGCAAATAAGGTATTGGATTGTCCCAAAAGAGCGGGAGAGAGGATACAATCAAGATGACCAAGTAATATGATTCAATATTTCCATCGAGCGGCGCTTACTCATACAAAATTCATTTTTTATGTAGAAATTTCCATTTTTCCCATAAACCTTGAACATATGCGATTGTTTGAGACAGATTTCCCCTTTAAATACACTCTTACAACAATCTTATTTTGAAAATGTTTTGTGCACAAATAGAAAAACTGAACATGTTTTGGAAAGCTTTAGCTGAAGTTCCAACTGTTGAATGTTTCTTGAAGGTCACATTTTCTCACTCCTTTCCTAAACTCACAACCAATGAAATCCCAGCTACAATGGAATTATACAGCCCTAACCGACAGACCCAGGTTCCATCAGGGACCATAAAGATCCCTTAAACCTGGTTCTGTGGACCACGATCTGTCATTTGTGGTAATACAATCGGTCCTTTCATAGCAAATGGGCCTGCTACATTACTGAGGAGAGTTTTGGCAACAACAGTTGGAATCTGGGACGAAATGCACCGCGTCCGTGAAATTCCATCATGGCGTTGTTTGTGCAGGTGCTCCGAGATGCAGAAACAAATTGATGTGATAATTTTGCAGAGAATTAAGAAAAGTAAATCAATCGCTTATCGTAGCCTTATGCAACATGCCCTGGTGATCCGCGGACGCCATTAAAAAATTTCAGACAAATTGCTTCTGCATGAATATTCATCGTGAAACGCAGCCCAGGTGTTCGCCCGTAATTATTCAAACACAGGTTTTGTGAGGAGGCACACGTCTATGTTTTCTAGTTGTAAGTCCTGCTTTGCCCAGACGCCTCATGAATATTCTTTGCCTAAGTAGCCGGATTTCATGTTTAGGAATTGTCTCGTTTTTAATGTCTCTGGCTAATGACTGTTTCATGAACCCGAAGACATTTGTTTGTGATATAATCTATCACAGATTCGGTAATTTTAATTGCTCTTTTCAAAAGGCATAATCTTCATGAGAAAATAAACAACTGTGTATTGTATCCGTGTTCCTTGGTTTGTACAATTAAAACTCTTGTCATGGCCGTTAGTTCAACAAAATGGCAAGGGAAACGGAGATGTCATCACGTGACCTTTAACATCCTTGATGATATCACAGAAGGTGATGGCAGGAAGTGATGTAACATAAGCGTTGACCTCAGTGACATCACAATACATGACGTCCTGTGATAATGTGCAATGAAAAAAGGACATGTTTTGAAAACAGCTGCAACTCTAGTTAACAAGCATTACCAGGGTTCGATGGGGCCCTCAGGGCTCTGGCTCTCGGTGTCACTGCACATGCTGCACCAATGGTAGCTAATCCCCTTGGCCTTTTGCATTTGGGACGAAAATTTACTGATGCAACAGCACCATTTGCTAAATGGGTGGGTCACAGAAAATAGTGTCACTCATAGCACTTGAGTTTTAAAATCCAGCTCAGGTACTCCTGATAAATATACTCCCCCGCGGCAATCAGCAAATTCTTAATAAAAACAACTTCTGTGTTCATACCATCAGCATCAATCAGTGCACATTTTCACAACGCAGAATTTGAATCTCAAAAAAGCAAGGGGAACTATAATTAATCCCATTGACATTTTTAAAGAATCTAAATAAATGTTTCTAATTAAACCACAGTAGGGTTTTGATATTCTGGTAAGAGGAGTAGAAGAAACAATGTCAGACAAGCAACTAATTCTGCAAGTTCATCGTGTGTGAATTTGCATGGTGTCCACGGCTGGCACAATGCAGTTAAGCAAATTCTTGATTAGAAGACCTCACTCTGCAAGTCTATTCCTACTGCTATGTACTGCTGTGCTTACTGCTATGCCTCTTCCTCTGACACGTCTTCCGGAGCCCGCGTGGGAGCTTGTTCAGCTGCTTGTCTCCAGCCCGTAAAGCAGCAGTTGATCTCATGCAGAAGTGGCAATGATGGTGACACTCATCTACTTTAACAATGGAAGACAGGCGGTAGTGTTGGGGAACTCCATTTAGGCGCTAAATCATTAGGCGGGGTCCTCAAGGCGCTCTGGGTTCATTGACTTTTTGAACAGTAACTAGTATGTTGACAGCGCTGTTAGCTGCATCTGGTTATCCTAATCAATTTCTAAATGTAGCTGACTGGCCTGTATGATCCTTCGCACATCGTTGGGGGCGAAGAGGCTATGCCCCTCTTTTGCACAGCTGTGGCCATCTTCACTGTGGTGGCTACATGAATCCTACGGAGTTGACATTAAGGAAAGACTTGGGGCCAAATGTACTAACAATAAGAATAGCGATTCCCTAATTCCAATTTTTTGTGAATCGCAATGAAGAAATTGCTATTCCTAATGTATGAAAGTTTTAAATTATAATTAGCGATTCCTAGTTGTGTGCAATTCGGCCTACCCCATGAATATTAATGAGGTAGGTCACAGTTACTGACCAATTAGGAATGATAGCCATCACAGGGATCGTGTCAAACTGAGGTCAGCAGACCACCTTGACTGTGATTGCTTTAAAATAAAGTTATCTTGTTTTATTTGAAATGTAGACTGTTTTCCTTAAAGAAAAACGGGCTGTCTTCAAAAGAAAAAAATTAAGCTTTTAATATTCATTTTTTAGGAGTTGGCAGTGGTCTGTGGGACCACTGCCTGCTCTTAAAAAATATTTGTTTTTACATTCTTAAAGGAGAAGTGGGTCCCATAGGCACCCCTTTCCATTTGTGATTGATTACCACTACATTTTAGTAGTCAGTAAAAAATTTATGTTTTGCAACCGTAATTTGGTCAAAAAAGATAAATACATACTAATGCGAATCAGTATTTGGAAGGGATGCCCTAAACACACCCTTTCTAAATACAGGATCGCAAATCCAAATTGCAATTTGGTAACAAGTTACTGAATTGCATTTTGACTTTTGTACATTGAAGAATGTAGTTTTGCAGTTGCAAATGCCCCGATTCTGGTAATCAGGTTGTTTGCAACCTCCAAAAGCTTTGTACATAAGACTTAAGGACTTAATTCATCCTCTGGGGGGCCTTGCTGCATGTTCCAACAACAGCAACTCGCCAATGTGTCCCCAATGACCCTCCAATGTGTCCCCAAACAGTTGTGTACATTGAGTAAAAATAAATGAGCACTGCTGTGAGTGTCTAACCCACACTGGAACAGAAGAGGTGTTACTCACTTAATTGATTCTAACCCTCTCCCAGGTAGAGGGCGAGCCAGCAAAACAATTTAAATCTTGCTTGGCGGAGCTGGCCTTGTGGATGGCTAACAGCTCTTTGAACTCAACGCCAATCAAACAGAGATCCTTATTGTGGGTAAAGCTCCATCCATCTGGTCATCGGCCTGGTTGCCTGATGCCCTAGGCCAGACTCCTGAACCCAAGCCCAAAGTCAAGAACTTAGGGGTGTGGTTTGATTCCAAACTAACCTTTGAAAACCTGATTGGCAGTGTAGCAGGGAAATGCTTGACAACTCTTAAAGCGTTAAGAAAAACCCTGGATGTGCTCTCGATAGAGTCACGGAAAGCCACTGTTCATGCTCTGGTAGCGTCACAGTTAGATTACTGTAGCGTTTTGTACCTGGGAGCAACCAAAGATAGTCTGACAAAAAGTTCAAAGACTCCAAAATGGGGCAGCCCACCTGGTCCTCAATCTACCCAGAAGGGCATCGGCGGCCATTGCTACCATCCACTGGAGAAAAGAATCAGTTTTAAAGCCATGTGCTTCTGCCATAGAACCCTCTCCCAGAAAGGCTCCAAATATGTGCGCACTATGATACAGCCTTACTCACCACTGCGCAATCTTTGGTCCTCAACGGCCAATTTAGTACTAGTTCCCTGGGTCTTTAGGGCCAGATTAGGGGCACGCTCTTTGTCCTTTCTGGCTGCCAAAGCCTGGAATTCTTTACCGGCACAACTGATAGCAGAATCTTCTGGTTAGACATTTAGGAATTAATTTAAAACTTGGTTTCTGATGGTGCTATTTATTATCTAAATTATTTTGTTCTGAAGCTTAGATAGGTCAGGTCTCAGTACAGGGACACACCATATGGTGTAACCATGCGCTTTACAAATCATTATTTTTTTTATTATTATTAAAGGCACACTCGAGGGCCAAATACTGAGAGCCTCTCACCTTCAGTGTGTCCCTCTTGATTCTCTCTCCTATGGCAGCTCCCAGCCTAGGCTCCATGACAGTCCCTGGCGTACGCAGACTCATATGTCAACAATAGCAAATAAAGCACGTAGGTAAAGAAGCTATACTCCATACTGCATGACTGACAGTTACAACAGCCAATGGCTGTAAAGTAGGCTGAGTAACAGGTGAATGAACCAACAATCAATCACTGACGATTACTGAGCTTTGTTCCTTCGCTTGGTATAAAAGCTATTAGCTCTAACGAGGCAGCTAAAGATGCCTCTAGCTGGAGCTAAAAATTTAAAGAAGGCACAGCACTGTATTAGGGGAAAGGACATTTTAAATCTTAAACATCTGATTTTTCATCTTACCAGGGAGCCAACAGATGGCTCGTTCCCTCCCTTTCTTAAGTTCCTAAAAACTGAAATGTATTTAAGCAAAAATAACCAAACAGAAAACATATTCTCTGACGAATAATGGAGTAATCTCCAAGACAGACCAGTATTAGCATAAAATCAGCACTGCCATCATGCAGTTGTGCCAGATTAAAATAAAATGACTGCATCCTGCATGAAACAAATACTGATGCTAAACTAGACTGCATAGCAGAGACGTTTTAAAGCATAGGCAAAGTGGGTTCTGGCCCATGGCCCCCACCTTTCAACGGAACCACTTGTTAGGCTTTTGTGACAGTCCAAGACTATACAGAGTTTTAAAATTACCAGATTGTTTACTTACTTATTTAGCCAGCACGGGCTAACCAGCAATTCCAGTCCATACCTAAGAGATACTGACGGTTAAAGAAAAATTCCTATTAGATTCAGGTTCGATTCAGCAATTGTTTAACATTTTAAAGTGCATAGGTCTAGCCAACTGCACGAGCCTTTGCCTTTATGCAGCATGTGCCTCTTACAGTGCATTGTGCGCTCCCTCTGTGACTGCATCATTCTTATGTGGCTACTGCCAGCCCGGTGCAAACATGGAACTTTGATCACCAGTCCCACGCAGCAGAGGCACAAACAAAAGCAACCATCAGCACCCAATGCCTGAATGCTGCTGACAAACTACACCACACATTGTGAGTAGAAGGTCTGATAGGGTCACTGCTCAGGTGCAGTCCAACAGGATACAACTTGCACCGAGGTAGGGGCACAGGGTAGGTCACAAGCCAATGGGCAGTACAAAGCAGCATTATACTCCCTTCATGGCTGCATCGTCTATGTGTTACCCCTGCTGGGCTGGTACGAACAGGGCATAGAGCCAACTGACTCAGGGCCTGGAGTGCATTAAATAAAAATACACCCTGGTATACACAGGCCCAAAAGATGAGGCACCAGTCCACGGCACCACATGCAGCGTGCTTATTCAAGCCACTGGTCACTCTGCTCCTCTGGTGCTGAGCCAGAGAGAAACTGTTTGTTGTAGGGCTGTGCCCAGATGTAGGCTGGCCACGGAAGAGGGTTGGCAATGATCCCATCATAGTTGCTGAGAGCATGAATGTACTGAAAATGTATAATGAGTTCCAAATTGTTCTGAGTAGGGGTCCCCAAATTATGTTTGGCCCATGGCCCCCAAAATCCTGAAGATGTCTCTGCTGGGCAGCTCGTGTAATTGCCACTGTTTATGGTAGGCTTTGTCTTGTTTCCAGGAGTTGGGTCCTCACACTTGAGATGTCAGATTAACTTGTGGGAACGCATTGCTGCCAAAGCAGGAGAGACTCCATCAAAGTCAGGAGTCAGTAAGCCTAGCTCCTCCTCTCGAGCTGCATCTTTCCATCTCTATGGGCGAGCCCTCCTTTGTCACTTATTTACTCCTGTTTCCTCTGCCCCTCTGCTGACACCCATGATGCCCAGGATGTCAAGTACTAAACCAGGCATCGGAAAAGGCAGTTACCAAGGCTGATTTCTTCCCTCCTGTGTGTTTCTTTATCCCTCTTTGTTTTTCAGGTGTGTTCAATAGATCAACTAAAGTAAACTGGAACTGCAACTCCCAGAATGCATTTGATGTTAAATAAAAACCCAAGTTTCCAGCACCGCATCCTAGATGTTATATGGTAACCTTGCCCATAATCCCCTCCATTTGAGGAAGGATATGGTTCCCTTTTGATTATTTTCACCCTAGTGTTAGTAGGGGGATTAACCCTGACTGAAAGAGTAAATTAAACATTTAAGAGACCCATGCTCTGGGCCCATGTACATGCTGTATCATATAGTAAAGCACACACCTTTTTCAGTTAAGCACTTCAGGCTTACACTATGAATGTCCACTGACATTATAAGGCCTACACCAGGTCAGCTCCAATCTCTGAAGGGTCCATTATGCAACATGCTACCTGTGCATACATACTGGGTGAGCTGAACAGTAGTTGCACACCCTTAGCCCACACACATATGCCCACATGTGTGTGCACATGTTCACTTGCAGCCAAATCACGGTCTCTTACCCCAGCTGCGCAGCTGCGGTCATTGTTTCAGAAGGCGGGCGCTGGCGACTAGCACTCTCCATACATTTTAACAGCGTGTTTAGTGAATAGCCTGAGTGTGAGGATTAAAATCTCCAACTATTTGTGCAGCAGGTCCACCCATGCCATTTTTTCATTGTCATCAACCTTAATTTGTATTTTCTGCTTTTAGCCTCTATTTTAGGTTCCCCTAATCCCAAGTGCCCATGGTGTAACCTAAGACTTTAGAGACCCTAAATTGGTCTACCCACGTATGGTCTTTATAAGGTAGTTCACTTAACTAGGCCTGGGCGTAATTTCTGTTATGCTGGCATCATTTTTGTATAATTTAGCATTATTTTGGGAATTTCACATTGCGAAAGTTACTCAAAATGTCTGAGATTGCACCTTTGCATCACCTTATGTAAACAAAATGTTCATTCTAGTATCGCAGGAGCACACCAACAACGCGATTGATGCGCGACAACTACACAATCGAACCAAACACTAGCACCATTGCTTTAATGCAGGCACTGATAAAATAACTTGAAAAGCCATATTTCATGAACCCTTTTTACCCAGGCAGACAGTTCCCATACATTTTCAGCATGAAATGCATCATTTTTATGTTTTGTTTTATTATTATTTTCGGTTTACACAGATTAAGTGCCATAGGAAGTAAGGCTAATGGTCGTTCACTATCAACATTCTCTTCTTGTCCTGAAGACGTCTCCCTGTGCTATGTCCAGCCCTTGGTCATTTTGGAATTTAATTATGGAGGTAAATCATCACTCTTCCTTTGTCAGCCATCTATTTTGCATAATCTACCCTTGGAATTTAGGAAACTTTACTTTTTTGGGAAATCCAAATAGGTTTAGTGCAGTTCTTTCCAAAATGTTTGTGTTAGCAAACACCTCTGTTTTTGTTCCTTTATATTTTTTTTCATTTTGTTTGTTGCTGATGTCCTGTAGTTTCAGTTAGGTTGTGTGCAGGCAGACCTACGTGAGATTATGTGATAATGGGCACTTCTGCATGGTGGAGGCCTGGGGTTGATATTATTTGAGCATTTTCCTTCAGTGTTTGTGACTTGTATATAAATGTTGTTTCTTCAAACTGTGGTGTTTTACTTTTCGTGGCGTAATCTGCTGGAAGCATTGGAGGTTTTTGCAATGCATTTTTCATATTCTCACTGCTTCTGTACGAGAGATAATTTATTATTATTTTAGGGGCTTGTAGGTGGCTTTGTATTTATGTCAAAATTAGCTTTTTTGTGTCTATATGTGCCTGTTGGTGGCTAGGATCACGGTAGCTCAAGGAGTCCAGGCCCAGGTTGCCAGACATTTTTCTTTGTTCTTGCCCACCATTTTTGCGTGTGTTTACATAAGATGGACAACTTTTTAAAGCAATTTGCAGCCGTAGTGTGTTGCCTTGTGCTGTTTATGTTTGGGGAATTCATAACGTTTATTTTGATCTTTTCTCATTGTTTTCATTTTGTGGTGCTGGTGATTTTTTTAATGTTATTGGTGCTGCTTAACTGGTGGTGTAGTAAAGTCCACGGATAGGCCCAGTCATGATTTGCATGTGTATTTGTGTATTCCTTTCTCTGCAATTCTGCATGTTTTTGTAGGTGGAGGGATAGGCAACAACGACTTTGTTGAGCCATTATGTGTGTCATAGCGACCATTTTTTCTTTATTCTCCATGCCTCCTTCCATGCCAGACATGCAGCGACACTCATTTTGTGTAATGTGTGTGTGTGTGTGTGCGTGCGTGCGTGCGTGTGTGTGTGTGGGTGTGTGCATGTAATTGGTGGCCATTTTGTATTTGTTCTCCATTCTTCCTTCTATGCTGGCCATGCAGCAATGGTCATTTGGTGGAGCCAGTGTGTGTGTGTCATAGGTGGTCATTTGGCCCTGGGAGAGCACCAACTATTCATTAATTCATTTATACCCACCCCCCACCTCTTCTTTGGTGCCCCGTGGGGCTTGGCTGAATACCAACTATTTATTAATTCATTTTTTAGATTTTTGCCTGCCTCCTTCTGCCTTCCATAAAGGACCCATTAGTTCCGAAGAACTGGGGGCCAAATGACATATCTGAAATATTGACATGCAATCGTGTTGGGACAAACACCTCAGAAAGATAGCTGCTGGATGGAGAGAAGAAGAAGTTGAACTGATAGAAATAAGTAGTAGAGAGGAGAAAGAAGAGGTCATGTTGCAAAGTGATGGAGAAGGGGAAACAAAATATTTTTGTGTACCCCCTTGGAAGTTAATAACCCCATAACGATTAATGATACTAACTGTTTGAAACGCATGAACTAATCAACAAATGCACCTTTTTATTAAACATTGCACGTGGGCAACTTGCCGGGATTGCAAAATCTAATTTATTTACAAATGTGAAGCAAAATAACATTAGTATTGTGAATGCGTAGTAAATAGAGTAAAATTGCATGATTTGTATTGCGTAGTAAATTGCACCATGGCAAAGAATGCAGTTGGTAAGTAAAATGGCTTTAAATGTCGCTTCTGCTAGGTAATACCTAACGCGGGTCTTTAGAATGGCGGGTGGTAAACAGAAAGGCTTATTTTCCGTGTTATAATTTCTGTTGTGTTTGTACTTATATTAGTTTCGTTCGGGCCTGCTAGGCCATGCTTCGAAAATGGCCACTGGAAAGGACGAGATGGCGTGCGCTGAATAAAATGGCCCCCGCGCATGTGTAGTGTGAACGCTCCAGTCACGTGTATGCGGCCTGTGCCCGGAGTGAGAGATGTCAAGGCCAGTTTGACCTGCAACGAGGATCGTGCCAAGAGTTCAGTATATATGCATGAGAACGGATGGGAAAATCAAGCGACAAAGGACGAACTAATGTGTGACCATCGGAGTTTGTTGCAAAATGAATTAACAAATTGGACTACTTTTAGAAGATCGTTGATCATGAGACTTAATGTGTGCGTTATTGTCCCCAAACCAGTTCGAACAAGGAGGGCGATGAGGTGACCATCACCACCCCTCCAATGGACCAATTAGCGTGATTTTAGCCCCTAGAGATTGCAACTTTAAGTGTAGCAAGTCAGAGAATAGGGTATAAGAGAGTCTGCTCTTACGTTGTGAAAAAACTTCTGCGTAAAATCTTTTACTACAAAGCTGCTTCTTCTTCGATTCTTCTATCCTGATGCTGTGAGAGACTCTGTCATTTTGGACTTCGAACTTTTGACTGGGGAAGGAACGAGACCGTTGCAGGAGTTGCCCGGGAGGAGTTTGCGTCCGAGGAGGTTAGCGGGACAGTTAGTCAGTTTGGGAGTCTTATCCTGTGATCTGCGGTTCATCTTTGTTTCTGGTGAACCATTCTTGTCAACGCCCTATGGCCAAGGGTAATGAGTATTTTCTATCTAAATTTCTACATCTATTGCTTAAATGCTTACTGATATAATAAATGTGTTTGCCTAATTATCAACTTTACTTATTTTGCTTAAAGAATTTAGATAAAATTGTATGATAACTCTAAATGAGTCTGTGGTTCTTTAAATAAAATTGTGATTAATAAAATATTAAAGGTTTTAATCGTGATTGAGCTGGTCTTAATCACCATCAACTGATTCTACTAGTTGGTCCATCGACCGAATAGCGTAATACCTTGATGTTTAGAACCGACAGGATCTGAAGTTAATGTATATAATGTGTAGGTTATAATTCTGTCGTTTTAATAAGGTATCCCATTCGTCCAGCAGCTCATTTTCCTTAGCGTTGATCCAGAAAACTGAATGAATGTATGTATGCGGTATTATGGGCCCCACCGACTAAGGTTTTACATGATTCAAGTTGAGTAAGTGTTTTTCTGGATTTGTATCGTAAGGAAAAATTTATATTAGCCGCGCTGGATCAGATTTCTTGGTAGCAGAGTTATGGGTCCTATAGATTAGTTTGGTGATTATTGATTATTGATTTTGCATGTCTAACACTCTATGTTGAGTTTGTATTACGTTATGTGTAGTCAGAATTTTGAATCTTCCGGGAAGTAGGAAGTGGACACGTGTGGCAAGAGAAGTCACATGGAATTGTGCATTGTCTGATTTCAAATTGGTGATAACACAAGACTGTGTTATGATAGGGAAATTTCACGTATGAATTGCATTTGAGTGAAATAGTAACAGGTTCTCTTGTGAAACTTTGGCCTTAATTCTCAGGAGCAGTGTAGTCTCCACATGTGTTTTATCCCCAGAGAAACGGGTTTACCTCTTGCTTGAAAGAAGGGTAAGGTAGAGAGAAGTGCTACACTTATCGAACGAAACAGTATTTTTGTGAGCTAGAATAAACTATCTCTTTTGTTTAGAGAAACAGACAATGGAAATGTGTTTTACGTTGTAACTAATCGATTTAGTTGAAAAGAAAAGTTAAAGAAAAGTGCCGATAATTTTTGTAAAGGAGGGGTCAGTAGAAGCAGGAGTAGAACTGACGTCAACAAGAACCGCGCTGGTATTGGCCAGTTGTGGAAGAACAAAGCAGTTTCTGATAGGTGCATTGGTGTGAGACGTGCTGGAATAGGTTAGTGTGAGAGTGACGTAGAGCTTTCTGATTGGTGCATTGGTGTGAGACGCGCTGGAATAGGTCAGAATAGCCATGCGGTAGAAAGAACCGATTGGTGAAAAATTGCGTGAATTAGCTTCGGCAAAGCAACAGTGAAATATAGCTTATTATAATGAATATGATAGAGAGAAACCGTCATGGTTTGCAAAGCTTAAAAATCTTTTTAAGAAAGATAAAAAGGTTGTGACTAGGGAAGGAGAAGTACTTCCTCCGCCAAAAACACAAGCATCTTATATGATGGTGAAATATGGCTATCATACTTGTATTTGGTTGGAAAATTGGGTGAAATATATCAAAGACGATGGAGTATTGGCATTTCCGGAAAATGGTTCATTTAGCACAGCTGTACTTCGAAATTTGAGAGAAAAAATGATGAAACTCGAACCGAGACCTAGACTGACACAGTTCGAAGCTTTAGGTGAATGGGAAGATGAGATGTACAAAAGGGAAAAATACAGAGGTGCAAAGAATTATAATTTTATTCATGGAAGAGTATGGGGTGTGAGTCATGAAGACAGGATGAGACGATGGCGGTATGCTAACATGACGGATGGTATGTTTCCTACCAGAACAGTTGAAGAATTTACAGGGGAAAAGTGTACAGAGAAAAAGAAGCATGCAGTACCAGAGAGATATGGGTATGGAGTTAGCGACACAGAGGATGAGTTGCTGGAGGACATTTTAAATAAAAGACCCCTCCATATCAACAGGATTCTGTGGTGGTGACACCAAATGCACCGCCAATGAGAACTGTAATGAATGAAAGCCCTGAACAATTGTCTGAAATAAATAGTTCAAGTAATAAACTAGAAACACCACAGACTATGGAACATGGTAATAATAATATAGCCAAACTAGCCAGAACCACAAGAGAGTTGACTGAAAAAATAAGAGAACTGACAAAGAATATGGAAGCTGTGACTGTGCCAGTAACTATAGGGCCAGTAATCCCAGTATTTGAAAATCAAAAGATAGACGAACATTCCCTAATAATTCCATTAAATTCTGGTATGCAAAAAGTATGAGAAGGGACAATTCCAGGAAATAGAGAGACTAAAGATTCTGTTGGTCCATTTAGGTCAAGTCCACCTGCAAATTTGACAATTAATGAAAGTCAGATGACCAAGACTCCTATGGGAGCTGAGTCAGCAACTGAAAGCCCGGAGAGAAGTGTGAACAGGGTAGAATTAACAAAACCCCTGTGGGTCCGACTGCAGAAGAATTAAATGATTGGGTGAGGAGTTTGCAGAAAAAAGATGCCGAACCACAACCTTTGGATGTGGTCAGATTAAAGATAGATATGGAAGAATTGATTCTAGGGACTATTGGGACCGATCGATTGAAGTCATATCAAGATGATGAATTAATGTTTATGTGTAAAAGCATCACTTGGAGAGCTAGGAACTTGCATGAATAATTGGAAGAAACAGCGAATGAACTAGGAGTAGAGTTTGCGAAAATTAGAGGATTGCAGAAACCATACAGGGTAGATTTTTGTGAAAAGGACATAGAAAATCTGAACACTTCAGGACGACTAACACAGATAAAAGAACTAATTGTTTTGCTGAGAAAATGGGGAGATGTAGACAAATGGAGAAGTAGGTGGATAAGGAGAAAAGAGGGAACAACTGATAAAGCATCATTGGCTTTTCCAGTAAAAGAAAAAGAACCAACGATAGTAGAGTGTCCAATGAGAGAAATTCCAGGAGGAGATTATGTACACGTCCCATGGTCCAGGCAAGATATTTTGTCATTTACAAATGATTTTCCAAGATTGAGAGAAAAGCCTGTAGAATGGTATAGACAGGTAGAAAGGTTTGTAAAGGTTTCAAAGGTATTGTGGGAAGATCTGGATGGATTGTTTGAGATTGTTGTTCCTGCAGACTTATGGACAGAACGTAAAATTACAATTGACTGGCCAAAGGAAGAATACCCCAGAGATGCAAAAACAGGAGCCCCAAGTTCAGAAGTAATGAGAAAATATGAACAGGCAATTACATTCCTAAAAATAAGATTCCATCAAAAGAGACGGACTCAGTAAAGATTGATAGAACAACTCAGGAGAATAAAGAATCTGTACATGCTTACTATGAAAGGCTGCTTTTGGCTTTTAAACAGTATAGTGGATACGAGAATTTGAGTGAAAAAGACATGAGTCATTTTGTGTATCGATTTGTATATGGATTGAGACCTGAGATAAGTGAAATGATTAAGCAGCATATGTTGTGTTGGCAGACTAGCATGGTAGATGAGGTACTACGGTATGCAAAATATTGCAGTGATGATATTGAGTGCAGACAGCGTAAACTTAAGGAAAAGGCAATGTGGGCACAAGTAAAGGTTGCAGAAAAGCAAGAAGCTCAGATGGATAATCAGTCTAGTAGTGACGCAGGACAGACCAAGTCCAAACCGAATATTGGTAAGGGAAAAGGTCAGATGAGTATAGAAGAAGCTAAAAAGAAATGGCCATGTCATAATTGTGGAAAATTAGGGCACTGGAGAAACGAGTGTAAATTTCCTCCGAGAGTTAATGCCGAGAATCAACCATTAAATCCACAGGTGCAGAATGAGGTGAGTTACCAACAGCTGCAACAGCTGCAGGTAGTTACTCAACATTGTCAGGTGCCGCAACCACCTCTTCCAAAGAGTGTAAATCCTCAAAGATACAGTACAGAGGCAGGATTCTACGGAGGAGAGCAGGTAACAAAATTGCCGCGCGCAGCTGCTGTTCCACAATATTGGTTACGGCAAAATGGAGATGAATCGGATGAAAGCTTATGACGGTGCCTAGGAGAGGAAGAGGAGTGCGTGCTTTGCGCAACTCTAGAGGTAGATCAGTCAGGTCCATTTGTGGATGGAAAAGTGAGTGGTGTAAATATTACTTTCCTTGTGGACACTGGTGCTACCCGTTCTACTGTTAGATCAGTGGAAATTCCAAAGCTTCCTCTCTCAGGAGAATATATCCAAGTTGTAGGTGTTTCAAACAGGCAGATTAAAACCCCTCTTACAGAACCAGTAGAGGTGGTAATTGGTCCATTCAAAGACATGCACTGCTTTGTGGTGTGTGATTGCAGTCCTGTAAATTTATTAGGACGCGATCTGCTTTGCAAAATGAATTGCACCATCTACTGTACTCCAAATGGCATTGCTTTCCAGACACCAGATGATGATGTTCTGTATAAAATGACAATGGCAGAACTAGAACCAGGAATGTATGATATGTTTCCTGTGTTCGATGCAGAGAAAATCCCTACTGAATTGAAAGAAACAGTCAGGTCTGATGTATGGGATTTCACAGGTGAAGATATTGGACTAATGAGAGAAGTCGATCCTGTAAAAATGACTGTAAAAGAAGGAACGAATTACCCAAACACACCGCAGTACAAACTGACACCAGAAATTATTGAAGGAATAACACCTGTAATTAATAAGATGATTGAACAAGGAATTTTGAGAGAAATAATGAGCAGTCCATGCAATTCTCCTATAATGGGATTGAAAAAGCCAAATGGAACATATAGAATAGTACAGGATTTGAGAAAAGTGAACAAAATTGTTATTCCTTGCTGCCCAATTGTGCCAAACCCTGCTGTAATACTGTTTCAAATCCCTCATGATGCAGAATGGTACACAGTTATTGATTTGTGCCATGCATTTTTCTCTATTCCATTGCACCCTGACAGCCAGCCATTATTTGCATTTTGGTTTGGAGAGCGTATCTTGGCATGGTGCCAAATTCCTCAAGGGTATACTGAAAGTCCTTCTATTTTTAATCAGATTCTAAAGAAATCCTTAGAAGATTTGAAAATGCCTGAAAAATCTGTGATGGTCCAATATATCGATGACCTATTGGTGGCATCGAAGACCAGAGAAGCATGTGTTACGGACACAATTGCTTTACTGAATCATTTGGCAGAAGGAGGACACAAAGTGTCCCCATCAAAACTGCAATTCTGTCAACAAGAAGTACAGTACTTAGGTCATAAGATTGAGAAGGGGATAAGAAAAGTGACAACAGAAAGAATAAGGATTATTAAAGGAATGAGAGCCCCAATGACACAAAGAGAGGTGAGAATGTTCCTTGGAATGGTTGGTTATTGCCGACAGTGGATAAGTGGATTTTCATTTATTGCAAAACCTTTACAGCGATTGACAAAGAGGGATGTCAAAGATCCGATTGCATTGGATGAGGAAGAAATGAAGGCTTTCGAGGAATTGAGAACGAGTTTGTGTGAGGCACCAGCATTGGGAATGCCTGATTATGAGAAAGAATTTGAGCTGTATTGTAGTGAGAGAGACGGGTGTGCACTTTCAGTATTAGTGCAGAGGCATGGAAGAATGAAACGACCAATAGCTTATTTTTCAGCTGTTTTAGACCCGGTAGCAAAAGCGTTGCCTGGATGTCTGAAAGCAGTAGCTGCTACTTGTGTGAGTCTGGAACAGAGTGAAGGCATTGTGATGGGATATCCTTTGAGAGTATATGTCCCACATTCAGTAGAAATCCTTCTGACCCGAACAAAAACACAATTCATGATACATAGTCGGCTGACTAGGTATGAAAAAGTGATCTTGGGTGCAGACAATGTAACCATTGTAAGATGCACGAGTGTGAATCCTTTCACCTTACTGCCAGATGCAGTAAATGCAGAAATCAAAGATGAGGTTGATCATAACTGTTTGGACGTGCTTGAATTTTGCACAAAGCCAAGGCCTGATATTAGAGACGAACCTTTAAAAGGGTCAGATTATGTGATGTTTGTGGACGGATCGTGCCTGAGGACAAATGAAGGAGTTTTAAGTGCCGCGTATGCTGTATGTACGGTGGCAACCATAATGGAAGCATCTTGTTTGAGAGGAATACGTTCAGCCCAAGTTGCTGAGCTGATTGCTCTGATTCAAGCGTGCAAACTGGGAAGGAATTTCCGAATTACTGTGATCACGGATAGCCAGTATGGCTTCGGAGTGGTCCATGATTTCGGACAGATCTGGTCCCAGAGGGGATTCCTGACTTCCTCAGGGTCTCCTATTAGGAATGGTGAGTTTGTGAAGAAGTTGCTTGAGGCGATACAGCTGCCTAAACAAATTGCGGTGGTAAAATGCACTGCTCACAAAAGTGGAACTGATTACATTGCAGTGGGTAACAATTTCACTGATGAATTAGCTCAATATTGTGCCAGAAATATGACCTCAATGAATCGGAGAAGGGAAAAAGAGAATGTTCCATGTCCCTTGCTGTTTACTAACCCAGTTGAAACATGGGAAGAGGTGAAACAATTGCAGGAAGAGGCAAGTAATGAGGAAAAAGACGTTTGGATAAAATCAGGTTGCAGACGGAGGGAGGAAGACGAAGTTTGGGTTTACAGAGATGAAAGACCAGTTATGCCTGATAGCATGATCTCTAACATGGCACGGATGTACCATGGACAGGCACACATAGGTAGGGATGCCATGATCAGACTTTTCAAACAGACTTGGTACAACCCAAAGTTTAGGGCTATAGCTGAAAGCCTTTGTCAAAGATGTCTTATATGCCAACAGATAAATCCTGGAAGGAAAACAATAGTGAGTTTGGGAACAATAGGACGTGAAGGAGGTCCTTTTACCAGAATGCAATTGGATTTTATTGAAATGTCCCCAAGTAACAGATTGAGGTATGTCCTGGTGGTCGTCTGTTTGTTTTCTCGTTGGGTGGAGGCCTATCCGACAAGAAGGAATGAAGGAGTTACTGTAGCTAAGCTCCTACTGAGAGAATATATTCCTAGATATGGCTTTCCAGTAACGATAGAAACAGATAGAGGAACACATTTCCAGAATGAAATTATCCAACTAATATGTGAAGCACTAGACATTCAACAAAAGCTGCATTGTGCCTACAGACCAGAGGCTTCTGGAGTGGTAGAGCAAGTAAATGGCACCATAAAGAATAGGTTAGGGAAAATGTGTCAAGCCACAGGACTCAAATGGCCCGATGCCTTACCACTGGTGTTGATGAGCATAAGAAGCATACCTGACAGAAAAACAGGTTTGAGTCCTCACGAGATTATAATGGGACGAGCAATGAGACAGGCATACGTACCTGTCAACAAACTGCTGACTATAACTGATGATCTCATACTGGACTATTGCAAAGGATTGGCTGATGTGGTGCATTCTGTGTTTCATCAGGTTGGGCCGGATGCGACCACTCTTGAGAGGAAACCAGCACATGATCTGAGTCCAGGAGACTGGGTCCGCATAAAAGTCCACAGAAGAAGAAATTGCTTGGTTCTACGCTGGGACAAGCCACGTCAAGTGATTCTGGTGACAACGACTGCAGTAAAGTGTGCAGGTGTGAAAAATTGGATTCATGCCAGTCATACTATCAGAGTTCCAGATCCTGAAGCTCGACCTGTAAGTCGACATCTGGAAATATCAGATACCAGCTCGGCATCTGAAGCAGAAATTGAAACCATCAGAGTTCCAGATCCTGAAGCTCGACCTGTAAATCGACGTCTGGAAGTAACAGGTACCAGTTCGGCATCTGACGAAGGGACTGAAATAATCAAAGTTCCAGATCCTGAAGATCGACCTGTAAGTCGACATCTGGAAATATCAGATACCAGTTCGGCGTCTGAAGCAGACCAACCTGAATCCAGTGGAAGACAAATAAAAGAATTCGAAAAACAAAGAACTGATACTGAAACAGGAGAAACTGAACTGATAGACAGTGACGGTGAACAGCCAAGCACAAGTTTTGGGGAAATTCCTCCAGAAATTATAGAAATAACTCAAGAAAACTCAGATTCAGACAGAGAGGTAGAGGAAATTGCGGAAGAAACCCGAGGAGGATTAGACTCAGAATTACAAACAGAAGAAACCCAAGGAGATTCAGATTCAGACAAAGAGACAGAGATCATAAAGTTCAAAGTTAAAGGAAGTGAAGTGAGATCTGAGACAGAATCTGAAGAAAGTGAAGAAGAAATAAGGCAAAGAATAGGACCAAGAAAGAGAACTTGGAGAGCAGAACGAGGAGAAAAGGAAAGTGAACTGAAAAGGTCAAAAAAAGGAGACAATTGGCCCAACGAAATTAAAAGACTGAGATATAAGCTAATAAATTTGAACAAAGACAATGCAGAACAAGTAAATGAAATAACAAGTCAGAAAAAACAAAGAAAAACAAATGAAAGACAATTGCAGGGACCAAAAAGAGTGAAAAGACCTAACCTGAAATACAAGTCACCTGAATGGGTATACATAGCACTGCCTGACATTGAAGAATTGGATAGCAGTCACGAAAACCCAGACAAAGACTGTGAACAAGTGGGTGAGAGTGAATTGCGCCCATCCTGAAGAGGAGAAAAGACCAAAAAGTGCGTCAAAAGCAGTTGGCTCCAGTCAACACTTAAAGAAAGGGAAAAATGACAAAAAGCCATTTGAGGTGTGGAAACACATTATCTGTACATATATTTAGATAATATTTCAACATGGTAGACACTGAGAATAGAAGAGCTAAATGTGAGTTTTTCCGTAGATGGTGTAGGATGTGTTTCTATTGCACAGGGTTACTAATGCTTATTTGGTTCATTTTAGCAATAATAATTCCACTTAGATTAGTTGTAGAAAATACATCTGCAATCATGAATGACACGAATAGTGACAAGAAATCTAACATAAAGAACACTGCAACACTGATAGATAGTACTGAAATTCATAGGGATAAGTCAATAACTGATTTCTCCAAGAATGTCTTCACAAAGCTTTTATATGAATATGTAGAAACAATGGATGTTAGGGATTGTTATGTATGCATGCAGTTACTCATGCGTCTGTGACAGAAGGTGTGACGTATCATCACCTTCCTTTGACGTATGGAATAACCTGTAGTGTTTTAGCTAGCTTATTTTATAAAACAGGTAAATTAGAGTATTACTACACTGACACAGATGCTGTTTTTGCTAAAGTTCCCGTAGTCCCTGAACTATAAGGTAAAACTTGCAAAGATTTTTGGAGAATTTTTCTTAGAAACAAAAGAATTAACTTTAGATTATGCATTTAGACATAACCTTACTTGTAGATTAAGAAAGGAAGAAAAGGTTTTTCTAGACATGGTAGAAGACAGAAGGGTTAAGTTTCAAAGAAAAGCAATGGGAGAAAAGACAAAAACCCCACCTTGGGCGTTTGAAGAGGGAAGTTATGACAAGAGCGAAACAAATGCAGCCATGGTTTTAGATTGGCCTCAACAGGAAAAATTGTGTATTAGTAGAGATAACACTATGTACGATAACTATTTCGTGGGTTCTAGTGAGTGCCGAGATACATACAAAATTTTAGGGGGATGGGGATTCAAAGGAGGAAAAGATCCAGTATTCCCAGGGATCTATTATATTTGTGGAAATAGAGCCTATTATAGGTTGCCGGACCATTGGTACGGAACATGCTATCTAGGCCTGGTCTTTCCAAAGATTTTTCATGTGGAAAGAGGAACAAAAGGAATTCACGAGATAGGTAAACCATTAACCCGTAGGAGAAGGGAAAGCTTCTCAGAGATAATAGGTGACATTTTTGGAGCATTGATACCAGCAGTGGGTGTATCTTTGAATGCATACAAGATTCGGAAATTGTCTACAGTAGTAGATCGTTTATCAACGAATACTGCTGGAGGGTTGTTGATGGTAAATACTGAAATGGTTGCCATGAGAGCTATGGTAATGCAAAATCGACTTGCCCTTGACATTCTTTTGGCAAAAGAGGGTGGAGTCTGTGGAATGCTGAAAGTACAACATTGTTGCACTTACATTCCAGATAAAAGTCAGAATATACAGAAGTACATAAAGAACATTACTGATTTGCATAAAGAAATTGCCCCACTGGAGGTTGAAGGTGCTTGGGAAAAACTTTGTAAGGGTTTTTCCTCAATAAAGAAATGGTTCACCGAAATAGGTAGTTCTCTAATTGGGACAATACTAATTCCAGTAACCATAGTAGTAGTGATAATATTGATGCTGAGATTAGCATATGTGTGTATTAAAAGGAGAAAAAGACAAAACAGAGCAAAAAGAGAAAATGAGAAAAATAAGGAAAGAGAACGGGAGATGGGAGAGATCGAATTGGAAGAATTTAAAGAGAACATGTACAAAAGGTCTAAAAGTCAAGATGAAAAGAACACAATTGTCTAAAATAACAAATGCAAGTGTACACGAAACATTTTCTGATAAATTTTGTAGGGATAGGTTTTAGTGGCGATGTTAAAAATCACCAAAGGGGGAATTGATGGAGCAGGGGAAAAAATATTTTTGTGTACCCCCTTGGAAGTTAATAACCCCATAACGATTAATGATACTAAGGGGCATATTTACAAGCCCCTTGCGCCACTTTTGCGCCGCCGTTGCGTCACGCATGTGACGCAGCGGCGACGCAAACCATGCGCCGCGTTGCGCTATATTTACAATGTGACGCATCTAGGGAGATGCGTCACGTAGTAAACCCCTGCGCCACATGAAACCTGCGTCAGGTTTCATGTGGGCGTACCGGCGCAGGGGGGGGTGTTCCGGCGCAGGAACGCCTCGGAAAAGTGACGTAGTGAAATCTACAAGATTTCACGCAGTCACTTTTCCGACGCTGGTGCGTTAAATCCTTACGCCTGCTTCAAGCAGGAGTAAGGATTGACGCACCATGTTAGGGATAGGGAAGGTTGGAACAGTGCTGGAGTTGCGTCGCGCTTGCGACACAACTTCAGCACTGCGCCAACCTTCCGCCGGCAGATGCGTCACGCATCTGCTTATCCTTGCGCCACAATGCGCCGCATTATAAATGCGGCGCATCGGACGTGGCGCTAGGGTAAACTGGCGTGACACATTTTCCCTGGCGCATCCCTGCTGATATGCAGGGATGCGCCAGGGAACGTAAATATGCCCCAAAGTGTTTGAAACGCATGAACTAATCAACAAATGCACCTTTTTATTAAACATTACACGTGGGCAACTTGCAGGCATTGCAAAATCTAATTTATTTACAAATGTGAAGCAAAATAACATTAGTATTGTGATTTGCGTAGTAAATAGAGTAAAATTGCATGATTTGTATTGCGTAGTAAATTGCAACGTGGCAAAGAATTCAGTTGGGAAGTAAAATGGCTTTAAATGTCGCTTCTGCTAGGTAATACCTAACGCGGGTCTTTAGAATGGCGGGTGGTAAACAGAAAGGCTTATTTTCCGTGTTATAATTTCTGTTGTGTTTGTTCTTATATTAGTTTTGTTCGGGCCTGCTAGGCCATGCTTCGAAAATGGCCACTGGAAAGGACGAGATGTCCTGAGATGGCTGAATAAAATGGCCCCCGCGCATGTGTAGTGTGAACGCTCCAGTCACGTGTATGCGGCCTGTGTGCTGGAGTGAGAGATGTCAAGGCCAGTTTGACCTTCAATGAGGATCGTGCCAAGAGTTCAGTATATATGCATGAGAACGGATGGGAAAATCAAGCGACAAAGGACGAACTAATGTGTGACCATCGGAGTTTGTTGCAAAATGAATTAACAAATTGGACTACTTTTAGAAGATCGTTGATCTTGAGACTTAATGTGTGCGTTATTGTCCCCAAACCAGTTCGAACAAGGAGGGCGATGAGGTGACCATCACCACCCCTCCAATGGACCAATTAGCGTGATTTCAGCCCCTAGATATTGCAACTTTAAGTGTAGCAAGTCAGAGAATAGGGTATAAGAGAGTCTGCTCTTACGTTGTGAAAAAACTTCTGCGTAAAATCTTTTACTACAAAGCTGCTGCGGTTCATCTTTGTTCCTGGTGAACCATTCTTGTCATCGCCCTATGGCCAAGGGTAATGAGTATTTTCTATCTAAATTTCTACATCTATTGCTTAAATGCTTACTGATATAATAAATGTGTTTGCCTAATTATCAACTTTACTTATTTTGCTTAAAGAATTTAGATAAAATTGTATGATAACTCTAAATGAGTCTGTGGTTCTTTAAATAAAATTGTGATTAATGAAATATTAAAGGTTTTAATCGTGATTGAGCTGGTCTTAATCACCATCAACTGATTCTACTAATTGGTCCATTGACCGAATAGCGGAATACCTTGATGTTTAGAACCGACAGGATCTGAAGTTAATGTATATAATGTGTAGGTTATAATTCTGTCGTTTTAATAAGGTATCCCGTTCGTCCAGCAGCTCATTTTCCTTAGCGTTGATCCAGAAAACTGAGTGAATGTATGTATGCGGTGTTATGGGCCCCACCGACTAAGGTTTTACATGATTCAAGTTGAGTAAGTGTTTTTCTGGATTTGTATCGTAAGGAAAAATGTATATTAGCCGTGCTGGATCAAAAGCAACCCTGTGACTCTCACTCATAGTGTGCAATCATCACTAGGGGTATGCAAAATTCAAGTAATTTGCCTTCGCTTAATTACAAAATCATTTGGCAAAATTACACATAGTTATGCATAATTACGTGAAATTCAAATTTGTCAGTTCACGCTATATTTAATTGCAAAATGTGTTGTGTCATCAGTTTTTGACGTGACACATTTCACAAGTAAAAAATAGTGCAAAAACAAAAACCACACTAACAACAGCAGCTCATGTTCCATGGTACCCATGTATTTGTGGTCAGTTTTAACAGTGAATGGAGCATCATTACTTGAAGTGGCATAATGGCGTAATTTCTGCAGTTTTGCTCAACAACCATAACATGAAATTATGGGAATTACGCCGCTATAATAGAAATTTCTCTGAGGCCTAGTCATCACCTACAGCAATCTTAGCACTGCACAATGTAAAGAGAGATGCAGTCACCACATAGCATCCAAGCAGATTACCTCCTACTCATAGGTCACTGGTAGAGGTATCCTCACAAAGAAAACATTCAGAACAATCCATTGTCAAGTTTATGTTTAGCAAGGAGTTGCCATACCACCAAACCCATGTAAATGTCCGTTTAAACCACGAGGAACTTTCAAAATGTTAGTAATTGACCTCCTGCCTTTTTCTTTGGTGGAAGAAGAGGGGTTTGTAGAATTTGTGGATACCCTCTTTCCAAAATGGAAGGACCTATTTTTCCACTGTTGCTAGGTCAGAGCTGTAGCATCTAGTACTGCAATTGGTTGACGAAGCAATGAAGGAGAGCACTGTTCAGTCCATCCACCTCATGACAGATATATGGACCAGTTGTCAAGTAACATACTACATATGCATCACAGCACACTAGTTCTCCTTCAAAGGGGTTAAGCAAAGGCTAACTACGGGGCTCACCATTGAGGATGCTTTTTGAGATCATAGAGAAATCACATACAGTTGTCAACATCATAATGTAACACCAATGTCCATGAATAATTGCGATGCAGAGTTCCCAGCATTACATTTGTTGCCATTGACAATGGCAGTAATATAGTCAAAGCTATGCATGATGGAGCATACCTTAGAGTGCTATGTTTAGCACATTGCATTAACCGAATTGTGCATGGCGTCCTCAAAATAGAAGTAGTAGTCAACCACTTACTGGTCACCTGCAGGAATTGTACTCATTTCAGTCATTCTTTCAATACACGGAAGCAGTCGAGGGCCATTCTTCTTGCTAATAGAGTGCCTGTGAAAGCTTTCATACCATAAGTACCAACCCATTGGGACTTCACCTTCTACATGAACAATGTCTGTTTGAGCAGTGCAGATCTATCAATTATTACATACTGCAAAGGAGGGAAGGAGGAGGATGTAACTGGTAAATCCATGATGATAGAGATTGATAACTGGGGACCACTGGAGTGTCCGATCCAAACGCTAATGCTTTTTGAGATTTGGATATGGAAATTCATCAAGGAGGACAGTACCATGGGCCAAGGGATTCTGTTGTTGCACATGCTGCAGGAACATTTGCAAAAGGTGGAATACGCATTTGCCAATGTCAATGAAGAAGCAGCTGCTTTGGTCAACACTTTAATTCATGTGAACACAAATCATTGGCTGAAAAAGGGATTGTGTCCTCTGAAGAGTACATCTGTGCCACAATACCAGATTCATTCCTTTTTCAACAGTGGATGTCTCAATTAACAAGAATTGGATTGTCTGGAAACCAAAATGAACAATTGCAAATGTAAGGCCATAGCAGAACTGAAGTGCTTCCTTCAACCTCTGGAGTACGCAGTGTTGGGCCAGAATCCAGAGACTTGTTGCAACTGCAGCAGCACCCTCCTGTGGTAACGCCATCACCTGCTACTAAACCTACAGCTTCACTTCCAACATCTGATATGAGTTGGGTAATGGATATGGCAAGACTTAAGTCAAGTGCACAGGTGCAGGCATACAGAAACAAGTGTCGACATCAATGACAATTGAGAAGATAGTACAGGACTACTTGGATGACCACACAGGTGTTTACCTAGATCAATACCCATTGACCTTTTGGTATGGTAAGAAGCATTAGTGGTAAGAACTCAGCAGTGCTGGAGTATTTTAGGCTGCCTTGCGTCAACACACAAACCCTTGTACTATAGTGTAAGGGCGTGTGCATTCTGTCAAGCATAGGTTTTGTGCTGATAAGGAACCTTCCAGTAAAAATACAACATGCTTTACTTCTTTTTCCATGTTTATGGGTGCTGCACAGTGCATCAAACATGCAAAATTGGAAAAATGCAGAGACTTTTTAAACTTGCTCAACCATTACACCTGCCTCCAGGAGGCATAATATTTTTCGTTCGAATCCCTGTCTACTAATGTTAGTAGATAATGATTTGCATCCAAACCCATGCGTGGTTGCAAGAGAAAGCCCAGTGAACCATGCATGGAATGACCCCTTGAAGCAAAGTAGCGTAAATTAGATATGGGCTACTTTTGTTCACTTTCAGCACCTTTTCAATCCAAATGATGATTTGCATTATAAAGTAAATTCCAACACAAAACCTTGGGAAGGGTTTCAGTCACTTTTGTAATACAACATTTGTACAACGTATGAGTAAATTTCCCCCTGAGATTCCACTGTGTTAGAAACGTATTCCTCACCCTCCCCCCACCAATACGTTCCTACATTTAGATACTGTGTTATTGTAAGTAGCAATGGACAAAGTTGCACGGTTTTTTGCAACATTTGCAAATTGCACTGAAAAAGTTTCAACTTTTCAAATGTTGTGAAGATGTGCAGTAATTTATGTGAAACATTCCTTTTTTAAAACAAAACGTTTCTGCCTAATTTCATTTGAAAATGTTTGAACTAAAACAGCACATACCACTCTATTGTTTCTCTTGACCAAATACACGTCAAATTGACAAAAACCTCATAGATTGTCTGCCAGCATTAAAATTCAAGAGACTGATGGATTGATCGTTAAACCCTAGAGTGTCCCGGTACTTAAATCCAGCAGCTGTCTAAGAGCTTAAAGGACAAATAAGTGCGCTGTGAAAATGCAGTGGGCTGGTGAAGAGCCAGATGTTTAGAGGAAATTTATCCCATTGAACAGCAGCACTATGAGAAAAAGAGCATCCATCTATGCCGGCGCGCATAATGCTCGGAACCAGCTATAATGCATGAGGTACAGAACCAAGACTGCAATGAGGAGCTTGAAAAACGAGTTTGTTATGGTCATTCTTAGAACTACTGAGTATGGTAGTTCTATCTCTATGGTAGCGGCTCGTGTGAGACGGTTACTTTGAGATGAACTGGACAAGCTGACAACTGGAGTTGGTGGCTCTTCTGTAAAAGTAATAAAAGACTTTGGGCCATATGTATCAAGCCCATTTCCCGTTCGCAAACGGGCCGATTCTCAGAATCGGCCCGTTTGCGAACTGGAACAAGCCTTCTGGGATGTATCATCCCAAAAGGCATTCGCAAAATAGAGAATCGCAAAATTGCGATTCTCTATTTTATGATGCATTTAAGGAATAGCAAATTGCGATTCCTTAAATGAAATGTATGAAGCACCTAAGTTGTGCGATTATGGCTTAAGGAATCGCAAATTACCACCAACTACAGGTTGGTGGTAACTTGCGATTTCTTTGAGAAATGCATTTTTTTGCATTTTTCAGTAGATGTGGCGCACATACATGCCCTTAGGGCATGTATGTGCGCCACATGTGCACCCATGCTCATTTCAGGGGTGCAACAGGGTGTCCTTTGGACACCCTTGCAACCTTGAAATTGCATTCTCAATTTGCGATTCTCTAATTGCTAATCGCAAATTGAGAATGTCCTCCAACTCATTCCTATGGCCTCTAGGCCCATAGGAATGAATGGGGAGGGTTTCCTTAACTGCAATTCGCAATTTGCGAATCGCAATTAAGGAATATGTAGGATTCGCAAATTTTCTTGCGAATCCTACATACATCTCATTTGCGATTCTCAAATAGCGATTCTCAAAAATTCGCTATTTGAGAATCGCAAACACAAACTTTGATACATATGGCCCTTTATGACTTACCTGAGAGTGTCTTCTCAACACTGGCGACGAGCGACGCTTGCAGGGGACAAGCCTGCCACCAACTCTCCCCTTTTTCTTGCGGACCCACGGATTTGTTTTCTTCACCACTGCGATCGAAGTTGAGTGACAAGTGAAGAAGCGCCTTCCTGCTTTTCCCGACTTCCTGCGGGCTTGGAACTGGATTTTGGCAAGTTTTCACGTTTTTGCCCATTTCCAACGGCTTCCACTGCTCGCGACGTTCCTCGTGATGATCTGCTCGTGCACTCGCTGACGTGCACAGCCTCACCAGCGTTTACTGACATCATCACGTGACACGCACTTAACGTAACATACGTGCCACCATCTTGGATTTGTTGTTTCCATAACAACAGCATTGCGCGCCGCTACGGAGCCCCGATTCATGCATTTTAATTGGAATCGGGCACCGCACGGCTTCGCGCACAACTACAGAGCATTTAACTGAATTTACCCCAAAGAATTTTGCAGGTACTGCTTTTGTATTTTTACTGTTGATGTTGCATCCTGCACTACCACAGAGCATTAAGTTTTGTAGACTCTAATGGAACCCTGCAGATACTACTCTTCTCATTACTGCTCATATTGCCTCACATTTTCTTCTGCGCTCAAGTACTAACTCTTATCTGCATCTTTGTTAACACCGCCTTATCTACATTTGTGAACGCCTTGACTCTATCACACAGCATTATTTTTTTTTTTGGAAACTCCTTTTTTTTATTGCATCCTTATTTGGTTACAAGCAATATTGACAATATTGATATGGCAGCTACCTCAATGAATCAACCTCCTCCATTCCTTTGCGAAAAGGGTGAACCACTTTTGCCATGGAAGAGATGGAAACTGTTATTTGATTCATACCTGGTAGCTATAGGAGGTGAAAAATTCTCGGTTCATAGGAGGCAAGCAATTCTTCCTCATAATCTCGGAATAGAAGGGTGCAACATATATGAGAGTATTGATGTAATTCCTGTTGGTGAAGGTGACGGAGAACCTTCTGATGTCTTCGAGATGTCCATAAAGATGCTGGAAATGTATTTTGGGCCTCGCATCAATATTGTCTTAGAGAGGCACACATTTTTTATGAGAGTCCAAGAACCCAACGAGAAGGTTGGGAACTATATAGCTTCTCTAAAGACACTGGCACGCACCTGTGAGTTTGTTGATCTTACGGACTCGTTGATACGCGATCAACTGGTCAGGTTCACCAACAGTCCTAGAGTTCAAGAAAAACTTTTGTCAAGAAATCCATCCCTCAAGGATGCAGTAGCCATCGTAGAGGGTATGGAAAATACCTCTGGTTGGGTTAAAGAGTTGAAAACCCATAAAGCTATAACAGACGTGCTCTAACTCCCAGTAGCATCCATGAATTGACCCAAAAGGATACACCCCAAGACTCTGTTGACAGTGTCTCCAAAAGTATGCAAGGAACCAAAGCCAAACCTTCCACAGATTTTTCAAGAATGAAGTGTTACAGATGCGGTAGCACCAATCATTCCTCCAACTACCCCAACTGCTATGCGAAAAATACAACCTGCCACAAATGTGGGATCAAGGGTCACTACGCCAGAGTATGCAAGTCTGGTGGCAGAGTGCGCACTGTAGAGAATGTTGAGACCTGTGAAACCTCAAGAACTGTAATGCTAAGTGTGCGAGGTGATGGCATGGTTGATGCTGATCTCATCAGCAACCCGGAATGTGAGCTGATGATTGGTGACAAGTTAGTTGTGGTTTTAGCAGACTCTGGTTATCCTTTCACCATGCTTGGGAATGAACTGTGGGACAAAACTTTTCCTGAGTCACAACTTTCTGCTCCTGACATTAGCCCAGTCAGTTATGGTGGCTCACATATTGATGTAATTGGGTTTGCCATCATGAAGATTCATTTTAAGGGCAGAGAGACCATTGGGAAGATTTATGTCGCCAAATGTGGTGATAATCTCCTTGGGTGGAGACATCAGAGAGACTTGGGGATAATTCTTAACCCGAATGCTCGTTATCCATCTGAGCAAGTCATGTTGGTTGACCAATCAGCAACCTCCAGTAAGTTTTTTTTTTTTTATGTGTTTATAATTTTTTATTATTATTGATTTCATATACAGCTGAAGAATAAAAAATCACAGAGTTTATAATACAAATAATGTAAATCGATAAATAGCTAATAAGGGCCATTATCGACAAGACCATAACAAAAAGCCTAGAGCAGCATAGAATCTAAATACAGGCAATAAATATTTTTAAAGAACTAAAACATTACATTGGAGACCAAGCTATATACAATAAAAATTCATAGCCAGATACTTCATTCTTCCTGGATAAATGGAGTAATCCAATCTGTGAATGGGCCCCAGATCTTTTTCCCCTTTATCCTACCCTTTCTCCCTCTACGCTCGTAGAGTGCTTTTTCTAAATTATAAATATGCAGGAAACGGCTTTTCCATTGTTGAAAAGTAGGAGGCTGCGGGCTTAACCAGGCAGAAGCAACACAGAGTCTTAAAACTGCCATCGCAATAAAAATCAACTCTTCTCCCTTTTTCCCTATTGTTTCGTCTACCCCCAATAACATCAAAAGTGGTGTCAATGGAACCTCCTCTTTTAAAACAAACTGCAAAAAGCCTGATATTTCTTGTCCGAGTGACTCAATGCCTGGGCAGGTAGAAAAGATGTGTATTATATCAGCCGCATATGCCTTACACCTAAAACAGCGAGTTCCTGCCACCCCTCCCCATTGCACGATCTTCGCAGGCGTGATATATAGATCAAACAGGGTCTTGAAATGTTGTGATTTCAGATTAGCTGCACACAGAACGGAGTTCCCCAATTCAACTGACTTAAGAAAGCGGGAGTCCAAAACCCCCAATTTATCCTGCCATCTTTGCCTATGCTTATCTAGATCATCAGGCAACCCCTCTAACAGGCAGCGATAGAGTTGTGAAATTGAGGACCCCGATCTGCGGATCAGCAATTCGATTAATGCTACCTGCCCGAAGCCCGCAGCCCCGCCAGCTTTTCTCAGAAGGAAATCCCTCAGCTGTAAATATTTAAAAAAATCTCGAGGTCCTATACTAAACCTTTCCCGAATTATATCAAAGGAGGCTATATGATCGCCTTCTAAAAAATCCGCAATCCTGAAAAAGCCATTCCTGCCCCATCTTACCAAACACTCATCTTGTAAAACAATTGGGAGCTGATCATTCCCGATCAGAGGGGTATACCTATTAAACCTGCCCATTCCTGCTTTTTTCCTTATACCAGCCCAATTACGAAAGGCGGCAATTAAAACCTTGAAGCGGGTTTTTTTGAAATAGCTAGCCTCATAAAATTTTAATAAACAACCATTAGCCCGAGTATTAATCAAAATTTCAAATATTGAGGGGACATAGCTAGGATCTTCCCTCTCCCTAGCCTTAATCCCGAAGAGAGGCCCATAATATTGCAGAGCTGCAGATAAATAATATAACTTAAAATGTGGGAGCCCCCATCCCCCTCTCTCCCGGGTGAGGGATAAAAATACATTAGCTCTCCTTGTTCTGCGATATGACCAGATAAATCTCGCTGCCTCCCTATCAATTAAGCGAAACCAGTAATTATGTATCTCCAGAGGGATTGTGCGGAAGATATATAGCAACTTTGGAAGAACAATCATTTTAATAATATTACACCTCCCCATTATTGACAGCTTCAAGTTGTCCCAGCGATGAAAATCATTTTTGATTTTCCCCAATATGGGAGTCATGTTTAATTCTACAATATCCTCGACCTTAGCTGTGATACAGATCCCTAAATAAACCGCTTTCTCAACAATACGAACGTCCGATGCTGTAGTAAATCTGTTTATCAGAATCTGAGTCTTAGCACTATTTAACGAAAAGCCTGAATAAATCCCGAAATCTTTCGCTATACTTTCTACGGCTCGCATTGCTCCATCGGGGTCAGAAGTAATTATAGCCACATCGTCGGCATACGCCAGGAGCTTAGTATGCCAACCGTGCAAACTTACCGGAGTAATGTGAGGCGAGGCTTCCAGCCGCCTAAGAAAGGGGTCTATATATAATGCAAACAGCAGGGGGAAGACGGGCAACCCTGCCTAGTACCCCTACTAATTGAAAAGGCCTCTGTTTCCTTCCCCATTATTCTTAATCGTGCAATAGGATTTATATATAAGACCCGTAATGCATTAATGAATAAAACCCCCAAACCATTGAGCTCCAAAACCTTCCATAAATAATGCCATGCCACACGATCAAACGCCTTCTCGGCGTCCAGGAAGGCAGCCCCCATAGGTTTGGCAAGGACTTCAGTAGCATCAAAAAGTGAAATTACCCTTCTGACGTGGTCTTCGGTCCCCCTTCCCTGTATAAAACCATGCTGCCAAACTGAAATTAATTGATGCATCACGGAATTCAACCTAGTAGCTAAGATCTTTGAGTATAGTTTGGCATCGCTATTAAGCAATGTAATGGGCCTGTATGAGCCCAAGCTAATTGGATCTTTTCCCTTCTTTAAAAAAATCACGATGTTAGCTGTGCCCCAAGAGCCGGGTGGTAGAGCTCCCTCCCTGATCTCCTTAAATAAACCAAGCAAAGCCGGACAAGTCTCTCTAAAGAAGACCTTATAAAACTCTATAGGAATGCAGTCCGTACCCGTAGCTTTGCCCGCAGGTAGGGCTTGGATTGCACAATATAGCTCCTCCTGAGAGATAGCCCGCCCCAGTTGTATACCCTCCTCTTGGGATATCTTTCCCCTCGGTAAAAATTCCAATTCAGCATCTTCCAAAAAAGTAACAGCAGGGGTGGTACTATATAAGTCCTCGTAAAACTCCCTAAAGGCCTCTCTAATATCCCCCGGGTCTGTAACTACCGTCCCCCTCATATTCTTAACCCGTTCAATGTGTCCAGATGCGGCCAGTTGCCTAGTCCTTACTGCCAATAAACGACCGACATTCTCGCTAAATTCATAACAATCTTGCCGTTTAGCCAAATACAGCCCTGCTGTCTTTTCTGCATTAAAGTCGGACATACAGGCTTTGATAACCGTGATAGAGTTCAAAGTTGCGGAGATATCTTCTCCCTTAGCCACCTTGTGTATCAATTCTGTTTCCAGACCGGCAAGTTTCTGATAAAATAATTTGATCTGTACAGCCCCTTTTTTCTGCTTAGTCAGGCTATATTGCAGTGTCTCCCCTCTTGTTGCTGCCTTGAACGCGTCCCAAATCATTCCTGGTGGGGCACTATCAATATTATTCTCAAAAAACTCCCTAATCCAACACCTCATATGTTCAATATATTTATTATCTGATAACAGTGCCCTCTCAAATGTCCAGCCTGTGTGCTCCCTTCGAATCCCGCTACAAAGTATCTCAAGGACAATTGGGTTGTGGTCTGACATTACTCTGGGAAAGAGTTCCACACTGGCCTTACGCAAAAGAGATGGGGAGACTAAGAAATAGTCAAGCCGAGCAAACTTACTGTGGGGGGCCGAATAATAAGTATAACCAGGATCATCCGGTTTTAGTTTAGCCCATGCATCTACCAGGCCCATGTCTTTTAATAAATTATTATAAGCCCTCATAGAATGCGGTTTATACCCTTTACTAGATACTCCTGTATCACCTGGAGTACCTCTGGAGCCATTGATGTTTAAATCTCCACAAACCACATATGGTGCCGGCCAGGAAGGTAATTCGTTAGCTAGATAACGCAGTAAACCTGGCTCATCTGTCACTGGAGCATACACTGAGCACAATGTAAAAGAATCTGCCCCATTCTTGCATTCCATTATAACCCATCTGCCAAGCTTGTCCACCATCTTTCTCCCCAGGGTAAAAGAGCTATTTTTCGCAAGGATAGCGACCCCCTTGGTCCTTACATCTTGTAAGGTATATGCAAGGACCTTCAACCCTAAAGATTTATATAAATTACAGTCTTTCCGTGCAATGTGAGTTTCCTGAAAGCAATATAAATCGGCCTTGAGGACTTTGAGATCTTCCTGAACCCTTCTCCTTTTAACACTGTCATTGAGCCCACAAATATTTACCGTAGCAATTCGTATTTTAGCCATTATATTTTTTTTAAAAAGGCTGCCCAGACTATGCCACCTTGTTTCTTTATCTAATGTACATTGCCTGTCCAATCCACTAATCCTGTCATCCAACAAGAATAGTCCCTGGTCTTTAATACCTTCCAAAAAACACACCAAACCATAAAAATACCCTTCAGCTGTTGTTCATCCTTCACCATTTTAACCAGTGCCCCCTTGACCACCCTCCACCCTCCACCCTCCCTCCACCCTCCACCCTCTCCCCAACCTTCCCCTTCACCCACCCCCCTCCCTACCCTCCCTTTGAAAGCAGCCGGACCCATAGGGTCCGAGTGATGGAGGTAGCAAGAACACCACCCCCCCCCCCAGGCCCCCGTGCACCCCTCTAGTATTTAAAACAAAAAGTCATTCCTGAAATCCCTAGAAAAAGAGAAAAAGAGATAGCCCAATCTAGTTCTCATCTGATACTCATTTCCCACTAACTTGTTACAGGTACTCTTTTGCTTGTATTTCAGAGGTAAAGAACTTGAAAGACCCTCTGACAATAGTCTTCAATCTGGCCGGAGCCAGTAAAAATGCCTCAAAACCTGCATCTTGGTACGGTTTAATCATTTGTCTCAACCGCCATCTCCGTTCCAACGTAATATGGCAGAAATCGGGGCGAACAAAAAAGGAGGAGTCCTTGTACTGTCTTCTGGCTTCAGGACGGGCTTTTTCAAAAATGGCCTGTCTAAGCAGGAAGTTACCAAAGAAAACTAAAATCGCCCTCGGCTGGTTAGAGTCTCTGCCAGAAGATCTACAGAGGACAGCTGGGAACCGGTGTATCCGCTGAATTTCTCGATCCCAATCCCAGCCCCCTAACTCTGGGAAAGCTTCCTTGAGTAAGTCCAACATAAAAGCACGGATGTCCTCCCCCTCAAGTCCTTCCTTAATCCCAAAAAAGCGGAGGTTATTCCTCCTCTGACGGTTCTCCATATCTTCAAGCTTCCACATTGCATCTTTTAGTTGAGCTTCCTGGGAAGTAAAGCCTTCCCTTACCACTGACAGTTCTCTTTTGACAATTTCGGTTTTCTCTTCAATGCTGTTCATCCGTTCTCCGATCTCTGCACATGCTTTGCCAACTTTCCGAACTGCGCCTTCCAATTTCTTTGTAGATTGTCTAGCTTTCTTGCCATCCGCCCTAGTCTCTGCACGATGTTCTTTAATTGATTCAAGGATCATGTTAAGTGCTGAATTCATATCAGCTGTCTCTTTACTTTGCTCCTTCGAGGGACCTGCAGTCTTGAGTGAAAGCAAGATGGCGGCGGCAGCGTAGTTCGGTAGCTCCCTTTTCCCAGTCCCGTGTATCCCGGCTTACCTCTCGATCGCAGCGGCTGCCGTCACGGACCTGGGTCCGCTGGATGGATCTCGCTCGTTGTACGGCTGCGGAGCTCCTGCTGGGTGCTGAGACGTCTGGTGAAGCATCGGGTGGATTCCCCAGGCGAAAGAGGACGGAGGCGGGGCCGGGGCCGGGCCGTGAGCAAGCAAGCTGGAGGCTTAACCCTGTGGCTGCCGGACCTCTGTCATTTCGTATTATCTGGCAGTTCTGGCTGGATTCTGCTGTAGCTTTTGGCAGTAAGCTACTGGAGAGATTGGAGAGGGCTCAAAGTGCAGTGGCTGGTTCCAGATACTCTAGATATTTTGGGTATATAGAGGAATTTAAAAATATGCCCCCAAAGTCCTCAAGAGCTGGAAAAGAAGCAGCAGGAAGAAACCTTGCACAACCCCAGGGTTCTAAACCGATGTCCTCACGGAGCCAGGTTATTAAGCCTAACGAGCCGCACAGCCTAAAGAAACAAGTAGATAGTGGAGGAGTGGGGAGACGAAAGGCTGCGATTGAATGTCCACAAACTGGGGGACGCAAAACAACTGTTTTAAAGTTGATGGAAGAAGGAGGGACAGCCCTAGATGAAGGTGATTCTACCCCAAATTCTGCACCGCCCCAACCAACCATTACGAGTTTCTTCAAGACGAAGGAAGATATACAGAATTTAAGTACTGCTGGCTATATGGAGAACATAGATCTAGAATCTCAGGCTCAGCCTTTTAGTGACCTTCGAGGTGATTCCTCGTGGGAGGGCTTGAACATACAGACCGGAGCTTTGGAAGAAGATGGGGTCAGTACATCAAGCGTGATGGTGCAGGATCCCAGTGTGAATGGTTCTCATATCATTTCTGGCCCTTCATCTGGTCCATCCGGCACTGTACAAGAAGATGTCTCTGGGGATCTAGCACATATTAGAACCCTAGATGTTACAGCGGCAGATGACATTATATCAGATAACGCAGATACGTTTTTTTCACTCGCCGAGGAATCAGTATCAGATCTCTCTGATTCCGACTCCTACCAAATTGAAAGCGGTGATAGCCTCTTGTCTTCGGATTCTAGCACTCTTGAGGCACCAGAGACTGCCCTAAAATGCAAAAAACAACGAAGGAGCTCTAAGGGACAGAAGGGATCTGCTGAGATGCGAAAAAACTCGGGAAGGCGGATCACTGGCACCGGCTTAAAATGGGACTATTCTCATACTAGGATTATTGGTCCTACAGAATCACTCCAGTAAGTTTTTTGAGGAGTTTCCTCAAGTTTTCTCCGACAACCTTGGTCTTCTCAAAAACTTTGAACACCGGATTGTGCTCAAGGAGAATGCAACACCTGTAGTACACAAGGTCAGAAAGGTTCCCAACATGATGCTTGAACCTCTCAGAGATGACCTCAAGAGACTGGTATTTCTGGGTGTGATTGAGGAAATCGAATCCTCTGAATGGTTGGCCCCAGTGGTTTTGGCCCCCAAGGATGGAGGGAAAAGTATTAGAATGTGTGTGGACTTGAGGAGCTTGAACAAGTGGATTTGGGTTGACCGCCAACCCGTTCCAAATATCTCCGAGTCAATTAACATGCTCGACGGTGCTAAGGTTTTCAGCGTGTTAGACTTATCCTCGGCTTACCACCAGGTACCCCTCCATCCAGAGTCCAAACATTTAACATCTTTTGTGACACCACTGGGGGCTTTCCGTTTTATCAGGATGCCATTCGGGTTAGCCTCTGCGACTGCCTGCTTTCAACGCATCATGAAGATGATATTAGGTGATATTTCCAACGTCATGTTCTTCCAGGACGACATCTTGGTCTACGGGAATGATGATTTGGAACATGACAGAATTTTGAGAACTGTCTTACAAAGACTAACTGAGAAAGTTTTGACTGTGAATAGACTGAAGTGTAAGATTGGTGTGTCTTCCGTCACTTATTTGGGACATGTTATCTCTGGGGAGGGTATCCGTCCAAAACTGGATCTGGCTAGAAGTATTGTGGATGCCCCTGCCCCAACTGATAAAGAACAGGTCAGGTCCTTCCTTGGCCTTGCTGAGTTTTACTCTAAGTTTGTTCAAGGTTTTGCTTCCACTGTTGAACCCATCAGGGCCCTCCTTAGGAAAGGAGCACATTTTGTCTGGTCACCTGAGTGTGTTTTAGCTTTTAATTCTATCAAGCAGGCAATTGGTAAAATGCCTACTCTTGGTCACTTTGATTCAAAGAAAAAAACCTTCCTAACCACTGACGCCAGTTTGTGTGGTCTGGGGGCGGTGCTTTCTCAAATCGATGGAAGTGAGGAAAAGGTGGTTGCATTCACCTCAAGGGCGTTGAAGAAACCAGAGCAGCAGTATTACTGCATTGAAAGGGAGGCTTTGGCTATTGTCTGGGCAATTAAACACTTTGGGGTTGATTCCGATTCGGGCCGGAAAAAGCACCGACCGACTCGGATCCGGAAAAAATACCGACCGACACGTACCCGTGGCGCCCGACACGCCAAGTACGATGCAAGGCGCGAAAATCCGACCGACACGTAACGAAACCAAGTCGACCGACCGAGCCGCACGGAAAACAGCAATCCGGCCGGAAAAACACGCGAATCCAACCGACCGACACGCACCCGGAACAAATCCGACCGAAACGTACACGCTAACTCCAAACCGCTAAGTACGATGCAAGGCGCGAAACCACGAGCGAGTCGGACGGAGGACAAGCCGCACGACCGACACGCATACAAAACCGAGCCGAAGCAACACAATACACCGCGACCGACGCGTACGCAGCATAGAAAACTGCACAAACACAGCGTGAACGAAACGGAAAACACTGTACGAGACCAATGCAGGGTCCGACTCGGTCACAAGAACGTTTCCAACATACACAAACAGCACAAAGGAAAAATCACCCAAAAAAGGCCAAACAAGCAATTACCAAGCCAATAAATACTGGGGGTGGGGACAGAGAACAAGGACACACCCACAACTCCACCTATATAAAGGACACAAATCACTACCATGAGCCTTTGCAAATGCCATTCCACTGCCAGCACCCAAGAGAAAGCAACCACACACCCACAGCTCATCCCTCACACAAGCCACACACCATCAGCACACCAACAAATACCTACCTCACATACACCCAGCAAAACACACACTCACACACCCTCACCTGCACACCAACACACACATCACCCACCATCACCACCCATCACCATGCCCCCAAGAAGAATCCCAAGTTCCTAGATAGTGAATTGGAAGTCATGGTAGACAAGATCCTCAGGGTGGAGCCACAGCTGTTTGGCACTCTGGTCCAACAGACCCCCATGTCGCAGAAAACCAAGATGTGGGAGAGGATCATCAACAGGGTGAACGCCCAATCACCATGTCGGCGCACAAAGACGGACATCCAGAACAGGTGGTATGACGTGCGCAGGAGGGTACGGGACATGCTGAAGAAAGACTACATCAACAGCCAACACACCGGCAGTGGCCCTCCTGCCAAGCCAATATACCTCAGGCCCTGGGAGGAGAAGGTGCGGGCCATCCTTCCGCCAGTGAGCGTATATGGACTAGAGGACATCCCAGAGCCTGGTGAGTACACAACAAATGTACACAATATACTGCCACAAAACACACACATCACTGTCAAGGGGAGAGTCAAACCATGCACTCATAGCAATTACACAGCAACTAGAACAGAATCATCCCAAAATGTGTATGTCAATCAGATAAACACAACACATGCCATCAAAAAAGTCACATCCAACTGTGCCAACACATGTACAAACACAACCACAACTACAGCTAGGCAGTGGCACAAATAGAACTAACAAACACATCCACACATGTAGCCACCACAACAACACCAACACACAGTGAAGACCACTCAAAGGAAGGAATTCTGTGTATGCTGGCCAAGTCAGTGTAGCCAATAGCATCATGGGAGTCGCAGTCACACATATTGCCCGCCCCAAAACTGTCCCATCAACACCACCATGAACCATGCGCACATCACAGGGAGTGGAGAAGGACTCACAAGATGGCTGACACTGGCTACTGCTGTGGGGAGCACAAGGCCCTGCTGCCAACTGTGCACCAACAAACAGAAGGACACCACTGACTGACATCCTGAGAGACAACTTCCACTCCCTGCAATGCAAGCACGTTCCATGGTGGGATATCTGGCTGGCTGGGTGGGAAGGGGACTTGCAGCACTGACTA
>CAWUFW010009499.1:600000-779465 GCA_963921515.1 Calotriton arnoldi
GAGCGCGTTTGCAGAGTGGTGGGCAAAGGGAGCGTGGCCTGCTATGAGAACTTAGCAATCCTGCTGTGTGGGACTTACTGGAGGTAATAGGAGGGGTAGTTGGCCCCCAAGGTTGTCCTTGGGGGTCAACTACCCCTCTTGTTACCTCCAGTAAGTCCCACACAGTGGGATTGCTAAGACGTCTTCGGAGGACATGCCCCCCTTTCTCCACCACTCTGCAAACGCGCCTCCTGGCAGACTACGGGATGGGGGATGAAGTCCAATTTACTCCTGAGGGACTTTGGGTGCCAATAAGCCCTTCTAGTACCTCCTCTAAGTCCAATCCAGCGGAATTCCTGAGCGCTGGTCGGAGGCCCAGCACCCTTTCTCCACCACTCTGCAAACGTGCCTACTACTTAAAGAAGCATCTTTCTGCACCTCTGACTTAGAGGTAGTTTTAATCCCCCTGCCCTATTATGTACTAGGGCCTTACAGAGGAGGTCATGCCAATCACAGGGGTACTCCAACGCATAGTGTTCCCTAGTGTATGTAGGTGTTTTCACTGTATTCTAAGTGTCTTTTAGCATTGCACTGGCTCTAGGCCTGGTTAGTCAGAGTCAGTTACCACCAGTACCCATCAGCAAAAAGTTGGGGGCACAGGATGACTTTGCAACAAGGCCTCTTTCTGCTCCTCTGTTGGTTCTTTGTGCACATCTTTTGCTTCTTTCTGCACCTTTCTTCGTCTTTCTGGACTTCTGTTGCCTCTTTCTGCATTTCTCTTGCTTCTTTTTGCGCATTTCTTCCTCTTTCTGCACATGTCCTACCTCTGTAGGCATAGTTAGAAATTAGCATTTCAAATACCTTTGAAATTCACTGAAAAAACCGTAGGTTTCAGGGATGTTATAGTTAGAAATTAGCATTTAAAAAACCTTAGAAATTCACTGAAAAAACCACAGGTTTCAGGGACGTTATAGTTAGTTGGACATTTCACTTGTACAAAACCAGAGAAATTCGGCCGTTATAGTTAGTTCAGCTAACTATAACTTGCGCCCCGCAATGCACTGCTGATGATGTCACATATTACATCATTCATGACATGGTCAGTGACATCACTGATGACATCACTGATGACACCTCATTCAATTTCAGTGAATTTCTAAGGTTTTTAAATGCTAATTTCTAACTATAACGTCCCTGAAACCTATGGTTTTTTCTGTGAATATATAAATATATATATCGCAATGCGAGGAGAAACCAAAGAAAAGTCTCCACGAGCCCACTGATCGGTTTTGAAAAGGTATTTAATTCAGTGGCAGAGAAAGACGCGTGTCGACCACATCCTATATATATATATATATAGGGGAAATGTTATACTGTATCTAGCCCCAACTTTCAAACCTCCCCATCATGAGATAGGCCTCGAATGCTAGACTAAATGACCCTGGAGAATCTAAAAGGCTCTGGAGGCGGAACCTTCCATTGCATACCTGGTACTCAGTGTCCTAATCATTAGGGAACACCTGCAGTCCCACCTTTGGTATTTTAGGTGACCTTTGCAACTTGAGGCCTTCGAAAAGGCCTGGCAAACATGTGTTTGGTCTGTTGAAAAGTATAGAGTACATATATACAAAACTGAAGGAGCCTTCCTGCCAACACGGTGCCTGTTTGATGCTGACATGAGCCTATGCTAACATGATCTGGTGCCTCTGTGTCCTGTTTCAAAGAAGATGGCAAAGGCTCTGACACAAATGAAGGATAGCATGTGGTCTGCCATGCAGCATCCAGACTGAATATGTAAGCAGGGGAAGAACGCTCGGTCCATGATGTCCAAACAAAGAGAACATTACAGGGTGGAAGGCACACTCTTGCACACTGACACAAGGGGAGCACGTGGAAAGGGTCACAAAAAGAGTTGGTCAGATGCCACATGTCATCTGACTCTGCAATCATTTGTTTTAGGGTGGATACATGAGGCTCTTGACTGTGCCTCGAATAAATGAGCCATGCAAGTAACGGTACGTGAGAAAACTGGAAGATGTTAGACAATTCTCACTGCAAATTTTAAACTGACTCAGGTAGCCCTCGTGACAAAGAATGTCAGTTGTGAACATGACGGATCATTGCTTCACATGATTCTGCTGAGTCCGTGAAGGATTCTCCAATGCATTCATTACTTGGTTCCATAAGTCTATAGTCAGGTTTCTGCCTGTATGACTATTTATGACCTCTGACATGGAGTAAGTGTAAGCACTATTGTATTGTATTTGTGCCTGTTATGTTTAATTTGATGTATGAATCTCTGCTTTCAGCTCATATCCAAGAGTGTCTCCTGCCCTTCCTCCAGGTGTAACACACTCACCCACATGTTGGCAGTTAGCATGGACCTGATACCTTATGCCCCAACCCATTGATGTCCTTTAGGGGACACCAGGGGTCACAGCTGCGACCCCTGGCTTGCCTCTTGCTACCCCTGGCACTGCATTTGGGACCCCTGGCCTCAGAGGTGGCAGAATCAGTGCCATGAACACAGTGGCAGCTCGTCCTTATGGACGTCTCTGTTGGGGCTGCACTCTTTTTATATTCTGTCAGTTATTTTATTACAGTAATAGTTGATATATATATATATTCACTGAAAAAAACATAGGTTTCAGGCACGCTATAGTTAGAAATTAACATTTAAAAAACCTTAGAAATTCACTGAAAAACCATAGGTTTCAGGGACGTTATAGTTAGTTGGACTTTTCACTCGTAATTGTAACATAAACTTATATAGCGCAAAAACTGTCACCCTACGGGTATCCTGGCGCTGCGACTTACCAAGTTGTCACTGGACAGAACAGATAGCCTATTCGCTGATTTAGAGAGCTCATTTTACTCATCCCTAGGGAAGAGCCAAGTCTTTAAGCTTTTTCTGAATGGGAGCAGAGATTTAATTTGTCTGATGTTCAGGGGAAGATCATTCCAGAGTCGTGAGGCTACTACACCGAATGCTCTGCCACCCGTCCTGTTCTTCTTAAATCTAGTGGTGGTTACCAGACTTGCACTGGAAGAACGGAGATTTCTCCCCGGAGTGTACCAGGTGAGTTTCTCCTGCATGGGCATTGGACCCAAACCATGTACTGCTCTGAACACAATACAGAGGGATTTAAATTGGATTCTGCACACTTGCTATGTCAGGCCCTGCCCCCTCCCTGCACCACTGTGCAAACACGCCCCCTGGCACGTTGTAAATTGAGGGATTAATTCCCCTTTAGTCCTGAGGGTCCCTGGGGGCCAACTAGCCCACCAGGTACCTCCAGGAAGTGCCACAGAGCTGCGTTGCAGAGAGGTGTAAAAAGGGGCATGGCCTCGGAGCACCTCTCTGCAACGCAGCTCTGTGGCGCATACTGGAAGTACCTGGTGGGCTAGTTGGTCCCCAGGGACCCTCAGTATTCAAGGGGAATTAATTCCCCAACTTACAACACTGCAGGGAGGGGGCGGGGCCTCCGGCGCAATGCCGTTTTTTTTTTTTTTTTTACAAGGGGGATGTGTGGCCCCCCTTCTTTTACATTATTTGGGGCCCTGAGGACCCCATCCCCCAGGGCCTGCTCTTTTTTTACATTTAAAAAAAAACGGGAAGGGGCCGCGCAGCCCCCCTCCCGAGGCCAATTTCAGCCCCGGGGACCCCATCCCCCGGGGCATGGCCACATTTTTTTGTTGCTTGTTTTTTATTTTTTAAGGAGGGGGCTGCGTGGCCCCCCTCCTTAGGCCTCTATTGGCCCAAGGGACCCCATCCCCCGGAGCTGTGCCTCTTTATATATATATATTTTTTTAATTTTAATATTGAAGGGGGGCCGCGTGGCCCCCCTCCTGGGCCACTTCTGGCCCCGGGGACCCCATCCACCGGGGCCGGCCCTTTGTGTAGGGGACCATGGGGGTAGCCCCAATGCCCCCACGGTCCCGCCGGCTGCCCTCCTCCTGCGGGAGCCGGCATTGCTTTTGAGCAAGGGGAGCTGCTGACATGCAATCCTGCTTTGCTTCATTGTAGCGAGAGCAGGTTTTCCTCTCTCTCTGTCAGTCAGTCAGTATCTCTCTCTCTCAGTCAGTCAGTATCTCTCTCTGTCAGTCAGTCTCTCTCTCTGTCAGTCAGTCTCTCAGTCAGTCAGTCTCTCTCTCAGTCAGTCAGCCTCTCTCTGTCAGTCAGTATCTCTCTCTGTCAGTCAGTCTCTCTCTCAGTCAGTCAGTCTCTCTGAGTCAGTCAGTCTCTCTCTCTGTCAGTCAATCTCTCTCAGTCAGTCAGTCTCTCTCCCTGTCAGTCAGTCTCTCTCTCTCAGTCAGTCTCTCTTAGTCAGTCAGTCTCTCTCAGTCAGTCAGTCTCTCTCAGTCAGTCAGTCTCTCAGTCAGTCTCTCTCTCAGTCAGTCCGTCTCTCTCTCAGTCAGTCAGTCTCTCTCTCTCACTCTGTCAGTCTCTCTCAGTCAGTCAGTCTCTCTCAGTCAGTCTCTTTCTGTCAGTCAGTCTCTCTCTCTCAGTCAGTCAGTCTCTCTCTCAGTCAGTCAGTCTCTCTCAGTCAGTCAGTCTCTCTCTCTGTCAATCAGTCCCTCTTTCAGTCAGTCTCTCTCTGTCAGTCAGTCTCTCTCTGTCAGTCAGTCTCTCTCTCAGTCAGTCAGTCTCTCTCTCTGTCAGTCAGTCTCTCTCTCTCTCTCTCTCTCTGTCAGTCTCAGTCAGTCAGTATCTCTCTCAGTCAGTCTCTCTCTCTCTGTCAGTCAGTCTCTGTCAGTCAGTCAGTCTCTCTCTGTCAGTCAGTCTCTCTCTCAGTCAGTCAGTCTCTCTTTCTGTCAGTCAGTTTCTCTCTCTCTGTCAGTCTCTCTCAGTCAGTCTCTCTCAGTCAGTCAGTCTCTCTCTGTCAGTCAGTCTCTCTCTCTCTCAGTCAGTCTCTCTCTGTCAGTCAGTCTCTCTCTCTCTTAGTCAGTGTCTCTCTGTCAGTCAGTCTCTCTCTCAGTCAGTCAGTCAGTCTCTCTGTCAGTCAGTCAGTCTCTCTCTCTCTCTGTCAGTGTATCTCTGTCAGTCAGTCTCTCTCTCAGTCAGCCAGTCTCTCTGTCAGTCAGTCAGTCACTCTCTCGGTCAGTCAGTCTCTCTCTCTGTCAGTCAGTCTCTCTCTCTCAGTCAGTCTCTCTCTCTCTCAGTCAGTCAGTCTCTCTCAGTCAGTCAGTCTCTCTCAGTCAGTCAGTCTCTCTGTCAGTCAGTCTCTCTCTGTCAGTCAGTCTCTCTCTCAGTCAGTCAGTCTCTCTCAGTCAGTCAGACTCTCTCAGTCAGTCAGTCTCTCTCTCTGTCAGTCTCTCTCTCTCTGTCAGTCTCTCTCTGTCAGTCAGTCTCTCTCTGTCAGTCAGTCTCTCTCTCTCTGTCAGTCTCTCTCTCTCTCTCTCAGTCAGTCTCTCTGTCAGTTAGTCTCTCTCTGTCAGTCAGTCTCTCTCTCAGTCTCTCTCTCTGTCAGTCTCTCTCTCTCTCTGTCAGTCTCTCTGTCAGTCAGTCTCTCTCTGTCAGTCAGTCTCTCTCTTTGTCAGTCTCTCTCTCTCTCTGTCAGTCAGTCTCTCTGTCAGTCAGTCTCTCTCAGTCAGTCAGTCTCTCGCTCTGTCAGTCAGTCTCTCTCTCAGTCAGTCAGTCTCTCTCTCAGTCAGTCAGTCAATCTCAGTCAGTCTCTCTCAGTCAATCTCTCTCAGTCAGTCAGTCTCTCTCAGTCAGTCAGTCAGTCTCTCTCTCAGTCAGTCAGTCTCTCTCTCTGTCAGTCAGTCTCTCTCTGTCAGTCAGTCTCTCTCTCTCTGTCAGTCAGTCTCTCTGAGTCAGTCAGTCAGTCTCTTACTCAGTCAGTCGCTCTCAGTCAGTCAGTCTCTCTCAGTCAGTCAGTCTCTCTCTCAGTCAGTCAGTATCTCTAAGTCAGTCTCTCTCTCAGTCAGTCAGTCTCTCTCTGCCAGTCAGTCTCTCTCTCAGTCAGTCAGTCTCTCTCTCTGTCAGTCAGTCTCTCTCTCAGTCAGTCAGTCTCTCTGAGTAAGTCCGTCTCTCTCAGACAGTCAGTCTCTCTCAGTCAGTCAGCCTCTCTCTCATTCAGTCAGTCTCTCTCTCTCAGTCAGTCTCTCTCTCAGTCAGTCAGTCTCTCTCTCTTAGTCAGTCTCTCTCTCTGTCAGTCAGTGTCTCTCTCTCTGTGTCAGTCTCAGTCAGTCAGTCTCTCTGTCAGTCAGTCTCTCTCTCAGTCAGTCTCTCTGTCAGTCAGTCAGTCTCTCTTTCAGTCAGTCAGTCTCTCTCAGTCAGTCAGTCTCTCACTTTGTCAGTCTCAGTCAGTCAGTCTCTCTCTCTGTCAGTCAGTCTCTCTCTCTGTCAGTCTCTCTCAGTCAGTCTCTCTCAGTCAGTCTCTCTCAGTCAGTCTCTCTCTCTCAGTCAGTCTCTCTCTCTCTCTCTCAGTCAGTCTCTCCATCTCAGTCAGTCTCTCTCTCTCTCATTCAGTCAGTCTCTCTCTCTCTCTGTCAGTCTCAGTCAGTCAGTCTCTCAGTCAGTCAGTCTCTCTCAGTCAGTCACTCTCTCAGTCAGTCACTCTCTCAGTCAGTCTCTCTCTGTCAGTCAGTCTCTCTCAGTCAGTCAGTCTCTCTCAGTCAGTCAGTCTCTCTCAGTCAGTCTCTCTCTGTCAGTCAGTCTCTCTCTCTGTCAGTCAGTCTCTCTCTGTCAGTCAGTCTCTCTTTCAGTAAGTCTCTCTCTCAGTCAGTCAGTCTCTCTGTCAGTCAGTCTCTCTGTCAGTCAGTCTCTCTCTCCCAGTCAGTCTCTCTCTCTCAGTCAGTCAGTCTCTCTGTCAGTCAGTCTCTCTGTCAGTCAGTCTCTCTGTCAGTCAGTCTCTCTCAGTCACTCAGTCTCTCTCAGTCAGTCAGTCTCTCTCTACCTCAGTCAGTCAGTATCTCTCTCTCTCTGTCAGTCTCTCTCTGTCTGTTAGTCTCTCTCTCTCTGTCAGTCTCTCTCTCTGTCAGTCTCTCTCTCAGTCAGTCAGTCTCTCTCTCAGTCAGTCAGTTTCTCTCTCTCAGTCAGTCTTTCTCTCTCTCTGTCAGTCTCTCTCTCTCTGTCAGTCTCTCTCTAAGTCAGTCAGTCTCTCTGTTAGTCAGTCTCTCTCTGTCGTTCAGTCTCTCTCTCTCTCAGTCAGTCTCTCTCTCTCAGTCAGTCTCTCTCTCTCTCTGTTAGTCTCTCTCTCTCTGTCAGTCTCTCTCTGTCAGTCAGTCTCTCTCTCAGTCAGTCAGTCTCTCTCTCAGTCAGTCAGTCTCTCTCTCTCTCTCTACAACATACATTAGAAACATTGCCAATATCTCTGGCTAAACACTTATAAGGTCCCAACGGCGAGACCTATTGGCGATGCCAATGCTTGTTTTTTATTTTTTCTTCCGGATTCGCACACCTAGCGCGAATTCAGACATTTCTTAAAATGTTTTTGGGCTGGGGGTCCTTGTGGGACCCCCTGAGCAGGCTTAGGGGGTCAAGGTGTTCCTACCCTGCCCCCTTTTCTTGTTTTTCATCTTTGTTTAACTGTTTTCTTATGACTCTGGTTCAACCTAGTCCCAAGATGGCTGCGAGCATTTCCTGGATGAAGTGCTGACAGCCAATCAGATTTCACGATGACATGTGTGGTTAGGCTCCGCCCAGATATCGATATTTCTTTTTCCTTTAATATTTCAAAAACTACTGAACGGATTTACACCATTTAACAAAAAGGACTCTTTCTGAACCAAGACCTACCTTTTTGCCAAATTTTGTGTAATTCCGTTCAGCAGTTCAGGCTACAGCTTTGTCTAAAGTTTCCTATGGAAAATAACATGGGGAAAACGCGTTTTGGGACCCCCCTTTTTTCTCGGCCACCGCTTGGCGAATCACCCGAAACTTTCAAGACAGGAGCTGACCGGAGGTGATCACTAGTTTTGAAAATTTCGCAAAGATTCGTCAACCGGCGCCAAAGTTATTGGGAAAACAAAAAACGCTTTTCCTAAGGAAACTAGGTCCTAACTATAACTACCTACTGGCGACCGCCAGTAGGTAATATATAATATATATATTTATGTGTGTCATTTTTCGCTATTAGTCTATTGGTGTAATAAAAACGTGAGTTCAATTAGCTAAAATCTGACCCTCCCTGGCAGCTGAGGTTTGTAAAAATGCCTTTAAATGAATGTGTGCATGCTTGCGGGTGAGAGTGTATTTATGTGGAAGGGTGGGTGCACATGTGAATGCGTGTGTGAGTGAAAGTGAAAATCAAAGGGCGTGTGATGTCACATCCGCTACCCATGGCATTTTGGTGAGCTGACGTGCATGCCTCAACACTGTAGTGCTTAGCGCCGGGAAACCCTAGGGTAGCTGCGCGCTTTACAAACGGCAAAAAAAAAAAAAACTCCAGTTTTGCAATTAAATTTAGTAGAAAATTATGTCCTGTAAACCCATAGCCTTCTTGTGTGCTATAGTCTGAAGTTTTTATTTCTTCTGCAACTGTGTAAAGTCTATGAACTTCTGACTGAATTGGGAGTAACAGGTGAAACACAATGAAGTGGTCTGCTGTAGCCCCAGCTGGTGACAGAGTCATTACTGAAGACGGTCTGGCTTGGTGCAGGTAACCACTGGATGAGTCCTAATCCTTCTGATGTCTGGGTCTCTCCTTTGAGGGAGGTTGCAAGGGTTGTATGCATGCATGTATAATTGTCACTTCTCTCACAGGACTCTACTGGTGCACTTACATCCACTCTCTAGTAGTTATGCTTCACAAACCTTCAATCTGCTAACACCCACAAACTGCCAAAGTCAATTAATTCATGTATTTTCTCCATTCATGGCAAGAGATTGTGTTGTGGACACCAACCACCACCAGCTGCCTGGTATTAGTTTCTGTTGCCCGCAGCCACAGTAAATATTATTACTGAAGCCTACTAGAGCCTTGTGCCATAAAAAAATAACATATTCAATTAAATTGAAATAACTAAACAAGTGATCAATTTTGATGCAATCTTCAAAATACCCTTATAATCAAGGGTTTACGTAGATGGCTTACCTAGAAAGTATAGAGTAATAACAAAGGGTCCCTTTGAATACCTCCCTGATGTACTTTACCAGTCGAAAAGAAAGAGTGGCAGGTCACAGATATAGGAATATTCAAACACTATGAACTGCCAAGTCAATCCCAGCATCATCTAGCAATTGCAACACGTAGGGCCTCATTAGGATGTCGGTCGAAAAGCCTCCGACCTGTTGTCAGAGGCTTTCCAACCGACATCCCTGGTTTGACCTCCGACCGCCTATTAACAATGTAGGTGGTCGGAAGTCAAACCAGCCAGTCATTCCGGCTTGGTTCCGACGGGTTCACGGAGCCCGTCGGCCAGCCGGAAACCGGAGCATAATCACTATGGACGGCGTTTCTGCTGTCAGGATTATGATGTCGGTTTCGGACAGGCTTTCCATGTCGGGCTTTCCGACATGGAAGGCCTGTTGGAAAGCGACTTTGGGGGCCCCTAGCAGGGCTCCCTTCTCCCTGCGGCCTCCAGTTGGGAGCCGAGGGGGCACTTATGGTGCCCCACTGTAAATCCTTGTACCATGTGGCAGGCACCGTGAGGGATTTGCACAAACTCCCATTTCTCTATGGGAGCTTGTGCTGCGGGCGGAAACCATGTGCGGTTGCATCCTAATACGGTGTTTGGAACCATCGACCTACGGTAAGTCGGTTCCCACACCAAAACGGAGTCCACCCGACATCCTAATTAGGGTCTTAATATCATCACCTTCTGTCTGAGCTCAGGCTCTAAATGGGAACTTCGTCCTCAGTAATGCTTCACTTTAACTAATGTTCCTACCTAGAGACCTCAATGCAGGTCATTTTTCTGTTTAATTAAAGTCTGGTTTTTATTTGGGTTTTTTTAAACATAAAAAGCACTGTAAATTTGGCTTTCGTGCTGTAGATTTAAGGCCCGCAGAACACTTCCTTGATGGCGCTGTGAGCATCAAGAGAGTGTCAGAACTCAGAGCTGTTTTCAATCCTATTAAGCATATCCCAGACTTTTTAAAACGGGCTAACCTATTTGCACTCTCTTCATTTAAATATTATCACAATTTACATGTATTTATCTAATGGACCGTGTTTTTCTCCAAAGATTACGATTTTATGGGTTTAGGCTTGTGGTTTTAAGACAAGAAATTTAAAGTTAAGGGTTAAAATTTGCAGGTGGAATTACTGGAAAAAGTTTAGGCTTCATAGTTATAGTAGAGGCCTAACCTTTCAAGTTTACATGTTTAGTCTAAGGCTTAACTGTTTTAATTGGTAAAAGTTTTTGTATAAAGAAATGAAGGTTATATTCAGGGTTTAGGTGTTTAATCTTAGGTGATGAGGTTTACACCTAAAAGCCAGGTTTATGTTGTGGCGGTTGGATGTAGCTATTCACATATTCATTCAAGTTTACAGATTTATGATTATGATTTGGTGTTTTGGGGGCCACAGATAGGCTTATGTAATTAGATCTGGCCTAAGGATATGTTTGCCTACCTTACAGTAAGTGCTTATTTTGTCAAAGAATGAGAGTAAGTGCCCAAAGCCCCACTCAGAAGCCTGCAGCCAGTGCAATTAAATGTTGGTGTAGTCTTGATTCCAACTCATGCCTCTTTACTCCACAACCAGACACTCCCTGCCCATTTATCTCACTCTTGCAGGTTCCAGCTTTATCCCTTTATCACAGGTGTCCTCTCTTTCACTTCTACCATCTTTCCACTTCGTTTGCTTATCCGTCTCTTGCACTCTGTAAATGTCTGATGAAGAAAAATAAGTGCTGGTCCTAAAAAATGAGTGCAGGTGGCCTCCACCAGCAACCACCTGCTCAAATTAAGCACTGCTTATAGTGTCAAATGAATGGTGTCCTGTGAGAGAGACAAGGTTATTTTTGCCCTCCAAGCACCCTGTCTCGCACAAACCACTCCCTTGAACTCTATAGACCGGGACTTTATAGGCTGAAAAAAATTAACCACAAAATGAGATTGGCATGTCTTTCTTTGCATATTATTAAATCTTCCAAAGGTGAAAATACTGAGGTGTATACCGATGAAGCACACAACTGTCTGGACACTACTTGTCACTTAAGTAACTTTCAGTGGCGGCTCCTCCGCTAAGGCGGAGGAGCTTCGCCCCACTGCTTTTTAGCAGTGAAATAAAGAGAAAATAAAATGATAATAACTCGTGTTATTATCATTTTATTCTCTCCTAAATTCCACAGCTTTACGAGAGGGGGCGGGCGCAGGGGAGGAGGGTTAGCACCCTCCTAAGTGCGCAATGACTGCTTGACTGGGCCGCCCAAAACAGTTTTGCGCACTTCACATATTCTCCATGCAGGTTGCATTAAAGCCTGCATGGAGAACTTGTGCAGGCTCCCAGTCAGCGTCTGAGCGCCGAAACACGGCGCTCAGACCAATCACAATGCTGCTAAGGCAGCATTGTGATTGGCTGACTGTGAGCCTGGGTGTGCTTCCTGTTGTTCAGGTCAGCGAGGGAGGACTACGGAGGAGAGACGCGGTGAGGAAGCGGCGAGAAGGTACGTTTTTTATTAAATTTTTGCTGCCCGCTTCCCCCGCATCCCCCCCTCCCGCCACTGCCCCTCTACCTCCGATCCGCTGGTAACTTTAGTTGTTAGCCTTTCAGGGTTCCACAGCACACTACATTGTCTCCCATTCGTATCACAGTAAAATGCATGGCAGTGTATGTGATCTAGTGGCTAAGCTGCCAACTATGGACCTTGGAAACCAGTGTTCTAAAGATGAATTTGGCTCTTTACCAAATCTTTTAATTCACTTTATCACCTTTAGGCTCAGTTCTCAAATATGTTTAGTGTACAGACTTCAAAAACCCCTGCTCCCTGTCATCTCTAATACTATCTCACCCAGGGGGATATTAACAAGAACGTGCGCTAAACATATCCAAAAAATCTTAACCCAACTTCACACATCGCTGGAAAATAACCCCGTGTTAACGTGGAATTCACAACACGGCGGTACCATGTGATAGTCTCCCGAAAACGCGGACAATGTCCGCGATACAACAACCGCGACGGTGATAAAAACCCAAACCCCAACGCAAAAAAACATGCGATGGGCCAAACTGCGATGAGGAAATCAGCGATAAGCAGCGCCAGGCCTGCAATACACACACGGCAGGCGGGAAAATCACTACAAAAGTTGAAAAAACACACAAACACAAAATAACCAACACCGAAGCACCATGGAGGCAGCAGCCGGAGCAGGCGCAGAGGACGAGTGGAACCCCACAAGCACCCCGGACAACCAGCCTGGGACCTTGGGGACAGAGAAGGGCAAGGACAAGAAGAAGAGGAAGACGAAGTTCAGTCCGCAGGAGAATAGGATCCTGGTCACGGAGGTGATGGAACACCATCAAGAACTGTTCGTCAACTCCAACGTGTCATTGGGCACCAAAAATGGAATATGGCGGTCCATCGTGGACAAGGTGAATGCCGTCGGAGAGCACAAGAGGTCAATGGACGAGGTCAAGAGGCGATGGATTGACATCAAGCGCAAAACCAAGGAGAAACTCGCAGGTAACCAGAAGGCAGCAATGCAGACTGGAGGTGGGAGCCCAGCGCCACAGCTGGAGCTGGATGACATGGAGGAGCTGGTGTCGACAGTCATCAGTGTGGAGACTGTGGCAGGAGTTGGGGGAGCGGACACTGCTCGACATGACACAACACAACAGCAACAGGGTGAGTAACCACCAGGTACTGGGGGGATGGGGGAGATGGCCACAATGGCACACATGCACAATCAAGCAGAGCACAGTGCACACCCACAATGACTCTGGATCATGGCCCTGATCTACAGACTGTCACAATGTACATTGCCATGCTGTCTGAATGTGAACATGTACCATGCGGCCACATACATGTGGACACATTGTAACACAGCATCTCCCCTTCACATTGCAGGGGCACCGTCAACACCTCCTGCAGAGCAGTCCCAGCCACTCTTCACTGATGACGAGGAGGACACCACCAGCATCGACACCCAAGCCCTCCAAGACATCATTGAACTCATCTGCCAATCACCTCCAGGACCAGGGCAGCCCAGCTGCATCGAGGAGACCCCACCCACTCCACAAACCACCCAGCAGGAGGCACCCACAACCCCGGCTGTCTCCCAAGACCCCCCCGAACAACACATGGCCTTCCAACACCGTGTGTTGGAGGGCCAGAGGGAGATGGCTGAGCAGATGCGGGTGGGGTTCGACCTCATGGCTACCAAACTTGACGCCATCCATGGGTGTCTAAGTCCCATCAGGGACCACCTCCAGTCCCTAACGGACACCCACAGGCCACTCCATGGTCTCCAACGAGCCCTGGCTGACATCGCTGGAGTCATGACTCAGAGACAAGAGCACCTGTCCGCTCAGAGTGGCTCCAGCGATCTCAGCCGTGAGCTGGCACACATGCGGTGGCTCATGGAGGACATGGTGCGGATGGAGGCGGAAAGGATGGCAGCCACCGCTGCACATCAGCAAAATGTAGCTGGGATCTACCATGCCCTGCATGTCCTCATCATGGCATTGCTGCCACAAGGCATGGCGCAGATGAATGCTGCTGCTCCTACACCATCCACATCTCCGCCCCCTGGTGTGTCAGTGCCTCACAGTGCGGCAGGCATTTCCACTCCGGCACCTGATGTGTCACTGCCACACAGTGCGGCCGACAATCCACCTCCGGCCCCTGATGTGTCAGTGGCACACAGTGCCGCAGCCGGAACTGCACCACCCACAGGTGGGGCAGAGCACACATCCGAGGACGAGGACATGGATGGGATTGAGATCAGAAGGAGGCACTAGCATTCATGTCCGCCACCTGGCCTGTTGCTGCTTGGTGCCGCACATGGCCCCATGACCTTCCACTGACCCCCGATACACTCTGCTGCACTCACCTTGGACCACGACATGGACTGCCATATCCTGTTTGGTGCCCAATGACACGACGACCAGACTGCGGACTGTACCCTTCCTCTTCCGCTCTACTTGTCATTCCCCGATGGACTCTGGCTGGCCCTCCACGGGCCCATATTGTGAAGTGGGGTTGGCATGGCCCTGTACTGCTCCAGCTGCAAAACTCCACTGGATATGCATTAAACATTCAGAAACGCACTGCTGTGTCATGTCTTTCATCATTCATGTATGGATGTGTGGATGAATGTAGGGTCAGTGATTCCCCCTAACGTCAATGATGCTCATCTAGTGGGATTCCAGTCACAGTGTGCTACATTGCCGATTGCGTTCCGGGTGCCGTAGACACTACAACAGGGACACATGCATTAGTCACTTTCTTGTCCAGACATGGACTGAACCACGCCCAGAGCCCCTGAGTCATTGTTGCAAGCCCTGCGCTGGTCCGGCGTACGCCAGGCCAGACCACTCCGCTTACGCTCCGAGGGGGGGGGGCCACATAGGGACATGTCGCAGGTTTACACACTAGTTGTCTGCAGGTCACTGGTCTAGTTGTCAGCATGTCACGGCCACTCCCTGAGGGCAGGTTTGCACACACACCACACCCATCCGGCACAGACGTCACAGGCCATGTGACCCACCAATATAAGGGGCCGACAACGTCACATTCCCCACTGCCGGTGGTGACTGGATGACGGACATTCCACGATTCTCAATCATAAAGGGCTCATGAGTTGTTGCGCACAGGGTTAGTGGCACACAAAGCCATGCGGCCGTCACGGGCCTACCACCACGTGGCGCAGACTGGGGTTGCACAGGGTTAGTGGCACCTGAAGCCTTGCGGCCGTCACGGGCCTACCACCACGTGGCACTGAGTGGGGTTGCACAAGGTTAGTGGCACCGAAATTGCTGAGCGGGTGTGCAGCCTGCGATGATGACGTGTGCACTGATGTGGTCTCTGCCATTGATGCCTCAGGACTCAGCGTCATGTGTGGGACCTGCTGGTCCGCGGTGCAGGTCCGCATGATGTGGAGCATGCCATGGTGGCGGGACCGGGGCCTGGAGCTTGCACGGGCATGTGGTGTGCCCACTGGTGGACACACCATTGGCGGCAGGTAAGCAGTGGGGCCTGGGTGCACAAGTGCGGACAGCCAGCGCTGGCCGGCAGGAGGGGGTAGGGTGCGGCTGCATGTGTGCGCAGGACGGACAGGTGTTGTTGCCGTGTGCAGTGAGATGGACTCTGCCATGATTGACTCTGGCCTTGATTACAGATTGCAGACCTGGTGGCTTGCAGTGTATACCGGCACGTGGTTGGAGGCACACCGGTGGCAGCAGGTGAGCAGTGGTGCCTGGGTGCGCGGGGGTGGCAGTGTCCCTCCCTCTCTCTCTCTCTCTCTCCCTTCCTTTCCTTCTCTCTCTCTCTCCTTTCCTTTCCTTCTCTCTCTCTCTCTCTCTCTCTCTCTCTCCCTTCCTTTCCTTCTCTCTCTCTCCCTTCCTTTCCTTCTCTCTCTCTCTCCCTTCCTTTCCTTTCCTTCTCTCTCCCTTCCTTTCCTTCTCTCTCTCTCTCTCTCCCTTCCTTTTCTTTTCTCTCTTTCTCTCTCTGCCTTTCTTTCCTTCTCTGTTTCTCTGTGTCTCGCTCCTTTGATGTGCGCATGACCACGTTCTGATTTGGTGCTTTTTTTTCCAGGCTGTGACATCAAGGTTGTCCCGGACGGACCTGACAGGAGTCTTCCGCATTGGTGTTTTGTGTTGTATTTCAATAAAGTTTTTGGTTGTTACTTCAATGATGAGTGACTGTTACTCGTTCTTCTGACCACACGTGTGTTTCTTTTTGTCATTGTGTGACATCATGTGCTTTTTGTGGCTCTTGTGTCGTGCATGGTATGTGTTTGTCTGGGGGGGGCCTGGGAGTGGTGGCGGTGGGTGTTGTGGCCCTCATGGGTCTCCGAGCTGCATGATCATTGTCTCCATGGCATCTGTGGGTCTTCAGATGTGGCTCTTGGCTGGGCTCCCTTTCATGCAGCAGGTAGTCGTCCTGCTTAACACCAGCAAAGGCAGGTGTTAATTCCTTGCTGCTACCGCGGCTTATCGCCTGTTTTTGGTTCACATCGCAGATCTGGCAGTTCGTTGTGAAAGTGGTGTAGTGTTGTTTTCGTGTGTTTTTGCACGGGAACGCCTACTCTGCATCTCATTAGGGTTAGCTGGTGGTGTCACCCGTGGGGGTAAAATTTGCGGCAGTTATCGCGGGAATACTAGCGATGTCTGCAGTTTGCACCCGCTTGTGAATGGGGCGTTAAATCTATCTCCACTTTTGATGCGTTAAGGTGGCGATAACTCGGCGATACGTCCTTGTGAATATGCCCCCCAATGTTTCCACCCCATCCACGTCACTTCTTGTCCTGAAATCAGGTCTCCAATGGAAGGTATAGACACACGTCATAACATGCAGGTGATAATGTCTGGCTGGTGGCCTTTCTCACATCTTTTAAGTCAGGTTTATTAGGAAATCTCAAGACACGTTCTTATACAGCAACACCCCAACTGGGATACTCTCCCAACTCAGTCTACTGAAGCAGAATCTGTTAACTGCATCCCCATGGATGCAACTGATGATACTGTGTACAGACCCCTCAAGCTAACCACCTACATCCATGAGCAGCTCTGCCATTCCAGGTTTTTTATTTTCATTTTTGTGCTTGTAGTCCTCATCATCCCATTACAGATTTAAGACTACAAGTACCGAAATGCATTATTCCTACATGTTACTGGGAAATTTGAGATCTCAGCTCTATACTGCAGTAATAATGTAATAGGTTTGTCAGGATCAGAGGGTTCAAACAGTTTATGTTGCCCCACACCAGCAGTGTCCTCTCTGCCGTACTCATCTTCGGACTGCTCGACACATGATCATCGTCTAAATTTAGGTTCACAAGGTTGCACAATGCAGAGGAACCTCTGTGCACGGATGCTGCATGGACTCGGGCTGAGACTCAAAGAGGGAAGTGCGGTTTCCTCTCTCACCCAGCCACCAAGCGCCAGCTGTAAGACACGTCTAGCCTCCCCAGCATTGACTTGCACAGATTAGTGGGCAAAAGCTCACGTGGCAATGGCCAACTCCAATGAGATATAGAAGATTGGAAGAGAAACATTATTTCAAATGCAAGAAAGTCAGCTAAAGTAGTGCAATCCTTCTGTGCTGAGCCAAACACATGCTTTGGCGTCTGAGGTTTCGACAGTAAGCGTGTTTAACTTTGTTTGAAAACTGCATGTTTTGCCAAGCTAAAAAAAATGTTAAACTAAAGGAATATTATTACCCTAACAAAAAACATATTATGTAAAGCTAGTGGGATTACATTCATTTTATTTTTGCACTCTTAGGGCCTCATTTAAGTGTTGCATTGCTGGTTGAAAACAGCGATGCAACACTTTTCAGCGCACCCTCCTTGCGACACCATGGATGCGCCGTATTTACAGTACAGCGCTCCATGTCGCAAGGATTGACCAGATACATTAGGATTGACCAGATACGTTAGGAATCCTGACGTATCTGGTGGCGCAGTAATGATGCGTTGCTGGAGTGTGTTGCAAAACAGACACAACTCCAGCAATGTGTCATTACACATGGGCGAGTCCCATGTAAAAGAGCCTGTGGCAGTCCTCTGTAAGGATTTGACGCAGTGAACTCGTAGAAGTGGTGCAGAGAAATCTCATAGATTTCACTGCGCCACTTCTACGAGCCTTTTTTATGGGGGAACGCCCACCCTGCATACATTATACCTGAGGCAGGTATAATGTAACGCAGGGGTTTACAAAGTGTCGCATCTGCCTAGATGCGTCACTTTGTAAATATGGAGCAGTGTGGTGCATTGTTTACGCCATTGCAGCATCACAAAAAAGTGACGTAACAGCAGCGTAAGGCCACATAAATAAGGCCCTTAATGGTCAAGTATTATTGCCTCTCCTTTAACGTGTTAATTGCCAACTGCTCTGATTTGGGATTTGAGTCAGAAGCAAGAACACAAGATATAAGCGGCTGATACATTTACCCCCTTGCAGCAACAGGCAACAGAGCTACGAGCCCACAGACTCTGCCTCGCTCTTTCCCCCACACATTCTCAGAAAGGATCCTGGTTATCTGCTTGGCTGATGGCCCACTTCGTTTGTGGCGTACTGCATATGTCTACACAACGCTCATGATCACAGTCTTATTTGTCATTAGGATCCTGAAGCATATGTGTTAAAATAATAAGGACATAAGGAAAAAATATTTCTCCCCTTCTTTTATTGCACGCTCAATTGTTTCTGTATATAGTGTACTGTCTCTATCACCAACCACCACATGTCACTTTTTTCACCACAGTCACTTATTTCATATTGCAATTGAAATTGCAAATTGCGACAGCCATGATTATCTGATTTTTTCTGAATACATTATTGAATTCTAATTTTGGTGTGTGTGTTATATATTCTTTTTTCAAATCGTTGATATGTGTTATAAGTAAGCTGTTGCTACTTACCTCAAGTAATTGTAAACCCCGACAGAACCAATTTTTACCTTAATACGTATACCCAGGTTCTGAGGGACACTGAGTTGCCCCATTACGTTTACAACTTTGTTTGTGTAGCTGCTACCTTAATGAAGGGCACTGGCCTGGTGTAAAATTTGGCAGACACAAATAATCGGTGCAAATTACAGACTGACCTTCTGCAACCTTCCCAGATTTTTACAATGCAGCTGATGTATTAAGCAGTCTCATTTCAAAATGTATTTTAATAATAATACCTAATATTAATGCAAATCATTATATAATATATATTAATTAATACACATATATTAGTAATGCAGTTGGATTGTGTATTGCTTCACATGGAGAGGGTGGAACACTAGAAGCTTTAAAGTAGTGTTGAGAGGGTGGTTTCTGGCACCACCGGTCCGAGCAAGTACCTCACCCCACTGCTCAACCTATCAGACACCCCGAAAGTGCTCTCTGTCCTCAGGTTACGAGGTTAGGAGGTGAAGGGGATGAGGTGTTGTCAAGGCAGTGTTTTAGGAGTGTGAACGATTGTGCTAGCAACTTACACACATTTTTTACTTGAGTTAAAATGTATGCTCAGTATATGGTATACTCCTATTGGTGAGGCCCCCTGCACTGAGTCCAGGCAACCCTTAGTGATAGTAGTAGTGGATCCTGATAACCAAAGCTCTCTAGGGGTGCTGTGGAGAGCAGCTAAGGCTTTTTCAGGAGGGTGTAAAGTGGGTACATCACCACATAGTCAGTCGGTGAAGCTTGCACACGAGAAAGAACCACAACAATATTAGAAAAATAACTTGTATCTATTATGCACCAACACTAGAACTACTTTGGTATATCTCCTACCCACAGATACCAATACACATAGAAATACATTTCAAAACAGGTAAGTAAAGCACATAAAACACATAAACTCCTATCGGGGTGACAAACCATATACTAAGAAAGTGGAATGCGAGGTGAGTACCAAACCAGGACTACCACCCAAAGAACTATGGACCAGGGGGAGCATGGAACCATCACAGGTAAGTAGCTGAGTGTTGCGAGGCGCCCGAGTGCAAAGGTGATACCCCGGGTCAGTGTCCATATGATAACGTGGGCAAGTCGCAGTTCGAGTTTTACGGATTCAGGACCCTTCCCAGAGGACCCTGAGGACACCTTTGGAAACAGGAAAGTTGGAAGACACCCCCCACCTGTGGATTCCTAGGGAACCAGGATACCTACACCAGGGAGCCCGGGTGCATAGGTGCGAAGTGGTGTCAGAACCGCTTGTTGTCCTCAATGGGGAACCTCAGGTTTCCAGCTGCTACAGAGTCTCGTGGACCAGGTCGGTGAAACCCAAATGTGGATTCTGGATGAGGAGTACCTGCAAAAAGAAGTCCAAACCCCCCAGAGATGTCCTGGAGGATCAGGGGCACGATGCCAGCCCTTGTAGGAGGTACTTTGCTGTAGCACAAAGGTCTTGAAGATGCAGCTGTGGAGCCCAGGTGACAGCAAGGTCTGAGGAACTCACCCAGCAAGGATAAGTCAGGGCTGGCCCTCAGCAAGCAGGAGAGCCAGTAAGAATCAATGGAGACTCCAAGAGAACCCTCTGACAGCAGGCACAGGGAGTCGCAGGAAAGCCTCAGCAATGCACACAAGATGGAGGCCCATGTCACAGGAGATGCAGTGAGGACAACACTGTTGGAGCTGTGTGATGCTGGAGGTGTGGCTTCTTGGAGCTTGAAGATTTTCGGTCAGGAGAAACAACAAGCCTTGGGAACGGCAAATAAGCACTGTGCACACGGATGCAGTTCTGGTCGGCTGCAGAGGGATTACAGTCTTCCAAGTTGCAGGGAAGACTGGTCAGGCCTCTCGAGAGCCAACAAACCACCACCTGTGTTGTAGAGCTGGGAGGTGTCCATGGGACAGCAGTATGCAGTGCTGGTCGTCGTTGAGATGCCTGCAGATGCAGGAGAGTAACTCCTTCACTCCAAGGGAGATGCCTTCTTGCTGTCTTGATGCATGCAGAGTTGTGGAGGACTCAGGAGGATGCACAGCCATAGAGGTTGCAGAACTTGGAAGAGCATGAGACGAAGTTGCAGTAGGAGTCTTCCTACCAGAGGCAGTCTTGTCTTGGTTTCTGGCTCGGTTCCAGCAGCAGAGTTCGGTGCCCAACAGTAGAATAGTCTTGAGACAGATCTTCAGAGGAAGCCAGGTAGTTCTTGAAGACGAAGTCCGGACAAATCTGAGGATCCACCCTCAGGGGAGGACTTATTCTACAGTGACCCACCTATCAGCAGGGGTCAAGGACGCTACTCTGGTGAACTGACCAGTCTGAATCTCCCAGGCCCTCTGCCCATCTAAGTTTCAAGATGGGAGAATCAAGTAGCCACCTGGTAGAGCTCTGGGCACCTCCCAAAGGGAGGAGCTGGACAGGGTGGTGGACACTCCCCTATCCTTTGTGTAGTTTCGAGCGGGAGCCAAGGGCTCCTGGACTGGGCAAAACCAGTTTATGCAAGGAGGGCACCAGATGTGCCCTTCAAAAGCAGTTTGGAGGCGCTCTGGAGCACCCCCACCCTAGCCTAAGACACCTAATTCTAAAGGAGAGGAGACTACACCCCTCCTCTACAGGAAATCCTTTGTTCTGCCTTCCCCTGCCTGAGTTAATCTCAGCAGTAGGGGGAAGAACAGTATCTGGGGTCGGCAGCAGCACTAGCTTGCACGCATACCCTGCAAGGCTACACTGGTAGACATGAGGGGTACTCCAAGGAGCCTCTCAGTACATGGTATCATGCCACTAACAATGGAATCTGCTTGATTCCGACATGTTTGATACCAAACATGACCGGGTTTGGTGAAGGCATTATGTAGTTGGACATCTCGACTTGGCCAGTGTCCACTACATACCTTAAAATGGCTTACAAAGCCAGAGAATGGACTCCCCGGTTTTTAGGATGTCTCTGCCCGTGCAGGGACACCCTCACACTTCAAACCATGCACCCTGCCTGTGGGCTGTAAGGCCTACCTTAGGAGTGACTTATAAGTTTTAAGTGCAGTGACTAGGGTAAAAGGAAAACCTTATATTTCAAGAGCATCATTTCACACAGGCTGCAATGGCAGACCTGCAGACACGGTTTGCATGTGCTCCTATGGGTGGCACAATACATGCTACAGTCCATGGGAGATCCCTGCTGTACCAATGCCCTAGGTACCTTAGTTCCATATCTTAGGGACTTACAGGGGTACACCAGTATGCCAATTGTGGGGTGTACAAAGTACTTACCAGTAAATTGAGGGGAGGGAGCAAAGGCACTGGGTTCCTGATTAGCAGGATCCCAGTGTATTACTGTCTTACCACACTGACACCAGGCAAAAATTAGGGGTAACTATGCCAGAGAGATCCTACTTACCTACATAAAAAAAGATTGAGGGCCTTGTTTACAAGAAGTGACGCATTGCTGTGTTAAGACAGTGATGCTTGAAAAAAATTTCCTCTGTGTTACATAACTTTCTAATGCCATGGAAGAATCATATTTAAGGGACGGCGCACCATGGCGTAGGGCCCATGGTGCGTAAAAAAGCGTAGGTTTCCATGGGACGGCTGACATAGTGAAAACCGATGCATGTGCAGGCAAAATGACGTAAGGCTGGTTAGTGGCACATAAAGCAACGCAAACCAATTTTGCATCACTTTTGAGTGCGCCAAGCGTCAAAAAGCCCCAAAAAATGACGATTTTGAAGGGGGAAAAAAAACAACAAACAGAAGGCAGACATGGAGCAGGGAGCAGAGAACAGCCAGGGCCAACCACAGCACCAGCCAGGATGTCCAGACTGACTTCCAGGGAAAGAGGAAGTGTAACTTCAGTGCAGAGGAGAATGACATCTTGATCACAGAGGTGACAAATCATGAGCATCAGCTCTTTGTCACCTCCAAATTGCCATTAGGAAAGAAAGAGGCCATTTGGCAGCCCATAGTGGCCAAGATCAACAGTGGTGGGCAAGCTAAGAGGATGGTGACTGACTACAAGAAGGGCTGGCACAATTATAAGTGCAGGACGAAGGAGAAACTGGCCAACAACCTGAAGGCAGCCATGCAGAACGGAGGAGGAGGACCTGTCGACCAGGAGTTGCTGGACACCTTGGAGGAGCGGGTGGCAGCTCTCATCCTAGGGGAGTTGGTGGCAGGAGTTCTTGGACAGGACAGTGTAGGCAATAAAGACTGGACAAACAAGTCGTACAGAGTAAGTGGCAACAAGGGCAATAGGGGAAAAAAGGTCATGTTGGGCAGCGCAGAAAGCTATGTACCTGCGTTCCACTGTGCTGCGTGCAAGGGAAAGGGTATGAGCTGTTCTCATGTACAGTTAAACATCACATAAATGTAAGTCACACTACCTAGTAACATGTTGCACAGCTCAGTCCAGCTCCATCATGTATGTCCATTTTATGTGTGATGTGCTGCACTAGGCCTGGGTCACCTTTGTATACTGGGACTAATAGTGAAATGTATAACATGAGTCACCAGAACTACATGTCCCACAATACAAAACAAAAAACATGGACTAGAACAACAAATCATGCATGGATACCTGAAGCCTGTCCAACCTGACTGTGAGAGCTCAGGCCACCTTTCACCATGAGGCTAGTGTGTCTAACTTGGGTCCGTGCACCCAAGACAAGACTGCAAAGCAATGGAATGGAATGGGCTTGTCAGAGGATAAACTCCTCTCCTGACAGGGGGCTCAGTCAGGTCTAGGGCATGTGAAGTATCAACATATAGGAAAATGCAAACAGCCACCTGCATACTCACTAGCATGAAACTAGATTGCACAGTGCTGTCGCACATGTGGTGTGAGAGCACACAGTTGTCGCCTGCCCTGGTAGGCCCAAACGTCTGTCATGTACCAATTCAAACTGGGGATGGGGTTGAATGCAGGTGATGCACACCAGAGGACCATGTGTGTTTGAAAGAAAACATGTGCCCTCATTTACGGGGAATTGGCGTAGGGCAGGGCTTGGCATGGCCTCATAGATATGATTGAGAGGCTTGCGCGGCCGGAGCATTAAAAAAAATGGACACTCAAGCGACGCAAGCCTCCCATAAAAAAGGTCAATGCTGTGTGAGCCCGGTGGGCCCCTGGTACTGTGGTGCATTGTAGCTGTGTCTGAGCACATTGAACTGGCACGGTGTCTGAATGGGGACACATTACATAGCAGAGAGGTGAGTAGGGACCTGTGCACTGCAAGGTAGCCTGTCCAATACACTTTCACTGCTCTGTCTTAGTGTCACACTTGTGTCGAAGGTGGGAAAGGATGACAGAGAAGAGCCCATTGGTGTACTACATTCCAAATGTGATGCTGACCTGGGTGAAGGTGTAGCACGAGGCAGGAGGGAGTCAGAAAAAAGAAAAGTATTACCATGCCACATTTGTTAAAGTAGGAGGATGTGAAACAGGGATTTGTGAAGTGACAGGATGAACCAGATTGGCACCACAAAGGGCAGGATTCAGGGATTGTTGGAGGGTGAGGTGTATGGGCCTAGTAGTGTGCCAGACCTGGGTAGGTATATGTCACTAATTGCAGCACTACTAGCATGTGGGGTACAGCTTGACCCATAGCCCTTAAATACAGGCAGCCATTTCAGTCAATTGGATATGTATATGCATATTGTTTGTGTCGGAGTCACATGAGAGTCAATGTATGAACTGGGTTCCATCAGAGTGTGACAGTAAGTTGAGCACCTGGGCCTAAATGAGAATTTCCAGAGGAGGAATGTACACGTACAAGTGAGCAGACCTGAGCAACACAATTTGTGATACTCTTCAGATAACTAACTCTAGCAATGATGGAAAGGGGGAGTGTCAGTACTAGCAATCAGCCTAGTTTGGCAGTGCCCATCTCCTCAGTGTCTGTACACAGTGCCCACTGTCCACAATTATGGAGCCAACTGTGTGTGCAACGAAATCACATAAGTATACACAAATAGGAAACCCATGGTGAATACATACCCTTACACATACCTGCAGTGCAGCAATGTTGTCAGCTGTGTAAAGGCGTGTGAATGTGTGAGACAATTAAACCCTTGGACACATAAAATCACATTGTGGTTGCAACAAAGCACAGCAAGGCTGAGTGCTGTGGTGTCCTGTGTGAAAGGCAGAGTTCTGGATCAAATCAAATACATGACCAAACCCACATCACCTTCCCGGGAGTTGTGGGCTGAGTAGTGGCCACAGGGAATGCAGGCACCCTGGGAACTTGGGTCAATGTGCACAGTAGTGGTGTAAATATGTGAAACCACAATCAGTATAGCCATCATGTAAGAGTTAGGTAATCACCAAGCAGATGTGGCCTTTACCTCAACTTACCTGTACAGGCATGGCAGCCCAGCCAGCTGTGTAACTGTGTTGCAATGTGTGGAATGACAGGAAAGTCACCCGTTTCACACAGTGGCTGTGTAAACAATGCTGAGATATTGCCATCCGAAAGGCAACAACAGTGCAATTAGACCTCAATGACTATGAGTATTATATGTCCTACGCATCATTGTAGAACTGAAAGTGAATGAGAATAAAGCCTGTATGTCAGCCAGATAACTTATGTCAACATCTAACAATGATCACCATTAACATATCTCCATTCCTTTTCAAAAGGAGAAACAACATCTCCTGACCAGATGCCTGTCCTGGATGAGGAATCTGCTGAGGTTGACAACCTCCCAACCCCAACCTCCCAACCCTGGATGAAGACACCCCATGGGAAATCCTGCCCTCCTTGGATTCACCATCCATGGTCGCAGGAAGGGCCGACAGCATTGCCAGGTCTCCAGAGGACCTGCCTACCATCAGACATATCCCATCTGCTAGTCCAAGTCCAGGCCTGGATTCCAAGGACCCCCAAGTTGAATTCCAATGGTGTGCGGTAGGAGTCCAGAAGCAGCAAGTAGATGAGGTGCTAGTGGGGATGGAGACCATGGCGGGCACCCTAGAGGGAGTCCATAGGTGCCTCAGTCCCAATAAGGACACATCTGAGGCAATAAGAGGCACCTACCCTCTGCACCATGGATTGGACCAGTCCCTGGCTGACATCACTAGCGTCATGAGGCAGAGGCATGAACAACTGCCCTGCCAAACTTGGGAGCGATACACAACATCCTCGAATCTATGGAGCGGCAGCAGAGCTCCCATATAGCAACAATAGGTGCCTTACAATGCAACGTTGTTGCTGTGCTGGCAAGCCATCAGGACCTTCTCAGCGCTGTGCTACTTTCCTTGTTGGCGCAGCCAAAGGCTGCGGAGGACAGGGATCCACATCTTCTGCACCTGATGTGTGTGTTCCTCCATCACCTCCTGCAACAACAATACACCCCTCAGGGGAGGCAGCACACATATGAGAGGACAAAGATGTGGGCTCCTACATTTTCTACCGAAGAGCTGCCCGGTAACATCTGTCTGTGCCACTTGGCCAGTTTCTCATAGGACCTGTGTTTATGATCATGCCAGTGCACTTGCCAACTCGTACTGTCCCTTATTTACTTTTCCACCTGTTGATGTTGCCCAGTTGTGGACTGTCAGTGTAGCCTACATTCCCTACTGGCAATCTCAACCGCCTCCTCAATAGAAAACTCCTCTCCTCCACATGTCAAATGACATGTATCCCCCATGGACTCTGTAACAATTAGCAATCAATCAATGGTAAGGCTGAATGAAGTTTCTGCCCAGGTGGGGGCTACTTCCATGGATACTAGCCACCAAACAACACTAATGTGACAAATAAATTGTGAAAGGGACAGTGTGTAAGTGGAGAGTGTGAGGTCATAAGCAGTGCATTGTGGGGGCATAAGTTATAGTTAGGTCAGGTAACTATAACCTGAATTTCACTGTGTTTTTTACAAGTGAAATCTGAGCCTAACTATAACGTCCCTGTAACCTTTGTTTTTTTTAGTGAATTTCTAAGGTTTTTTAATTCTATTTTCTAACTATAACGTCCCTGTAACCTTTGATGTTTTTTAAGGGAACTTCTATGGTTTTTTAACTAGTAGTCATGTTTGCACAGTGGTGGAGAAATGGGGTGGGGCGATCTCAGGAAACCTGCTATGTGGGACTTACTTGAGGTAACAGGAGGGTTTCTTGCGGCCCCCAAGGACCCTCAGCATCCAAGAGGACTTCATCCCCAACCAGCAGTGTACTAGGAGGTGCATTTGCAGAGTGTTGGTGAAAGGGGGCGGGGCCTCCAACAACATGCAGGGCTGACTTTTAAAAAAATGTTTTATAATGGAAGTGGGACCTCTTCCCTGGGCCGATATCGGCCCCAGGGACCCCATCCCCGGGCACGGTCATTTAATTTTTATATAAATTAGAGGAGGAGAGAGGAAGCTCTCCTCGCCAGGCTGATTTAGGCCCGGGGTCCCCATTCCCCGAGGCCCGGCCTCTATTCTGGGTACCCTGGTCCCACCCAAGGTACCATCCCGGTTTTCGGCGGCAGGGTAGGTCGCAGGCGGAATGCGCTTGAACGCTGGACCCACATTGGTGTCCTAGTTGACCGCCGGACGCTGTTGCAAGTAATTATTAGACAACAGTTTAGGTTATTGACCTGAGTACGTGGTATGTAAGTTTCACTTTACCACGCTGTGTAGATAGCATTTGTTTTGATCCTGAGGAAGTGCCCAGATCCTCCTGACACTGTTGGCACGAAACATGTCGATCCATCAAGAGTAAGACACAGATAGCTAGATACATTGCTTCATATTTACTGTCACTCTCTATATATATATTTTTAATCAGGCAGTTTACCTTCCGAATAAATGACTGCTAGGACTGACTGACCTGTTTTAACTCACCTCCTTCCCCTTCACATCTACACACACTAGGCCTCTCACCCCCACTACACCCACCGGCAGGAACAGAAGATCCCCGCCAAAGAGCCCCGTACTGGGTCCCCTTCAGGTATTGCAGCGCCGACCAGACGAGGGGCAGGCTCATATGATGAAGCATGACACCTAGCTTGCTAGGTGTGTGAGAGCCCTAGTTCCGTTTAGGGGATTCCCCCTTCCTTTCTTTTCAGAGTGGGGCCACACTTGACCAACCCCCTCCGGAGTATCTCCTCGCCCCTTCTCTTTATAATTAGAGGAACTTTGTACCCTTCTTGTACACAGTATCAACTGGGGCACGTACGTTGGACCTCTTTAAGCTTGCCCCTTTGTCCCCCCTTGTTCTAATTATACCCACCCAAGGCACACAGTAAATTTCATTGGGGATCGCGGGTGGAGCCTGAATGCCTGAAAGCAACTCTGCTCCACATCCAGCAAGTGAGAGCATTTTGAATGCTCTTGCTTGCTGGAAGAGGAGCATTTGCTGTTGCTTGGCGGGATCGGTAAAGCTCCCGCCAAGCCACAGCAAACAGTTATGTCCCAGGGTTGGTCACCCCGGGACATAGCAGTAGTCGGACCTGGGGGATGGTGGTCCCCAGAGCCATCTTATTTCTAATTAGTAGGGACTGCTGCAGGGAGGTGGGGGTCCCAGGGGCCGATAATGGCCTGGGAGAAGGGACCTCAAAGCGCCCTCCCAAATTTTTAAAAAGATGATGACCTGGGGAGGTGGTGGTCCTCGGGGCTCCACGGGGTACTCCAGGCCCCCCAATACAAATTGATTATGGCCCTGGGGAGTTAGTGGTCCCTGGGGTCCGGGGGGTTGGAGAGCCCCCCATAACAATGAATTAGCCCGGGGAAGGTGGTGTTCCCTGGGGCATGGGGGGTCCCCATTTTGATTTTGGAATGTGGCCCCGGGGAGCTGGTGGTCCCTAGGGCCTGAGAGGCCGCTCATTTAAAAAAAAATAACCCCAGGGAGGTGGAGGTCCTCGGAGCATTAATAAGCCCCAGGAGGTGGGGCTCGTGCACCTTTATTATAAAAATGCCTCTGGGACCTGGCCCACCCGGGGGCCGATTATTAACGAAGCGCGGGAACCTGGGCTTCGTTTTTTAAAACATTTTCATCTGGAGTTGTGGATCCAGTGAGACTCCTGCCAAAAATGTTTAAAAAAAGGGTTTGTTTGCCCTGCTCAGTCTCTGTGGGACCCTTCAAGAGGCCTAAGGGGTCAGGGTATTTCTACCCTGCCCCCAATTCTTTTTTTAAACGTTTTTTCTGGGATTCAGCCCCAGCCCAAGACGGCTGCCAACACTTCCTGGCTTGAAGTGTTGGCAGCCAATTAGATTTGAGCACGGGGACAGTCGGCTCCTCAGAGGATCTGCGTCCCAATATATACAAACTGGAATTTTTCTTAATATTTCCAAAACTGCTGATTGGATTTATGCCAATTTACAAAAAAGGGGGCTTTCTGGACCAGCAGCGACCTTTCTGCCAAGTTTGGTGTAATTCCGTTCAGCAGTTTGGGCTGTAGCCACGTGTAAAGTTCCTATGAGCATGAACATGGAAGATGCATGTTTTTTTACCCCCCCCTTTTTCTCGGCCCCTGCTCGACAGATCACCCCGACACTTTCCATGCACAACAAGAATCACCGGCATACTTTTTTGGGTAACATTTCGTGAAGATTAGTCAAACGGCACCAAAGATAAAGGCAAGTCAAAAAATGCTTTTCCTATGGAAACATGGTCCAAACTATAACTACCTACTGGCGATTGCAGGTAGGTAATATATATATATGTGTGTGTGTGTGTGTGTGTGTATGTATATATATATATATATATATATATATATATATATATTCACTGAAAAAATCATAGGTTTCATGGACGTTATAGTTAGTTGGACATTTCACTCGTACAAAACCTGAGAAATTCGACCGCTATAGTTAGTTGAGCTAACTATAACTCACGCCCCTGCAATGCACTGCTGATGACATCACATATTACATCATTCATGACATGGTCAGTGACATCACTGATGACATCTCAAATGACATCACTGATGACATCATCCAGTGACTGTGTGTTTCTGTAACGTTTAAATATGTTTTATATATATATATATGCCAAGGTGTATTGAAGAATGAGTGGGTGTATAAGTGTCTGAATGGATGATTTAGTAGATGTGTGACTGACTGTATAAGTGAGTGATTAAACGTGTCTGACTGAATGCATGGGTTAGTGACTAAACTGTGTAAATGTCTGTATCAGTCTGTCATTTGGCGTGTAAGCGGATGCATGGGTTGGTGAGTAGCTACATGAGTGTCTATATGGGTTATTGATTGGTTGTCTGAGTATCTGTATGGGTGCCTCAGTGTCTGTGTGGGTGGGTGGGGTGTATGTGACTCTGTGCATAGATGTGTGAGTGGGTGATTCACTGATTGTATGGGTTCAAGAGTGCATCTGTGAAGGGCTGTATGGGTGGGTGAGTGTGTGTATGGGTGTGTTGTTGAGTGAATGGATGTCTCAATGGTACATGTGTGAGTAACTGCATATGTGAACGGCAGTATATGTGAGTGTTGGAGTATATAAATGACTATACGTGAGAGTGAGTGGTTGTGAGAGTGGCTATATGGATGAGTGTGTGCTTGTACCACTGATTGTATAAGAGAGTAACTATGTGTTATTATCTGTATGAATAAGTGAGGTGGTGTGTGTATAACTGTATAGGTGAGTAAATGGGAGTGTGATTGATTCTTTGCATGACTGACTAGGTGTGTGAGTAACTCTATGGATGAGTGGTGGTGTGTGAGTGTCTGTATAGGTATATGAGTGCAAATGATAGTGCTGTATTGATGAATGACTGCATGTGTGAGTGGCTGTATGGGTGAATGAGTGGATGTGTGTGTAGACCTAGGAATCAGTGACTGGGTATGTAGTAACTGGTAATGGTGTGTTTATGGTTTCGAAAATGGTAGTCTGTATTTTAGAGTAGGCGTTGGACTTGGCCCTTTTTGCAGGGTCATCCCTGAACTTTTTGCCTTCCTCCTGTACTTTTTCTGACCTGTTGTTGTTGGTTTTATGACTCTGGGCACTTTACCACTGCTGATCAGTGCTAAAGTGCATATGCTTTCTGTTATAAATTGATGTATGGATTAGTGACTCCATGTTTGGCCTATTTGATTCACTGTCAGACCCTAGTACAGTGCACTGGTTGTGCCCAGGGCTTGTGACTCAAATGCTGCTGGTGGGCTTGCAGCACTGGTTGTGCCACCCACAGAAGCAGCCTGTAAAAGTGTGTCTCAGGTCTGCCATTGCAGAGCCTGTGTGCAGTCTGGTACTGCCATGTTGACCGGGCAAGTGCACCCACTTGCCAGTCCCTAAACCTTCCCTTTTCTACATGTTAGTCACCCCTCAGGTAGGCCCAAGGTACCCCTGTGGGCAGGGTGCATTGTATGTGAAAGGTAGGACATGCCCTGGTGTGTGTGGCATGTTCTAATAGGGAATTACAGCCATTTTCGTTTTTCACTATTGCAAGGCTACCTGTTCCCCATAGGCCAGAATGGGCAGTTTGATTATTACATCTTATAATCCTAACTGACCCAGGGAACATGGTAGAAAAACGAATTTAGTATGCCTGAACTCAGAATGATAAAATACATCTTTTAGTGAAGTTGGTTTTAACATTCTGTGTTTGAAAATACCACTTTTAGAAAGTAGGTATTTTCTTGCTTAACTATCCAAGCCTGCCTCTGCTAGGTTGTGTATTCCTTGTCTGGAGTTTGAGTGACAGGGGCTGGGGGATTCCAGGAGACAGGGTGAGTCAGCACAGGGCTGAATAGAGAGATCTGCATGGAGATGGGTGGGAGGAGTTGCACCTGGGACCTGAATAGGGCTGTGCCTTCCCTCCACAATGCTGGCTCCACCTCCTGTGGTGCATCTGATGTCCCTGGCCTACACTGTGAAAGGAAAGAAGGAGTCTTGTCAACAAAGTGCTCCAGGACTGACCAGAACTGGTTTGGACTAGGCAAAGGCCTCTCTGCCTTCAGAGAACAAAGGGAAAATGAGTATAAAAGAGGGGACCCAAACCCCAGAATTTTAGATCACTTTTGGGAAACAAGAAGAACCTTTGCTAAGGAGAGGAACCAGAGAAACTGAGGAGGAGACTATCCCTAAGCTGAGTGCTGTTTGGGGGATTGGCCTGCAGTGGTTGCCTGACTGCCAAAGAAAGGAGAAAGGAACTTTGTGTGTACTTTCATCAACTTGTAAAAGATCTCCAAGGGCTTGAGATAGAGCTTACCTCCTGCTGAAGTCTCAGGGACAACAGACTTCACCAACCAGCTCCCCTGCCTTCTCTTGCTGGGAATTGAAGTGCCTGCTGTTGAGCTGGGCCTTCTGAGAGACTGCGTGTCGCTGGGAGCTGGAAGCGCGACTCAAGACGAAGAAGCGTGACGCCGCCGCAGCCGTTGTCGTCGCATCACCGGAGAAGAGTGTTGCCGTCGCAGCAGACACCCTCGCATCACCGGAGAAGCGTGCCGCCGCTGCCGCCATCGCATCACCCGAAGCGCCTCGCATCACCGGAGAAGAGTGTCGCCATCGCAGCAGACGCCATCGCATCATCGGAGAAGAGTGTCGCTGCTGTAGCCGCTGTCGTCACATCGCTGAGAAAGCCTGCCACCGCTGCCGCTGTCACATCGCATCACCGAGGCGCCCCGCAACCCTCAGAAGAGTGTCGGCGTCACAGCAGACGCCGTCGCATCACCAGAGAAGCGTGTCGCAGGGCCTGTCGCGGCTCTGAAGAATCGTTGAGTCGCCGCACGGCCCTCGGGCGTGCACGCATCGTTGTCGCATCAAGAAGAAGACGCCATTTTGTTTCATTGCACCGGATCTTCATCGCATCACGGCGCTGCTGGTCGCATCGCCACAGAAGCGCAGTAAGAAACCGACGCATCACCTCCCCACGCGGAGAAGAACCGACGCATCCCCTACGCAGCAGTAGGGACCTGACCATCACCGTTCTTGCGTGTAAGGAACCGACGCATCACCTTCCCTGCAACACTTTCGTTGTATAGTGTTACGCATCCAAAGGTACATTGAACTCAAAGTGTCGCATTTACCATCCAAAGAGAACTAAGCTAATTCTACCATTTTTAAGTACAGTATTGTGGATTTTTGTCGTTTGTGGTCTTGTGTTAAGTCTATATAAAAATACTTATTTTTATACTACAACTTGTGTGGCGTCCATCTGTAGTGTTGTCACTGGGTTACTGTATGTGTTCACAAATGCTTTACACACTGCCTCTGAAATAAATCTGTCTGCTCGTGCCAAGCTACCAAGGGGGTGAGCAGGAGTTATTTTAGGAGTGTACCCCCTTACCCTGACTAGACGCAAGGGTCCCTATTTGGTCAAAGGTACCTACCTCTGCCAACTTGAGATCCCCAAATCTAACAGTAGGTGTATCAAAGAATATATTAGAGTGTGAGGAGGTGAATCAGATCATCATGTGGATGATGTCATCAGTGATGTCATTTAAGATGTCATCAGTGATGTCACTGACCATGTCTTGAATGATGTAATATGTGACGTCATCAGCAGTGCATTGCGGGGGCGCGAGTTATAGTTAGCTCAACTAACTATAACGACCGAATTTCTCAGGTTTTGTAAGAGTGAAATGTCCAACTAACTATAACGTCCCTGAAACCTATGTTTTTTTCAGTAAATTTCTATGGTTTTTTAAATGCTAATTTCTAACTATAACGTCCCTGAAACCTATGGTTTTTTCAGTGAATTTCAAAGGTTTTTTAAATGCTAATTTCTAACTATGCCTACAGAGGTAGGACATGTGCAGAAAGAGGAAGAAAGGCGCAGAAAGAAACAAGAGAAATGCAGAAAGACAAAGAAAGGTGCAGAAAGAAGCAAGAGATATGCAGAAAGAACCAACAGAGGTGCAGAAAGAGGCCTTGTTGCAAAGTCATCCTGTGCCCCCAACTTTTTGCTGACTGGTATTGGTGGTAGCTGACTCTGACTAACTAGGCCCGGAGCCAGTGCTATGCTAAAAGACACTTAGAATACAGTGAAAACACCTACATATACTAGGGTACACTATGGGTTGGGGTACCCCTGTTTTTGGCATGACCTCCCCTGTAAGGCCCTAGTATATAATAGGGCAGGGGGATTAAAACTACCTCTAAGTCAGAGGTGCAGAAAGATGCTTCTTTAAGTAGTAGTTATGTTTGCAGAGTGGTGGAGAAAGGTTGCTGGGCCTCCGACCAGCGCTCATGAATTCCGATGCGTAGGACTTACAGGAAGTACCAGGAGGGCTTCTTGGCCCCCAAAGTCCCTCAGGAGAAAATTGGACTTTATCCCCCATCCCATAGTCTGCCAGGAGGCGCGTTTGCAGAGTGGTGGAGAAAAAGTGGCATGGCCTCTGAAGACGTCTTAGCCATCCCACTGTGTGGGACTTACTGGAGGTAACAAGAGGGGTAGTTGGCCCCCAAGGACATCCCTGGGGGCCAACTACCCCTCCTATTACCTCCAGTAAGTCCTACACAGCAGGATTGCTAAGTTCTTATAGCAGGCCATGCCCCCTTTGCCCACCACTGTGCAAACGCGCTCTCTGGCGCGCTCTTGGATGGGGATTGAAGTCCCCTTCTCTGCTAGGGGTCCTTTAGGGGCCAACTAGCCTACTTCTTACCTCCAGTAAGCGCCACACAGTGGGATTGCTGAGTGGTGGACACAGGCCACGCCCCCTTTCTCCACCACTCTGCAGACGCACCTCCTGGCGCGTTCTGGGTTGGGGGATTAAGTCCCCTTGAATCCTGAGGGTCCCTGGGGGCCAACTAGCCCACCAGGTATCTCCAGTAAGCGCCACAGAGCTGCATTGCAGGGAGGTGGTCCGAGGCCATGCCCCTTTTTACACCACTCTGCAAACGCGGCTCCTTGCGCACTGCTGCTTGGAGGATGAAGTCCACTTGTGTCCTGAGGTCCTCAGGACACAAGAGGACCTCATCACCCCACCAGCAGTGTGCCAGGAGCCGCGTTTGCAGAGTGGTGTAAAAAGGGGCGTGGCCTCGGACCACCTCTCTGCAACGCAGCTTTGTGGCGCATACTGGAGGTACCTGGTGGGCTAGTTGGCCCCCAGGGACCCTCTGGATTCAAGGGGAATTAATTCCCCAACTTACAACGTGCCAGGGGGCGCGTTTGCAGAGTAGTGCAGGGAGGGGGCGGGGCCTCCGGAAAGATGCCAGCTTTTTTTTTTTTTTTTTGTTTAGAAGGAGGGCTGTGTGGCCCCCCTTCTTTTACCATTTTTGGGGCCCTGGGGACCCTATTCCCCAGGGCATAACCCCTTTTTCTAAAAAAAAAGAACGGGAAGGGGGCCGCGTAGCCCCCCTCCTGAGGCCAATTTCGGCCCTGGGGACCCCATCCCCCGGGGCATGGCCAGTCTTTTTTTATTATTATTTATTTAATTCTTTGGAGGGGGTCCGGCTTTTGCATTTTTTATTTTTTTTAATGTGGGGGAGGGGGGCCGCGTAGCTCCCCTCCCGGGCCCCTTCTGGCCCCGGGGACCCCATCCCCTGGGGTCTAGCCTCACCGTTGGGGACCGTGGGGGAGCCCCAATGCCCCCAAGGTCCCACCTGCTCCCCGCGTCCTGCGGGAGCCGGCATTGCTTTTGCACAAGGGGAGCTGCTGACATGCAGCTCCCCTTGTGCAAAAGCAATTCTGCTTTGGTTTTTGGAAGCGAGAGCAGGTTTCCTGCTCTCGCGTCCAAAAACTAAAGCAGAGTTTGCTATGACAGGGCGGGAGCCGTGCTCCCACCCTGTCATAGCAAACAGCAATGTCCCCGGGGTGGGCACCCCGGGACTTTGCAGGAGCTGGCCCTGGGGGGTGGCGGTCCCCAGGGCCAACAAGGGCTCCAGGAGGGGGGCCGCGCAGCCCCTCTCCCTACATTTCAAAGCCCCGGGTAGGTGGTGGTCCCCAGGGCATGGGGGCCCATGAGGCCTCCCCTGATTAATAACAGAAGCCCCGGGGAGGTGGTGGTCCCCAGGGCTTGGGGGGCCCACGAGGCCCCCCCACTAATCAAGGAAGCCCTGGGGAGGTGGTGGTCCCCGGGGCTTGGGGTGGCCCGCGAGGCCCCCAGCGCCTATTATATAAAAGCCCCGGGGATCTGGCGGTCCCCGGGGCAGCGTGGGGGGGTTTGGGACCCCCCAGGCATTTATTATTTGAAGCCCAAGGGAGGTGGTGGTCCCCGGGGCTGCGGGGGGGCCGATTGCCCCCTGCACACTATTAACTTAGCCCCGGGGAGGTGGTGGGCCCCCGCAAATTAATTACGCATTGCCCCCGGGACCTGGCCCACCCGGGGGCTTAAGTACAAGGTAGCGCAAGAGCCCGTGCTTCATTTTATTTTGTTTTTTTCTCAGCCGGATTCGCGAAACCAGCGTGAATTCTGCCGTTTAAAAAAAAAATGCTTTCTGTGGCCCTGGGGGTCCTTGTGGGACCCCCTGAGCAGGCCTAGGGGGTCAGGGTGTTTCTACCCTGCCCCCTTTTCTTGTTTTTTACCTATTTCTTGTGACTCGGTTACCGAGTCACAAGATGGCTGCCAACACTTCCTGGTTTGGAGTGTTGGCAGCCAATCAGAAATCAGCTCGTGCTCGGGAGGAGTCGCAACTCCTCCTCGGTGCTCAGATATCGATATTTTTATTTTTTAAATTGCTCAGCAACTACTGAACGGATTTACACCATTTAAAAAAAGGGCGCTTTCTGAACCAAACGCTACCTTTTTGCCAAATTTGGTGTAATTCCGTTCAGCAGTTCGGCCAGTAGCCTGTTCCAAAATTTCCTATGGAAATTAACATGGAGAAAACGCGCTTTGGGACCCCCCCTTTTTTCTCGACCCCCGCTTGATGAATCACCCCGAAACTTTCAAGACAAGAGCTGACCGGAGCACCGCATTAGTTTTGAAAATTTTGCGTAGATTCGTCAAATGGCGCCAAAGATATTGGCAAATCAAAAAACACTTTTCCTATGGAAACTAGGTTCTATCTATAACTACCTACTGGCGACCGCCAGTAGGTAATATACGTGTGTATATATATATATATTCACTGAAAAAACCATAGGTTTTAGGGACAGTTATAGTTAGTTGGACATTGCACTCGTACAAAACCCGTGAAATTCCCCTGTTATAGTTAGTTCAGCTAACTATAACTCGCGCCCCGCAATGCACTGCTGATGACGTCACATATTACATCACTCATGACATGGTCAGTGACATCACTGATGACATCACTGATGACATCTCAAATGACATCACTGATGACATCACTGATGACATCATCCAGTGACTGTGTGTTTCTGTAAAGTTTAAATATGTTTAATATATATAGGGAAAGGCGTATTGAAGAATGAGTGGGTGTATAAGTGTCTGAATGGATGATTTAGTACGTGAGTGACTGACTCTACAAGTGAGTGATTAAACGTATCTTACTGAATGCATGGGTTAGTGACTAAACTGTGTGAATGTCTGTATCCGTCTGTTTGTTGGTGTGTAAGTGGATGCATGGATTTGCGAATAGCTACATGAGTGTCTATATGGGTTATTGATTGGTTCTCTGAGTATCTGTATGGCTGCCTGAGTGTTTGTGTGGGTGGGGTGTGTGTGACTCTATACATAGATGTGTGAGTGGGTGATTCACTGGGTGCATGATTTCAAGAGTGCATCTGTGATGGACTGCTTGGGTGGGTGAGTGTGTGTATGGGTGTGTTAGTGAGTGAATGTATATCTCAGTGGTACATGTGCGAGTAACTACATATGTAAAAGGCAGTATATATGTGTGTTAGAGTATTTAAATGGCTATAAGTGAGAGTGTGTTATTGTGAGAGTGGCTGTATGGATGCGTGTGTGCTTGTATCAGTTATTGTATAAGAGCATAAAAATGTGCTAGTATTTGTATGAGTAAGTGAGCTGGTGTGTGTATAACTGTATAGGTGAGTAAATGGGTGTGTGATTAATTTTTTGCATGACTGACTAGGTGTGTGAGTACCTCTATGGATGAGTGGCGGTGTGTGAGTGTTTATATAGGTGTATGAGTGCATATGATAGTCCTGTACTGAGTGACTGTAAGTATGAGTGACTGTACAGGTGAGTGAGTGGATGTGTGTGTAGACCTAAGAATCAGTGAGTGGGTATGTAGTTTTTGGTGTTGGAGTGTCTATGGTTTTGAGAATGGCAGTCTGTAATTTAGAGTGGGTGTATCAAAAGTTATATTAGGGTGTGAGAAGATGCATGAAATTATCACATGGATGATGTCATCAGTGATGTCATTTGAGATGTCATCAGTGATGTCATCAGTGATGTCACTGACCATGTCATGAGTGATGTAATATGTGACGTCATCAGCAGTGCATTGCGGGGCGCGAGTTATAGTTAGCTGAACTAACTATAACAGGGGAATTTCACGGGTTTTGTACGAGTGCAATGTCCAACTAACTATAACTGTCCCTAAAACCTATGGTTTTTTCAGTGAATTTCAAAGGTTTTTTAAATGCTAATTTCTAACTATAACGTGTCTGAAACCTATGGTTTTTTCAGTGAATTTCAAAGGTTTTTTAAATGCTAATTTCTAACTATAACGTGCCTGAAACCTATGGTTTTTTCAGTGAATTTCAAAGGTTTTTTAAAAGCTAATTTCTAACTATAACGTGCCTGAAACCTATGGTTTTTTCAGTGAATTTCAAAGGTTTTTTAAATGCTAATTTCTAACTATAACGTGCCTGAAAACTATGATTTTTTAAGTGAATTTCAAAGGTTTTTAAATGCTAGTTTCTAACTATGCCAACAGAGGTAGGACATGTGAAGAAAGAAGAAAAAACGCACAGAAAGAAGCAAAAGATGTGCAGAAAGAACCAACAGAGGAGCAGAAAGAGGCCTTGTTGCAAAATCATCCTGTGCCCACAACTTTTCAGACGGGTACTGGTGGTAACTGACTCTGACTAATCAGAGCCAGTGCGCGTTTGCACAGTGGTGAAGGGAGGGGGCCTGAGGTGACATGTGTGCAAACGCGCCCCGTGGCGCGTTTTAAGTTGCGGGATTAAGTCCCCTTGAATCCTGAGGGTCCCTGGGGCCCAACTAGCCCCCAGGTACCTACAGTTAGGACCACAGAGCTGAGTTGCAGAGAGGCGTTCCGAGGCCACGCACCTTTTTTCACCTCTCTGCAACGCACCTCTGTTGTGCTTACTGAAGGTACCTGGTGGGCTAGTTGGCCCCAGGATTCAAAGGGAATTAACTCCCCAACTTAAAACGCACCACAGGGCGTGTTTGCGCACATGTCACCTGAGGCCCCGCCCCTCCCTTCACCACTGTGCAAACGCGCCCGTGGCGCGTTTTAAGTTGGGGGATTAGGTCACCATGAATCCTGAGAGTCCCTGGGGCCCAACCAGCCCACCAGGTACTTCCAGTAAGCACCACAGGCCTACGTTGCAATGCCTGTAACAAATTGTGCAGTTGTGTGTAGGTAGTGAAGAGGGTCGTGCTGGGGGTAGTGTTTTAGGGTTTAGGGTAGTGCAGTGGTGTTTGTGTAGTGTAGGGGGTCATGCTGGGGGTAGATTTAGGGTTTAGGGTAGTGCAGTGGTGTTTGGGTAGTGTAGGGAGTCGTGCTGGGGGAGTGTTTTAGGGTTTAGGGTAGTACAGTGGTGTTTGGGTAGTGTAGGGGGTCGTGCTGGGGTTAGTGTTTTAGGGTTTTAGGGTTTAGGGTAGTGTAGTGGTGTTTGGGTAGTGTAGGGGATACTGCTGGGGGTAGTGTTTTAGGGTTTAGGGTAGTGCAATGGTGTTTGGGTAGTGTAGGGGGTACTGCTGGGGGTAGTGTTTTAGGGTTTAGGGTAGTGCAGTGGTGTTTGGGTAGCGTAGGGGGTACTGCTGGGGGTAGTGTTTTATGGTTTAGGGTAGTGCAGTGGTGTTTGGGTAGTGTAGGGGTTCGTGCTGGGGGTAGTTTTTAGGGTTTAGGGTAGTGCAGTGGTGTTTGTGTAGTGTAGGAGGTCGTGTTTTAGGGTTTAGGGTAGTGCAGTGGTCTTTGGGTAGTGTAGGGAGTCGTGCGGGGGTATTGTTTTAGAGTTTAGGGTAGTGCAGTGGTCTTTGGGTAGTGTAGGGGGTTGTGCGGGGGTAGTGTTTTAGGGATTAGGGTAGTGCATTGGTATTTGGGTAGTGTAGGGGGTCACGTGGGGGGTAGTGTTTTAGGGTTTAGGGCAGTGCAGTGGTGTTTAGGTAGTGTAGGGGGTCGTGCTGGGGGGAGTGTTTTAGGGTTTAGGGCAGTGCAGTGGTGTTCGGGTAGTGTAGGGGGTCGTGCTGGGGGAGTGTTTTAGGGTTTAGGGCAGTGCAGTCGTGTTCGGGTAGTGTAGGGGGTCGTGCTGGGGGGAGTATTTTAGGGTTTAGGGTAGTGCAGTGGTGTTCGTGTAGTGTAGGGGGTCATGCTGGGGGTAGTGTTCTAGGGTTTAGGGCAGTGCAGTGGTGTTCGGGCAGTGTAGGGGGTCGTGCTGGGGGTGGTGTTTCAGGGTTTAGGGCAGTGCAGTGATGTTCGGGCAGTGTAGGGGGTCATGCAGGGGGTGGTGTTTCAGGGTTTAGGGCAGTGCAGTGGTGTTCGGGCAGTGTAGGGGGTCGTGCAGGGGTGGTGTTTCAGGGTTTAGGGCAGTGGTGTTCGGGCAGTGTAGGGGGTCATGCTGGGGGTGGTGGTTCAGAGTTTGGGGCAGTGCAGTGGTGTTCGAGCAGTAAAGGGGGTCATGCTGGGGGTGGTGTTTCAGGGTTTAGGGCAGAGCAATGGTGCTCAGGCAGTGTGGGGGTTGTGCTGGGGGTGATGTTTCAGGGTTTAGGGCAGTGCAGTGGTGTTAGGGCAGTGTAGGGGGTCGTGCTGGGGGTGGTGTTTCAGGGTTTAGGGCAGTGCAGTGGTGTTAGGGCAGTGTAGGGGGTCGTGCAGGGGGTGGTGTTTCAGGGTTTAGTGCAGTGGTGTTCGGGCAGTGTAGGGGGTCGTGCTGGGGTGGTGTTTCAGGGTTTAGGGCAGTGCAGTGGTGTTCGGGCAGTGTAGGGTGTCGTGCTGAGGGGTGGTGTTTCAGGGTTTAGGGCAGTGCAGTAGTGTTTGGGCAGTGTAGGGGGTCATGCAGGGGTGGTGTTTCAGGGTTTAGGGCAGTGCAGTGGTGTTCGGCCAGTGTAGGTAGTCTTGCTGGGGGTGGTGTTTCAGGATTTAGGGCAGTGCAGTAGTTTTCGGGCAGTGTAGGTGGTCGTGCTGGGGCTGGTGTTTCAGGGTTTAGGGCAGTGCAGTGGTGTTCGGGCAGTGTACGGGGTTGTGCTGGGGCTGGTGTTTCAGGTTTTAGGGCAGTGCAGTGGTGTTCGGGCAGTGTACGGGGTTGTGCTGGGGCTGGTGTTTCAGGGTTTAGGGCAGTGCAGTGGTGTGCGGGCAGTGTACGGGGTCGTGCTGGGGCTGGTGTTTCAGGGTTTAGGGCAGTGCAGTGGTGTTCGGGCAGTGTAGGGGGTCGTGCTGAGGGTGGTGTTTCAGGGTTTAGGGCAGTGCAGTGGTGTTCGGGCAGTGTAGGGGGTCGTGCTGGGGCTGGTGTTTCAGGGTTTAGGGCAGTGCAGTGGTGTTCGGGCAGTGTAGGGGGTCGTGCTGGGGCTGGTGTTTCAGGGTTTTGGGCAGAGCAGTGGTGTTCGGGCAGTGTAGGGGGTCGTGCTGGGGGTGGTGTTTCAGGGTTTAGGGCAGTGCAGTGGTGTTCGGGCAGTGTAGGGGGTCTTGCTGGGGGTGGTGTTTCAGGGTTTAGGGCAGTGCAGTGGTGTTCGGGCAGTGTAGGGGGTCTTGCTGGGGGTGGTGTTTCAGGGTTTAGGGCAGTGGTGTTCGGGCAGTGTAGGGGGTCTTGCTCGGGGTGATGTTTCAGGGTTTAGGGCAGTGCAGTGGTGTTCGGGCAGTGTAGGGGGTCTTGCTGGGGGTAGTGTTTCAGGGTTTAGTGCAGTGGTGTTCGTGCAGTGTAGGGGGTCGTGCTTGGGGTGGTGTTTCAGGGTTTAGGGCAGTGCAGTAGTGTTCGGGCAGTGTAGGGGGTCATGCAGGGGCTGGTGTTTCAGGGTTTAGGGCAGTGCAGTGGTGTTCTGGCAGTGTAGGGGGTCATGCTGGGGGTGGGGTTTCAGGGTTTAGGGCAGTACAGTGGTGTTCGGGCAGTGTAGGGGGTCGTGCAGGGGGTGGTGTTTCAGGGTTTAGGGCAGTGCAGTGGTGTTCGGGCAGTGTAGGGGGTCGTGCTGGGGCTGGTGTTTCAGGGTTTAGGGCAGTGCAGTGGTGTTCGGGCAGTGTAGGGGGTCTTGCTGGGGGTGGTGTTTCAGGGTTTAGGGCAGTGGTGTTCGGGCAGTGTAGGGGTCTTTCTCGGGGTGATGTTTCAGGGTTTAGGGCAGTGCAGTGGTGTTCGGGCAGTGTAGGGGGTCTTGCTGGGGGTAGTGTTTCAGGGTTTAGGGCAGTGCAGTGGTGTTCGTGCAGTATAGGGGGTCGTGCTGGGGATGGTATTTCTGGGTTTAGGGCAGTGCAGTAGTGTTCGAGCAGTGTAGGGGGTTGTGCAGGGGGTGGTGTTTCAGGGTTTAGTGCAGTGGTGTTCGGGCAGTGTAGGGGGTCACGCTGGGGGTGGTGTTTCAGGGTTTAGGGCAGTGCAGTGGTGTTCGGGCAGTGTGGGGGGTCATGCACGGGGTGGTGTTTCAGGGTTTAGGGCAGTGCAGTGGTGTTCGGGCAGTGTAGGGTGTTGTGCTGGGGCTGGTGTTTCAGGGTTCAGGGCAGTGCAGTGGTGTTCAGGCAGTGTAGGGGGTCGTGCTGAGGCTGGTGTTTCACGGTTTAGGGCAGTGCAGTGGTGTTCGGGCAGTGTAGGGGGTCGTGCTGGGGCTGGTGTTTCAGGGTTTAGGGCAGTGCAGTGGTGTTCGGGCAGTGTAGGCGGTCGTGCTGGGGCTGGTATTTCAGGGTTTAGGGCAGTGCAGTGGTGTTCGGGCAGTGTAGGGGGTCATGCTGGGGCTGGTGTTTCAGGGTTTAGGCAGTGCAGTGGTGCTCGGGCAGTGTAGGGGGTAATGCTGGGGGTGATGTTTCAGGGTTTAGGGTAGTGCAGTGGTGTTCGGGCAGTGTAGGGGGTCGTGCAGGGACTGGTGTTTCAAGGTTTAGGGCAGTGCAGTGGTGTTCGGGCAGTGTAGGGGGTCGTGCTGGGGCTGGTGTTTCAGGGTTTTGGGCAGAGCAGTGGTGTTCGGGCAGTGTAGGGGGTCATGCTGGGGGTAGTGTTTCAGGGTTTAGGGCAGTGCAGTGGTGTTCGGGCAGTGTAGGGGGTCGTGCTGGGGGTGGTGTTTCAGGGTTTAGGTCAGTGGTGTTCGGGCAGTGTAGGGGGTCTTGCTGGGGGTGATGTTTCAGGGTTTAGGGCAGTGCAGTGGTGTTCGGGCAGTGTAGGGGGTCTTGCTGGGGGTAGTGTTTCAGGGTTTAGGGCAGTGCAGTGGTGTTCGGGCAGTGTAGGGGGTCATGCTGGGGGTGGTGTTTCAGGGTTTAGGGCAGTGCAGTGGTGTTCGGGCAGTGTAGGGGGTCGTGAAGGGGGTGGTGTTTCAGGGTTTAGGGCAGTGCAGTGGTGTTTGGGTAGTGTAGGGGGTCGTGCTAGGGGTAGTGTTTCAGGGTTTAGGGCAGTGCAGTGGTGTTCGGGCAGTGTAGGGGGTCATGCAGGGGCTGGTGTTTCTGGGTTTAGGGCAGTGCAGTGGTGTTCGGGCAGTGTAGGGGGTCGTGCTGGGGGTAGTGTTTTAGGGTTTAGGGTAGTGCAGTGGTGCTTGTGTAGTGTAGGGGGTCGTGCTGGGGGTAGTGTTTTAGGGTTTAGGGTAGTGCAGTGGTGTTTGTGTAGTGTAGGGGGTCATGTTTTAGGGTAGTGCAGTGGTGTTTGGGTAGTGTAGGGGGTCGTGCTGGGGGTAGTGTTTTAGGGTTTAGGGTAGTGCAGTGGTGTTTGTGTAGTGTAGGGGGTCGTGCTGGGGGTAGTGTTTTAGGGTTTAGGGTAGTGCAGTGGTGCTTGTGTAGTCTAGGAGGTCGTGCTGGGGGTAGTGTTTTAGAGTTTAGGGTAGTGCAGTGGTGTTTGTGTAGTGTAGGGGTCAAGTTTTAGGGTAGTGCAGTGGTGTTTGGGTAGTGTAGGGGTCGTGCTGGTGGTAGTGTTTTAGGATTTAGGTTAGTGCAGTGGTGTTTGGGTAGTGTAGGGGGTCGTGCTGGGGGTAGTGTTTTAGGGTTTAGGATAGTGCAGTGGTGCTTGTGTAGTGTAGGGGGTCGTGCTGGGGGTAGTGTTTTAGGGTTTAAGGTAGTGCAGTGGTGTTTTTGTAGTGTAGGGGGTCATGTTTTAAGATGCAATGCTCCAATACCTGACCAGTCTGCACTACATAAAACTGCAAAAAAACTAAAAATAAAAAGTGTTTTGCACACTTTTGTCATTGGGCTATATGTGGGCTACATCTGGGTAATATTTGTGCTACATTTGGGCTCTTTTTTCACTGGTGGCCATCTTGGAAGACTTCTTTGTTATGAAGTTTCCTAATTTCTTCATTTACTGCAGTCTCCTCAGTAGGAAATGCTTTCAGTTTTTTACTTTGATTCCATCAAGAAGGCATTCAGATGTCTCACATCTGCCATACATTCAGAATGTTAGCACTCTAGTTGCTCATTAGATCACTGGAGTAAAGCTACTGCTCACCAGGGAGTTAACTGGTAGTCTGCTGCTGGTATTGAAAGTGATTGTTTCAGTCTGCATGTCAGAATTTTCTAATGAAATAGAAGAGGATTTGAGATCTCACTTAAAACATGTCCTAATTTTTCTTTCTGCAGCACTAACCATAATTTCTATTTCAAAAAGAACCCCTCATTTTGTTCCTTTTTAAATTAAATGTTTTAAGTGTTACTGGTTTATTCCAATCAAGATGGCTTCAGGTGTGCCATACTTTTGTCATAAGTAAGGCTGTTAGCGCTCTAGTTGTTCTTTAGAACACTCTGGGAAGCTGCAGTAGAACACAAAGGCATCAACTGGCAGGCTGCTCCTGTTGAAATATAACAGGAAGATATTTGAGATCACACTTGAAATATGTCCTAATTTTTCTTTCTACAGCACTAACCATAATTTCTATGACAAAATGAACCCCATCATTTTGTTCCTTTTTAAATTAAATGTTTTAAGTGTTACCAGTTTATTCCAATCAAGATGGCTTCAGGTGTGCCATACTTTTGTCATAAGTAAGGCTGTTAGCGCTCTAGTTGTTCTTTAGAACACTCTGGGAAGCTGCAGTAGAACACAAAGGCATCAACTGGCAGGCTGCTCCTGTTGAAATATAACAGGAAGATATTTGAGATCACACTTGAAACGTCCTAATTTTTCTTTCTACAGCACTAACCATAATTTCTATGACAAAATGAACCCCATCATTTTGTTCCTTTTTAAATTAAATTGTTTAAGTGTTACCAGTTTATTCCAATCAAGATGGCTTCAGGTGTGCCATACTTTTGTCATAAGTAAGGCTGTTAGCACTCTAGTTGTTCTTTAGAACACTCTGGGAAGCTGCAGTAGAACACAAAGGAATCAACTGACAGTCTCTGCCCTTGTTGGATGTACATGTTTTACTGAGAATGTCAAACTTCATTCTCACATGAGTGAGAAAGATAATGTGAATTTACAGAAAATATGCTCTCATTTTAGCTTCTGGAGCACCTTCCAAACCTCCATGGGACAAGCATGAGAAAATAGTGTTCTCTCAAACATGATTCATGATATCCCAGCAGAAGGTTTTTCACATGGTAAAATCACCTTAGAATACACCACAATTCCTAAAATTAGTATGGTACCATCAAAAAATAAATTCTAATGTAACTAAAGCCTGTTATCACCCTTTATAGTTCTCCTTTTGGTGACCCTCAAAATCTTCTATTCACTACAATGCATTTCAATGAGGTACTATCATTTATATTGGTCCCAAGATGGCTGCCAGCAATTCCAGGATGAAGTGCTGACAGCCAATCAGATCTCACGATGACATGTGTGGTTAGGCTCCGCCCAGATATATATGTGACTTTACTTTTGATTTTCTCAGGAACTACTGAATGGATTTACACCATTTAAGCAAAAGGCACGACACTGAACCAAGGGCTACCTCTTTGCCAAATTTGGTGTAATTCCGTTCAGCAGTTCGGGCTGTAGCTGCGACTAAAGGTTCCTATGGAAAAATGAATGGGGAAAACGCGTTTTGGGACCCCCCTTTTTTCTCGGCCCCCGCTTGACGTATCACCCCGAGACTTTCAGGATAGGAGCGGACCGGAGCGCCCCAACAAGTTGGAAACTTTTGCAAAGATTCGTCAACCGGCGCCAACGTTATTTCAAATAGAATGTCGCGGATTTCCTATGGATAATAGGTTTTAACTATAACTATCTACTGGCGACCGCCAGTAGATAATATATATATATGTTTACATATATATATATATATACATATATATATATATTCATTGAAAAAACTAAAGGTTACAGGGTGATGCTTTAGTTAGAAAATAGAATTTAAAAAACCTTTGAAATTAACTGAAAAAACCAAAGGTTACAGAGACGTTATAGTATGGCTATTTATGCTCATATTTTACACACACAAAACCATAGAAATTCAGCAGTTATAGTTACATGAGCTAACTATAACTTACGCCCCAGCATTGCACTGCTTGTGACCTCACATATTACATTACTCATGACATGGTCGGTGACCTCACTGATGACATCTCAAATGAATTCACTGATGACATCTTCCAGCAACGTAAACTTCAATATACTTCATAAAATACCATTAAAATGTTTTAAAAATAAGTACAGGAGACAGGTGAGAAAAGTACAGCAGACAGCTTACTGTAACCTTATCAACTATTACACTCACTTATTACCCAGGAGAGAGTGTCCAGCGGATATTCCTGTCTCTTCAAAACCAGTGCTCTAAACACTAATGACCAAAGTAAGACATCTAATCATACAGGCTAGTCTATCACAAACCACAACAGCACCATGCATTTAAAGAGGTGTCAATGAAGAGGTTTGTTTTACACAAACCACTACAACACACACCCACTAGAGAGGTCTTAGCGGACAGGGCACTGTGTCACAAACCACTAGTAAAATTATTCTTCATCCTGCAGAAAGGTGTCAACAGCGAAGTCAGTCTGTTGTGAATGTCTACTATGCTGAGCCATCCCCCTAGAAGAATGTCTTAGTGAACAGATGAATTTATTGCAATCTACTACTACAGTCATTATCACTAAGCAGAGAGGTCTAAGGAAACTGGTCAGTATGTCACAAAACAGAGAAATACTCAGCCATCATTGTGGAGGGAAATCTCAATGAACAGCTTAGACTACAATACACATACATTGTCAGTGGACATGTGACAGCGTAGAGGCTAGTTCACTAATAAATTGTACACATGCCTTAAAAGTGGGATTATGCTTCAGATGATATATGTTAGAAATACTAAAACTCATTAGTACTCCAGAAAGAATAATAATTTTACTTATGCAATAGGTCAGTATATATTTTTCAGTATCAGAAACTTTTACAAAACACCAACATTCACTGGATGATGTCATCAGTGATGTCATGAGTGATGTCACTGAGCATGTCATGAGTAATATGTGAGGTCATATCAGTGCATTGTGGGGGGCATAAATTGTAGTTAGCTCAAGGTAGCTATAACTGCTTTCTATGGTCTTGTATGTGTAAAATCTGAGCCTAACTATAGCGTCCCTGTAACCTTTGTTTTTTTCAGTGAATTTCTAAGGTTGTTTAATTCTATTTCCTAACTATAACGTCCCTGTAACCTTTGCTTTTTCCAGTGAATTTCCCCAAAAAATTTCAATGCTATCTCCTAACTATAATGTCACTGTAACCTTTGGTTTTTTAACAAATATATATACATATTTGAAAAAACCAAAGGTTACAAGGACATTATAGTTAGGGTCAAATTTCACTCGAACAAAACCAGAGAAATTCAGCAGTTATAGGTACCTAAGCTAACTATAACTTACGCCCCTGCAATGCATTGCTTATGACCTCACATATTACATCACTCATGACATGGCCAGCCCCATCCCCCGGGGCCAGGCATGTTAAGAATGGGAAGAGGGGCTGTGTGACCCCCCTCCCCGTGCCAATTTCAGCCCCAGGGACCCCATCCTCTGGGGCCCGGTCTTTCTTTTATCGAGTGGAGACACGTTTCCTTAAACCGGGACGTGTACAGCAGGGATTCTGCTGCTGTACTCACTGTACTTATCAGATGGAACTATGTGCCTCGTGATATTTTTATACGAGCGTTTATGCTTCTGAGACTCTCTACACATTATGAGTTCTATTCGTTAAAACTGAAAAACAACAAGCATTCGGCTCAACACCACTACTGCAATATATCCCATATTATTGAGGGATTTTGAAGCTTTAAGTTACGTCCTTCTCAACAAATTTTGGAGCCTTGAAGAAGTCGTTTTTCGACGAAACACGTGTCGGCTGTCAGCATCTACAAAACCGACTATGTGTCAACATACTCAAGACCATTTATTGTACCTTTGATTTGTTGTGTACCTGAAAGACCATTGTTTCTAGTATACATTGAATAATGTTCTTGTTTATTATTAAATAACTGACAACAAAGTCAGCATTGAAACTTATTGATGGCTGTGCTCTGTAATTAAATAATTGTTGTTATATGTATGGGGATAATTTTTCCTTCATACTAGTTAACACTGGGTGAGTGGCACAGTGTCATACATTGAGCACGCCAAAATACGGATTGTTGAAATTTGGACTCTTTTGGTAACTAGAACGGAGGTGCTGGCAGGTGTGTTTACCACTGCCATTCATATCTCAGTTGCTAATGTTAAGAATGGGAAGAGGGGCTGTGTGACCCCCCTCCCCGTGCCGATTTCAGCCCCAGGGACCCCATCCTCTTTCTTTTATTTTCCTTTTTGGTAAAAAAGAAGGGGGGCCCGTAGCCCCCGATCCCTGGTCCAATTTTTGCCCCAGGGACCCCATCCACTGGGGCCTGACCTTTATGTTTTCTTTATTTTTTTTTTACATTGGAGGGGGGGTCATGCGGCCTCCCTCCTGAGGCCGATTATGGCCCTGGGGACCACATCCCCCAGGGCCAGGGTTTTATATATTTTTCAAGAAAAAGGGGAGGGGGCCATGAGGCTCCCCTTCCAAGGCCGTTTTTAGCCCCGGGGACCCCATCCCCTGTGGCCAGGCCTTGATACATTTTTTTAAAAAGGGGAGGGGGCCCGCCCGGCCCCCCTCCCTGGGCCGATATCACCCTATACCCTCGGGCCTGGCCTGTTGTGTGGGTACCCTGGTCCCACCTAGGGCACCCACTCTTGAAATGTTGGAGACTGGGCAGGGAACCTCAAGGCCCTCGCGGTTCCTGCCGGAGCTGGCATTGCTTTGAGATCCAGGGAGCTGCTAACATGTAGTTCCCTGGATCTCAAAGCAATGTCTGTTTCCCTGCTCGCTTGACAGCGGACAGGGAAACAGACATGCTCTGCTTTCAACAAGCAAGAATTTTCTGCTCCCGCTTGTTTTTTCTGCTCTCGCTTGTTGAATGCACAGCAGAGTTTGCAATGGCTTGACGGGAGCAGTGCTCCTGCCACGCCATAACAAACTCGAATGTCCCGGGGGGCACCCCAGGACATTGCTGGAGCCTGCCCTAAGGGGGTGGCGGTCCCCAGGGTCATCTAGGGCTCCATGCAGCCCCCCTCCAATGTAATTAAGCCACGGGAAGGTGGTGGACCCTGGGGCTGCAAGTGCCACGCAGCCCCGTATTTAATTTAAAAGAGTTGCCCCGGGAAGGTGTTGGCCCCTGGGGCTGCATGGGTGGGCCACAGCCCCCCAGATTGATATTTAACTTAGCCATGGGCGTGGCCCCCCAGCATTTGTGATAATTGGCCCCAGGGAGGTAGCGGTCCCCAGTTCTGCGGGGGGTCATGCCTGCCCCCCACATCACATTATAAATCTTTGCCCCAGTGACGTTGCTGTCCCCGGGGGAGGCCATAAGGGCCTCCCCCGCTTTAATTTAATTCATTAACCCCGGCGAGGTGGCGGTCCCTGGGGCTACGGGAGGCCATGTGGGCCCCCCACCACATTATACATTTTTGCCCTGGGGAAGTGGCAGTCCCTGGGGCATGGGGGTGCCACATGGGCACCCCCCACATTACTATAAGAACTTGCCCCCGGGACCTGGCCCACCCGTGGTTCATTTTAAAAAGAAATTCAGCAGAAATGGCAGATCTAGCGTGACTCTCACCAAATTCTTTTTTAAAATGCTCTTTTGGCCCTAGGGGTCCCTGGGGGGTACCTGTATCACCCCCCCCCAGAGGCCAAGGGAGTCAGGGGGCCTCTACCCTGCCTCCTTTTCTTTTTAAAAAACATTTTTTATGTGACAGTCACAAGATGGCTGCCAACACTCCCTGGCTTGAAGTTTTGGCAGCCAATCAGATCTCAGCATGAGACCGAGAGGGGTCACGGATCCAACGCGTCCCTATATAAAGAACTGGGAATTTCTTTTCATTTCTCAGCAACTACTGAACGGATTTACACCAAATCACAAAAAAGCACTTCCTTGAACCAACATCTATCTTTCTGACAAATTTGGTGGCATTCCGCTCAGCAGTTCAGGCTGGTGCCGTGCCTAAAGGTCCTATAGGAATTAACATGGGGAAAACGCCCTTTTAAGCAGACTTTCGTTCTCGGCCCCCACTTGACGGATCACCCCGAAACTTTCAAGATACCAGCTGAAGTGAGCTTTGTATTAGTTTTGAAAATTTTGAGAAGATTCGTCAAACAGAGTCAGAGGTAGTGGCAAAACAATAAACACTTTTTCTATGGAAACTAGGTCCTAACTATAACTACCTACTGGCGATCGCCAGTAGGTAATATGTAACATATATATATGTTTATTCAGTAACATAATGTTAATTGTATTACTATGAATATATATCAATATACAGATATATGTTCATATTAATACTTTTAAAATAAAACAGTTAATGTGATGTGCAATAAATATTTGCATTAATTATATTAAATATATATATTCATAGTATTAAATTTAAAATATTAAAACAATTAATATGAGGTTTAATAACTATTTTAATTAATTACGTTACACTATATATATATATATATATTTATTTATTTATATAAATGTAAACACACACGCATATATATGTGTTTGTGTGTTTATATAAGTATATATGTATATATAATATTAAATATTAGTGGAATATATTTAGTTTACATTACATTACATGTATATATTCAAATATTTAACATTTACTACTTTGAACTCTATTTATATTTAAAAATATATTTTTGTCTATTTCTGGGTGATATTCGTGTCAAAGATATTTATTTTTTTGAAATCTATGTACTTATAATCATAAGTATAGGAGCGCAATAGTACTGTAAACTATATTTTTGGCACAACATTTTAGTCAACGATATTATTTACAGTGTCGGTGATCCGGCCCTTTAGGGCCAGGTGTATGTTCTCTGTCTTATTGTTGAATTATCGTAGGCTTTTTCATGTTTTTTATTAGCGCCTCTGCCTTAACTATGTTTCAGTTATCATGATGAAATAATTCCAGAGACCTGGTTGGTTACATGCTATGTTTTGTTTAAAAAAGTAAGAACTCTTCTTAGCATCATAAATAGGGTATGCTAAGTTTTACTCTCACAAATGTCCCATAATTTTCACAAATACTAATAATAGTTCCTGTAAGTAGCAAGGGGCATATTTATGAGCGCCTAGCATCATGCTTCCCCAACACAAAGTGGTACATGCATGACGCATAGCCGCAAGCCATATTTATGAAGCTATGCAAAGCCACCTTGCATTTCTTTGAATGGCTTAACCAATATGGGGTAATGCTACGCAGCACAAATTGCTGCGTTGCCTTACCCTACGCAAGGGAGGCATTACATGGGCATTGCGGTGGGTGTTCCCACAGAACTCCTATCGTTTTTTACGCATTCTCAGATTTACAAGGACTTGTAAACCTGGGAATGCGTCAAAATATTACTCCTTTCGTGATGAGGCGTAACGAGGAGAAATATCTTTATTTCTCCTCATTTTTTCCTTTTTCTATCGGTGCTGCATTGCATTTTACAGCACACATAGAAAGAGGAAAATGCCTCTCTGGATTGTTTTTGTGGAGGAAGGTGTCCCTTCTTGCACAAAAACAATACTGCCTGCAACGCAGGCATCCTTGCACCAAGGTGCAAGGGTGCCTGTGTTGTCACTAGGCTGCTGAAATGGAGTCAGCACAGGGGAAAAGAACAGAAATGCACTGTATTGGATAAGTACGTGCATTCCTGCCCTTTCCCAGTGTGCAGGGCAGCACAGCAAGGTAACTTGCTCTGCTGCCCTGTGCCACCTATCCCATAAATATGCCCCTTAGTGTTCTGAATGTGGGTTTTCGCCACTCTTGCACAGTTGAACTGGCCTATAGGGCAACTAGGCAGTGCTCAATGGGTTGGTCTGACAGGTCAGTGTGTAGGACGGCCTTTTGGCTGTTTGTGGATATGTTTTATGGTCTGCTGGGCTTGTTTTTACTGTTGATTTCCCTGAAAGAAAATAAACATTGCTTGCAGCAAGCTCAAATCCATGCAGTTTTCCATACCTTGCAAAATACTTACTACAGTATGTCTTCACAAGCTCAAAACTGCCCCAACTTGCTAATAATGGCAACTTTTTAGCTATCTGAATCGCTAATATGGGCCACTTTTATTATGGGGCCTGGGCCTATTTTCTGTCCCAGTCCGACCCTAGAATCTTGTACTCGTTTTAAGTTGTGTCCTGAAAAAAATTGCCAACATCCATCCCGCTTAAACCAACTGTTATTTAAGTTAGGAAAAAACTGTATATTCATTTTCAATGCAACTAGAACTTTAAAGGCAATATTGCAACTTGTTGGGAGAAACTAAGGGCCAGATGTATCAACCTTGCATTTTGCGAGTCCTTAATAGCGAATTTTACCGATTCGCTATTAAGGACTCGCAAAATGCAATGTATGTAGGATTCGCATTTCAAATAGCGATTCCTACGCATTCCTTATTTGCGACTCGCAAATTGCGTGCCACAAATAAGGAATGGCTTCCCATTCATTTCTATGGGCCAAGAGGCCCATAGTAATGAATGGGAATTGCATGCGCAATTTGCGAGTACCCAATAGGTACTCGCAAATTGCGCTTGCAATTTCAAGGGTGCAAGGGTTCCAAAAGGACACCCTGTTGGACCCCTGAAATATGCATGTGTGCACATGTGGTGCACATACATGCCCTAAGGACATGTATGTGCACCACATGGCACTTAAAAAATGCTAAACAGTGCATTTTACCAGAAAATCGCAAATTACCACCAACTTGAAGTTGGTGGTAATTTGCGATTCCTTAAAGAGATATCGCAATTTGCGAAGACTACAAGAATAGCATTTAGGGAATCACAAATTGCGATTTTCTAACTGCATCGCAATTTAGGTAATCGCAAACAATTGCGATTACCCATATTGCGAATTCTTATTGCTTGATACATGTCAAAACGGATTTGGAGATCGCAAACGGGCCGATTCGTTTGCGATCGCAAAATGCGTTGATACATCTGACCCTCAGGGCCTTATTTACAAGGAATTAATGCAACGTGGTGCCGCAAGCCATTTGACTGCGCCGCGCTGCGTTAATTCCGAAGCAAAGGGATGCGTCACATCTACAATGATATGATGGATCCCTTTGCTCTCCCCTGCACTGGCACACAATTAGCTGCCATGCGCCGACTCAGTCACCCTTGCAGCATGGTGCAAGGGTGTCTGCATCGCAGGGATGATTGTTTTTGTGCAGGAAGGGACACCTTCCTGCACAAAAACAATCACAAGAGGGGATTTTCTCTTCCTATGTGTGCTGCAGAATGCAGCACGCATAGAGAGAGGAAAAAACGAGGAGAAATTAAAACATTTCTCCTCATTGCGCCTCCTACGCCTCCCCTGGGGAGGCGTAGCATTCTGACGCATTTCCAGGTTTACAATTACTCATAAATCTGGAAATGCGGCAGAAGCCATGGGTGTTGCATGGGAACACCCACAGCAACACCCATGGCATGCCCCTTTCACACAAACTGTTGCGTGTAAAGAGGCTATATTTACAAGGACACGACAAGCCACGCAGGGTGGCTTTACGTGTCCTTGTAAATGTGGGGTAGCAGGTTGCGCTGCCAGTGCAAGGGGCTTGTAAATAAGCCGCTAAGTATGGATGTAGTCACAGGAAAAGTGTGAATCTTGGCGAACTACAAGTGCCAATATTTAGGGTCTAGTTGAGACTTCACTCTCATGATAAAACCTTTGCACACATCTAAACGTAAGTTAAAAGTTGATGCTTATGGACTTCATGTTAAACCATTCCAAGACTTTTCTCTTCATTGGCAGGGACAGGTAGTGTACCCCACTCTGAAAGGACAAGGCATTTCCAAAGTGTCACGGGTAGGACTCCAGGCAAGATCTGGTTTCAAGTTTTTTTTGTAATTTATACATACTAAATTGTCGTTCGTCCAGTTATGGGTATGCCTTAAGAATGACATACATCTTTTAGGGTCATCTGGAATGTTCCCCAGGCTTGTGTGGGCCTGCATAAGACCTAGGTAGATTTGGAATTGCAGTAGGCACCTTAAGACCTGATCCCCCAAAATATTCACATAGACATGCCCCAGGTACACCCGAGTCACTTGTGACATTTCTCGCTAGCCCAGGCTTCACTTACTGAGGCTTTTAGGCTTATACTGTTAATGGAATAAGCAAAATTACTTGTCTCAGAATTCAAAGTGCAGGAGACTAAAATTCAAAGCAAGGGATCCTTTAGCAGCTTTGATTATGTTCCCTAATTCCTATGCAATCCTTGGCCAAGACAGCTACCAACTAGCCTATATGTAATAAAATGTATTTGTAATTATGTAGCGCTTTCTACCACTGATGAGTTGTTTCAGTGCTTTATTTTTAACTATATTAACAACAATCGGATTACAATGTCTTGCCCAAGTCTACAAGGTATGTATTCCCAACCCACGGATGCAGGGACACTGAGATCAGAGCACCATCGCTTGAGCTTGGAATTCCACGCTACTGCAGCACCACACAAAGCACTGAGCATACCTGCTGATGTAGGTCCATGCTTTGTGGGATACTAACAGTCTCCTAAAGGTTCAGGAATGCATTGGTACTCCAAATGATCGCTCATAAATGAGTTACATACTCGAGGATCACTAGAAATGAAATATGCATTTCAGCATGTTTATTTTAAAATAGTTTTTATTAAACTCCTGGATCTAGCACACACAATATTACTTTGTAAAAACACAAAAAATAAAAATGAAAAGCAGCTAAGCATTTCATGAACATTGAAAGTAACAAAAAATTGTAACATCAGAATTTGTCACCCACACTCTCATTGTGCTATCTCTAGGAGCTGTGCTAGTTCAAGCAGATGAATACATAATAAGCCTATTTCCTGAGTTTCAGCGGTGGTGTGTTTACCAAGAACAACAAGGTTTGTTGTCTGTTTGGAATAGCTTGCTAGTTATTTGAGCACAATGGCAAGGAGAGTGTGTATTTGTGAGAACACAATCCTGACCCCAGTCAGTGAAGGCAAAATACTTTGCAGAGCCTCAGCGAGTCTTGCTGGAGCCTTCTTCAGTTAAGTCGGAATCTGTTGCTGTGCCCATCTGGATCTGCATCTGTATCCACGCCCAGGGTGAAGATTATCTCTCATTCAGTGATCATTTCATGGGGTTTATATAGGGCCGACCGCTTTTTTATTACCTGCATTGGGGAGCTTTCCATTTAATCAGAGACATAACAGGTATGAACCAGCATGATGAGAATATGTCAACTCAGACTACATGTTCATTTTATACATCCTCTGTCAGACTTTGAAATGCACATATCATCGATTGTAGCAGACTTGTTCGCTTTATGTGTTGGCAAAGTCATTGTTTAGATGAATTGACACTTTGACAAGTTCTGTGAAAAGATAAAGAATTGTTGATTGTGGACCAAAGTGCAGCAGGCCAACTAAAAGGCAAACTGCAGCTAAAATAGAACCTGTCCTATATGTGCTTAAGAAAACGAAAACTAAAATAAAGAAGCCTATAAGCAAGTAATTAAAATAAATAAAATAATAGAATTATGAAGGTGAATGGTCATAATGTTCATGACATTCAGTGTATTTCATGGAACGTGGCAGGTTTAAGGTCTAAACTGACCCAGCCAGACTGGGTGTCATTCATTAAGCAGTTTGACTGAGTTTTTTTTTACAGGAGACGTGGCTATTGGATAATACTTTTATTGACAGTTTTGTCTAATTTACGACCCCTGCCCTGCAGTCATCTAGATGGGGACCTAAAGGAGGGTTAGCTGTTTTTATCTTTTTGAAATGGGCTTGAGCAATTAAGAAATCCCCTTTCAAATCTCCTAATTGGCAGTATGTTTGGACGGCCTAGGGTTGGATAAACTCCTTGTTAACTTTTAGAATAACATCTTTGTATCATCGGGTAATTTTATCCTGAAACATATTGCCAATGATTTGTATTCCTTTTTATTGACCATCATAAAATATGGTCCTTTTTTATGGGCAGGTGATTTTAATGTTTACCCGTGTAACAGGGCTGCCAAAGAGGTATATGGTTTTGAAGACCCTCAGGGCAATGGGTTAATGCACTTTTCACATTTTTCTTTGGGTGGTGAACCCAATGACTTTATTGTTCAGTGCAATCATTGTTTTATCTCAGATTATTGTAACTAGTCTTCTGAGCTCATCGCTCCTTTCACTGGCAGGGGTTTAGCTTCCACGATTGATTTTATGATCCTTTCTGAGGTTCTTTGTTTGACTGTTGTTGAATTCTTCGTCATTCCTCACTGTGCTATTGATTATAATCCTACAATTTTGTATTTCAGCTGTATAGCCCCTTTAATTATTAAGCCTCCCTCTTTACCCAGACTTGGTTGTGAATAAAAACAAGGGGGTGCTCCTAAAATGGAATAGAATTAATGCTAGTGAGGTTCTGGCTAATTTAATATCCCACAATGGTAATCACATCTCTAGGTGTTTGCATTCTGATGAGGCCCCAGTAGGGATTTTGAACTCTTTTAGAGATTAACCAGGGGTTAGTAAACTGATGACACAACTCCCAAATTGCCCCATAGAAAAGCTGCACAAATGGTTTGACCACTCTTGTACGAGAGCCCATATGTCTCTTAAGACAGCTTTACATAGGCCACCCCGTAATCTTTTGGAAGTTCAACTCTGTAGAGCAGAATATAAAAGATTGATCGCTCTTAGGAAAACCGTGATTAGAGAAGCAGCTTGGGCTTCTCTTTCTCACTCGAGAACACTAAGGGGCATATTATCAAGGGGCCGCGATAAAATTATCGCCGCTTTAGCGTCCGTTTTCGGGCGAAAAGCGGCGATAATTTTCTTGCAATATCATCATGGACATGCTAGCGCGTTTCCTTGACTTAGCGCCCGTTTCCAGCACGCCTAACTTCGCATCTCTAATGAGATGCAAAGTGGGCATCACTGGGCTACCTTGTTAAATATCGCAAAATGTACATTGCGATATTAACAAGGAGTCCCACGCATTTTTGCAGACGTTATTTTTTGGCGAAAACGCGGTTTTCGCCAAAAACTAACGTCTGCAAAAATGCAGACTTACCTATACCTAACATGGGGGTGGATTATGCTGATACGACCACAGGGTCGTATCAGCAAGGTTATCGCCGTTTTCCATGGAACATCGCTGGAAAACCAGCGATGTTCCATGGAAAACACCGCTATCGCTGGGAAATTATCGCCATTGCGCTATGCGTTGTTAATACAGTGATAGCATGGCGATAATTGCCAGCGATAGCCGGCGATAAAAAAAATCTCGTTAAGAGCGGCCAGCGATAATTATCGCTGCTGCTTGATAATATGCCCCTGAGTGTTAGTTCTGGACAGTGATTAACACCCCCTATTCTAAGGACTCAACTGCCCTTTACGCTCTGATGGTAATTGCACTGGGCACTTGAGAGGATCATTTCACCAAGGTTTATTGTTTTGGAAATTTGTACTTAGATTGTCCACTAGATTTTGCTTCTAAACCAGCAATGAGTCAGTAATTGGACCTATATTTAAAAAAAGACGTTGAAAAATACCCAGCTTGCAAAAGGCCCTTCTCACTCCTGGAATCTGTGGTGAAGGTGGTGGCAAGGGACATTTTGACTAAACTTTAATCTTGGGCCAAAGAACATGATATCTTTTCAGAGATACAATTTGGCTTTCGGAAAAGGTTGGGAGCCATAGACCAGCATCTAAACCTCTTTCTTCTGATTTCTAAATATACAGCGGCGAAGAAGAGGGGTGGTCCTTCTTGCTTTTATGGACATTGTCTGGTGCTTTCGATAGGCTTAACCGTGGGAAACTCTGGCATAAGTTGCCTTATTTGGGTAGTGGATCCCCCAATATTCCATTTTCTGGGTCAATTACACTCTGACAACACTGCCTATGTTCGTTATGGTCCGACTGGATAGTGGTCAAACTCCTTCGGGATCAATAAAGGGGTTAGACAGGGCTGTGTCTTGGCTCCTCTTTTATTCTCTTTTTATATTAATGACCTCGATTCTCATTTCAGTACGCTGGGTTTGGATACTCCCAGATTGGTACGCGCCCTCTCCCAGTGCTTCTCTACGTGGACCACACTGTCCTTATGTCTCATACAGTGAATGGTCTACAGACACTTTTAGACTCTTTCGTTTGTTTTATGAAGGACTTGGACCTTGAAATCATCATTACTAAAATGCACGTGATGGGGTGCGGTCCCAGATCCACAAAGTCAGAGGATTTTTTTGTTAATTCAGTCTGGATCAATAAAGTTAAAACCTTTCAATATTTAGGAGTCCATATGGACTCTGCTATCACACGGCATCATCTTACTATGGTTAGAGCACAGCAGTTTGATAGATGTGCTGAGGCTATTTTTTAGATTTACATCTAAATTGGGCTCTAAGCCATTAAAAGTAAATGTATCTCGCCTTCGACTTACGGTGCCGAACCGGCGAGAATCAAGAGGCTGGTGAATGTCTTTTTATGTAGACTATTCTGCCCAGCACTTCTAGCTGGGTTTGCCATTTTGAGTTGGGTGTTTCTTACATTATGGACATTATTTAATTCCGTCCGTTGGCACTTTGGCTCTTGATTTGATCAAAACCTGATAAATCTTTTACTCATTCGGTTATTTTCGACTTTCTTGCTCTGGAGAATGGCCTACGAATTCTTTGGTTCAAGTATGTGAGAGACAAATTTGCAAGCATAGGAAAATCTGAGCTCTTCTCCCTTCGTTCTCCAGAATTGTTTGGTCAAAGAGACCAAAGTAAGCACTTCTTTATTGATTCTTCTATGAGGTATTTTTTTTCATAACACATCAACATAATGTCACACAAGGCGGACTACCACTTTTTATATCAATTAAACTCGGTGTAAAATGTTTCAACTTTTTATCTTTTTGAGGTTGGGCATTATGTGGGGATCTTGTTTTCTTGTTTGTTCATGTGATTGGAATGTAACGGAAATTTTATTTATTATTATGTGTTTTATCGCATTCCATTCTGCCAAATGAAGTTTTATTGATTGACATCCCTGTAATAATTTCTAAACTAAACAATCACTGAATATGTTTTTGCATGATCTTTCTTATCATAACTTCATGACAAATTTACAGAACAGAAGCACGTGCTAGAGACGTGCATTTGATGGATTCACAGTTCATCACGTGTTGCATGTTCAATAACACATGTTTATCAAACTGAAATGAAAGGGGTCTCAGTAGAAATCTGCGCAAAACACCAGAAGGGAGTAATCACGGGGCATATTATCAAGGGGCCGCGATAAAATTATCGCCGCTTTAGCGTCCGTTTTCAGGCGAAAAGCGGCGATAATATTATCGCTTTATTAACAAGGACATGCTAGCGCGTGTTTCCTTGCCTTAGCGCCCGTTGTCAGCACGCCTTGCATCGCTTCGTTAATGAGATGCAAAGGAGGCGTGCCTGACAAAACCCCATGGGAAAATATCGCTAACCCAGCTTCGCGACATTATCAACGAGGGGTAGCGATATTTGAAATCGCGTTAACTATGCCTTAACGCAGGAATTTAACGTCTGTTAAATTCCTGACTAAGGCATACCTAACATGGGAGGTGGATTGTGGGGCTAATGCCACAGGGCCTTATCATCAAGTTATCGCCGTTTTCCATGGAACATCGCTGGAAAACCAGTGATGTTCCATGGAAAACCCCGCTATCGCTGGAATATTTATCGCCATGGCACTAAGCGTTGATGATACAGCGCTAGCTTGGCGATCTATTCCAGCGATAGCCGGCGATAATTTAAAGCGCGCTAAGCGCGCTCAGCGATAATTATCGCTGGGGCTTGATAATATGCCCCTAAGTCTTTAATTCATGTTGCAGTACAGTCATCCATGTGAGCACAAGGTCCAGTATCTTCACCAACTGCCGCTCCAACAGTCACACAGTACAAGACACAAAGCAGATGGAATGCTCAAGCATTTAAACGTCTACAATGGAAAGGTGAAGAGCTCACAGTGTAAATAGCTTATATATTGAAGGCTACAGTCTCTGCATTGGGAGGCATGAGAATTACAACACACATAGGCAATCGGGAGTACATATGGCTTGCACAAGATACATCAGTTTAATCAACTCTGTATCCAAATGGCACAGCTCAGAAGCCTATTTCGTTTTGATGTGATAAGGAATCATTTCTGCTAAATCCATTTTGGCTCTATACATTAATCCTAAATAGGGACAAGCGAACATAGGGACTTGCAGGTGGCATATAAACAGAGAGCACATGAATAGGAGCTGATCAGCATTGAGACAAATAATACCAATCGAATCCACAGCAATCTAACAATGACAATTAAATGACACTATGGGGTCTATTTACTAAGAATTTATGCTGCTTGCATCACAAAAGTGACAATTTTTTTTTAACCTATTAACTTGCCAGCGCTAGGCTTGTTTAGCGCTGGAAAATCACTTGAAAGTAACGCAGAGCAGCGCCAAAGGGGTGTACCATAGGTGGTGCATTGGCGTTCCCATACAACCGCCCAAGCTTTCTAACGCCACGCCCTATTTACTTAAAAAAGTAGATAGGGTTTAGCGTTGGATATTAGCGCCTATTTCAAGTAGGCACTATGAAGGAGAACTGCTTTCATTTCTCCTTCCTTTTTCGACTTTGTATGTGTGCTGCACTGTACAGCACACATACCATGTGGGAAAAGGTTTAAAGTTAGTCTGAGCGTAGTATTTTGCATTGGAAGGCTATCCTTCCAGTACAAAACCTACACTAGACTCACGCAGACACCCTTGCACTATGGTGCAAAGGTGTGTGCATGGTACACAGCAGCTAGCTTCAGCGCCGGCGCTAGGGAGAGGGGAGGAGAGCGCCATATTTCTGTAAAAATGGCGCTCTCCTGCTTTCTTCTTCTCACGCACCGCAGCACTGCTTTTTTTGCCTGAAGCGCTGTGTTGAATGAGATTTTAGAAAATCTGCCACTGAATTTCTCAACTGCCATTGTGATTTTACAATGTGAGCAGAAAATATGTAATCAGTGGTCAAAATTAGCTTTAGGACAAAAAAACAGTAGAGCTGAAGGATAGTTTTTCTGTACTGCTCATTGTGGTTTCAACGGGTAAATGGTTACACTAAAAAATTAGGGGAAATACATTTAAATAAAAAATAATAAAAACCCTCAGTACTTTTTTTTAATTAATGTGACTAATCGAAGGAGGTCATAATATTTTACTTTCCTGAAAGGCTTGTAAGCAAGAGGGGTGATTTGAAAGTTGCTGCAGCTGGTCTTCCTCTCATCCACATCAAGAGTTTGTCAGTGGAGCCTTATGGAGGCAGCAGAAAAAAGCATATTATTTATCGTGACTTACAAGGTGCCCACAGTCTGTCAACTGCCTCAAAGACACAAATCCTCTCTCTCTTGCAAAACTTACGATCTGAGACGCAGGGAAAATATCAAAGTCCATATGCCAAATGTTTCTAACGCTTCAATGAAACGGATCACCGGCTCAGTATTTACTACATACATTTCAGCACCAAAATACTCGAAAATTATTCCCATCAAAATTCATTGTAAAAGGGCATTCATAATAGGAGGAGAAGAAAATTGTGTTAAAAGTGCTTTAAAGTTGTAAAAATGCGGGGGCAGATTTACAAGCCCCTTGCGACATCTTTATGACACCGTTGCGTAACTTATGTGACGCAGCGGCGTCGTAAACAATGTGCCGCTATGCGACAGATTTACAACGTGACGCATCTAGTGAGATGCGTCATGTTGTAAAGCCCTGCGCTACATTATACCGGCGTCAGGTATAATGTATGCACGGTGGGCATTCCGTCGCAAGGACTGACTGAAAATATTTGTAAAGCGCGCTACTGCCGAGGCGTCTTGGTGCTGAGTGATATGCGATGCCCATGGCCAACACGTTCAGGGTTGGGAGAAGAGGCATGTTTTAATTTCCCTCCTAAAGATCGATCTGTTAGGCAAGGACCTGAGGTGTGTGGGCAGAGAATTCCAAAGTTTGGATGCTAGGAAAGAGAAGCGTTTACCTCCACACCTTACTCTCTTTATCTTAGGCAGTTGTAAGAGATCAAGGGAAGCTGATCTTAGAGCTCGTGTAGGAACGTATCGAGAAAACAAAGTTTGCACAACCTTGGATCCTCCACCAAACAAGGCTTTATGCACCATGCATAGGGACTTAAAGTCAACCCGTCGCCGTACTGGAAGCCAGTGAAGTTGTTTTATACTGGTCGAAGTAGGGTGATGTTTAGGTAGATTGAGCAATAATCTAGCTGCCGCATTCTGAATTGACTGCAGTTTGGAGAATTGTGCAGCATTTGCTCCTAAGTAGAGAGCATTGCAATAGTCAATTCTAGATAGAATCGTAGCTACTACCACTGTTAGGAAGCCCCGTAAAAGTGATGCAGTGAAATCTACAAGATTTCACGGAGTCACTTTTACGTCCCCGCTGCGTCAAAACCATACACCTGCTTGTAGCAGGCGTAAGGAATGACGCAGCATTGCAAGTATAGGATGCCCCTGATCAGTGCTGGAGTTGCGTCGCGCTTGCGACACGACTCCAGCACTGCGTCACCTATACGCTGACAGATGCGTCACTCATCTGTCTCTCCTTGCGCCACGGTGCGGCGCATCCATGGTGGTGCAAGGGGTTCCTAACGTCACGCAAAATAACTGGCGCATCCCTGCTGATCTGCAGGGATGCGCCAGTTATTGTAAATCTGCCCCGCGTTCTTTACACATTGAAAAGAACATTTGCGCTTAAAACATTTTTAGGCCCTGATTTCGAATTTACATTTTAGTTATCACACCTGATAAATAACGCTCTCACGTGATACCTTATTTATCAGGTGTGAGAAAAAACACCTATTACGAGTTGGTGGGGAATAACGTGTGGTTTTTGGTGTTTAATGTACCAAAATCTGCATGAAAGGATAATACCATATGCTTTTCTCCCGTTAAATTTCGAAAGGTTTGACCTACCGAAATTTAACAAAGGTTGAGATATTTAATGCATCTTACGATTATTGAATGAGTTAAATACCTACCAAATCATAATTCCTACCCCTGCGTAAAACAAGTGTTTAGGGACAGGTCGCAATATACCAACCAGCTTGTAATCAGGGACTTTAGAATTTGCAATCCTTAAAATAACGATGAAGATATCTTTGCTCACCGCATAGAAATTCTCTGCAAAATATTGTAAAGTCCATGTGGAAGCAGAGAGTTTCATAAAGCAAAAATGTTCTTTCTTTGTTATAAATACTGTTCCCAGGAGGAATAATTATTTGTATGTATTTATATTATTTAAGTAGCATCCTCAATGCTGTGAATCTGTATCAGAGTTCTTAGGGTGGAAGAGTTATTAAGTCAGTTTCAGAGGAGTACCAATGTTCATCGTTGCCTTTGGACTATTAACTTGGAAATCATATTGAAGCTAGCCTTACAACTGAGGGGCAGATTTGCAAGGCCCTTGCGCCACTTTTGCATCATTTTTAACATGGGAAAAGTGACGCAAAAGTGGCGCAAGGGCCTTGTGAATAAGCCCCTGAGTATTCATGATGCCACTGGATTGTTTGTGATATGGTTCCAGCCTTAAGGATGGCCCTCAGTTAGTTGGCTTTCATTTCCCTTTTTTGATTATTGATTCATTAAACATTAGTTTGACATAATTGCTTTGTATGGTATCTTATTATAATGTATTTAGCATTTCTATTGCCTGCTCCTACCACTGGTAGAGAGCCAAAGCACCGCACATTCCCTGTTCTGTCTGCACAAGCAGGCTTGTATGCATGGTTGGGAGAGTGTATGTTTGTCTTGTGATCTATGTGATAAGCTTTGGGTGATGTGTGCGAGCATCAGAGGGATGCTCCAGTCTTGATGCTGCTCACTAAGCATTGCAAATAGGCATGTCTGTGATGCGGAGTAGTGTCGGATTGATAGGATAGCAGTTTGACAAAGCAGCCCTCCACTGTCTAGCCTCAGGCTTATGGTACAGAGACTTGATCAGCATGAAGACAGAGATTCTCCAGGTACTGGTACATTCATGGAGCATTTTTCTATGCAGTATGATGGTTCTCCTGTTTTCTTAACATGAGTTTAAAGAGTGGTTAACAGTCACAAAAACATCAAATGATGCACAAATGATGAATTATTTTTCTTCAATCTTGCCGTGACCTGATCAACTAAACTATACAGGGCCTCATTTATGAGGCCCCTTGCGTAGCCGGAACGTCACTTTTTGTTGCGTTCCGTGGCGCAGGAGCCTGCTCCATATTTGCGAGGCAGAACTAAGCCCCTTTTTTGGGCTTAATGCTGCCTTGTAAATATCGTTTCTTTTAACCCAGTTTTCTGCGTTAAAGGGGCGTGCAATGGGTGTTGCTGGGGGCGTTCACAGCAACATCCATGGTTTTTTGACACTCCCCCACGTCACTTTAGCATGGCACTTTTGTGGTGTGTCACGTATGTGGGATACCATGTTCGTTTTTGCTAAGCTTCCTACAGTATTATGCTTTTATCTTGAGTGGTCTCTTCTTGTAAGCGCTGTGTTTTTTCTGTTTCTATTTTCAGATGTTTTCCCCTGACGAAGGGCACACCGTTGCCCGAAATGCATCGGGATAGATGTAACATTATGATGCATATGTTCTAATGGAATTGTCTACCAAATACAGACTTTTTTGAATCAATATATCAATATCGATTGATGTGAATAAACATCACTTACAATTCATTCAACTTGGTATAATTATTCCTGTTTTAAACTTTTACCCTTGTTGGGATTTGCAGCAGTGCACAGGGGGACATCTCCTAATAGGAGATGCAACTTCGTTGTTTCATACATTTCGCACTTTGAGGATTGGAGAGTGAATCCCCAGTAGCACGCTACACTGATACAACTTTGGAACACCGAGGTAGTGCGTGTCTCATCCTTTTTGTTGTTACTCCCCCAGATTTACCAGAAATTGTTAATCTGAGGCAGTGTCAAAAACGTACGCCTCCCCAGGGGAGGTGGCGTAAGTGAGGCACAACGCAGAGAAATATCTTTATTTCTCCTAGTTTTCCCTTTTTCTATGTGTGCAGCACACATAGAAAGAGGAAAAAGCCTCTTGTGATTGTTTTAGTGCAGGAATATTTCCCTTCTTGCACAAAAATAATCATCCCGGCAACGCAGGCACCTTTGCACCATGGTGCAAAGGTGCCTGTGTTGGCACACGGCAGCCCATTTCGTGCCAGCGCTGGGGAAAGGGACGGGAATGTGCCCTATCTGATAGATATCTCCTACCAAGAAAAGGTTTGGCCTACAATCAGTAAGGCTGGGCCATAAATACTAAACATCAAGAGAAATGCCAATACTGATTACCATTCAATCACCCATTCACAACATGATCACATAACCTCATAATACAAAAATAGGACAAACATACAGATTACATGACATATATGTGATACATGTACAACACATAACCAAAATAATATTAAAAATAATTTAAGGTTCAGGTTCTGTACAGTTCAAACTGCAATACTACCATGGTACCCCTGACTACTGCCTAACTAAGGAAAATTCACACATGTTGGCAGGGGCAATAGCCAAATAGTGACCCTACTGGGCTCACACACAATATTTTTTAAATACATTTTAAAAAATTGCTTAATTGTGAGCAACAGGGGTAACACATATATTGAACACTTATTTGGCCGAAAGAGAAGCTGTCGACGCGTTTCAAACCCTGACACGTTTCTTTGAGGGTTCTCCTATTTTTATATTTTGGAAGTTTTGTGATTCCTGTGTATGTCAAAAAATAATGAAATCTTAAAATTAATCAAGTTTTCAAAAATGCTCAAAAAAACAAACTTCCTTAAAAGAAAAAAGGATTTTGTTGAATAAATTGATTTGATCATAGTAATTGGGTTATGTGATCATGTTGTGAATGGGTAATTGAATGGTAATCAGTATTGGCATTTCTCTTGATGTTTAGTATCTGATAGATAGATAGATAGATAGATAGATAGATAGATAGATAGATAGATATGGCACATTCCTGTCCTTTTCATTTGCCGTAGGGCAGCGCCGCAGGAAAACCTGCGGTGCTGCCCTATGCCAAAACCTCATAAATGAGGCCCACAGTATATATTGGATGAGGAAGCCTCACCAGCACATTTATATCTTGCTTCATCATAGGCAACCTCTTCCTACCCTGGTAAGGTGATACTATCAGGGTGTGCTCGATCTCAGTAAGAAATACCTGCTAATGTAGGGATCCAGGTTATTATATGAAAATACCACAAGGAAAACCCAACGTGGGTACCAAGGGTATGATTAAAAAATAGAAAAGGAGGATGAATATGGGTGTCTTGTCCAAATGATTCTTATTATTGTCAACATGGTTCAGCCCCTTGTTTACCTATAAATGGGTTAACGGCTTTCATCCCAGTGAATGGGATCCCTACCATTAAAATCTATCTCAGTCATTCATATGTAAGTAAGAAACTTTTCTACATTGATATTAGTAACATTATGCCCACATGGTTAAAAAAAATATTACGTTCTACAAAGTGTCATTTAAAATATGAGCATGCTCTGTGTGCTGGCAAAGACACAGGTCGTTGCAAAATAAGTGACAAACCATGCAAACACAGGAAATAAATTACACACGTGCACACGTGAGGAAGACAAATGCACTCACACATGACACTTACTCTAACTATGGGTTTTATTGTCAGCTTGGTCTAGGCTAGGTAGACACCCTATGTAGTCACATACTTACAGAATGTAGAAGTAGAGGTCACTGGGTAGTAGGGATTACACAGGTTTGATTTTTTCAAAGAAGAAGGAGTATCATGATGTGTGCATCCTCTCAATGTTCATACTAATGACAAATTCCAAGAATCGAATCAGCCTTAAAGGTAAGTAGTTAGAATGAAAACACAGGGATGAGTCACCAGCACAACAACTGTCTCACAATTCTAGATGACTCATAAGAAATACATGCATGCTGTTTCAGAGATTTCATTAGTGTCAGTGGGGCTACTTGCATACATTCAATAAGCATAATGATATTTTTGACAGGTATCATACAGACAATGCCCATATGTAGATGGAAGTACATGAGTGCAACTTCCTAGAATTTCAACACACACCGACACACGTGGAATAACCACACAAGACCATGAGCATTTAACATTCTTAAAGAATAACCTCCCCAAAAGTTGCATATATACAAACACTTAGGGGCTGATTACGATGGCGGACGGACTGGAGTCCGTCCACCATCGTGGTGGTAACCGGGAGCGTCCGCAATACATGCGGCAGTTCTGCACACCAAATTATGATGCGACCGCCACCGTGGCGGACGCATCTTGCATTTTAACATTGCGGTGGTTGCTGCTGACAGCAGCACCCGCCGCAATGTGGAAAATGCATGTTGTGCATTTCACTGCACTATGTGGCAGGCACCACATGGTGCCTGCCACTTAGTGCACTGAAATGTAGGGGGGTACCATGAGTAACCCCCCAGTGCACAAACACCTCCCCCCAACACAAGGGGGGCCCGCAACGGGCCCCCGAAACCAATCCCCCCAGCCTTTCAATGGCGGTTTACCCGCCACGGAAAGGCTGGCTACCGCCAGCATCGTAATTCGGCGGACGGAGTCTGCTAGGCTCTGCCACAATTTGCAGCTTGCTGACCGCTCCGCCAGACAATCGTAACGATTGCTTGTGGCGGTTCCGTGGCGGACGGTCTTTGCGACCGCTGCGGTCTGAAAGCGATTCCCACCGCCATTGTAATTCGGCGGTGGGAATATTGCTGTCAATTGACAGAAGGATCGCCACCACCGGGCTGGCGGTGACGATCCTTCCGCCTTCGTAATCAGCCCCTTAGTTTGAGAGGAGGTATGGCCCGTGGAGCAGGCCATACTATGTGATATAGCTGAACAGCCATGTCTTAACTGAACACTCTAGGAGAGGCATAAGGACTAGGGCCCTGAAATACAAAGAAACAGCTAGTTTTTACCAGTCACACATTCTGCACCCACTGTTTGCAACCTGTATCTGATTGTGTGATGCTATCTATGTACCAATGAGTTGTGGTACAAGATCTGCAGTCATAAGGGTTTGCAGAATAACCTGCCTAACATTAATTACGCAGGTTGCTATTTGTGACCCCCACAGTGAGCTACATACACATGGATGGTGGCCTAGAGGAAACATCAGACTGAAATCCCTGCGACTGCACTCTCAAATAGGAACTATTTTGTTTAAAAACAGTCCATGCTCCTTAAAGGAAATGTTGCTGGAAACCATTGGGGGTGCAGGTAGTGCTCCCCATGGAGAGAGGTATATCAACATGACAGGAGCAAGAAAAACAGTAGTATTACTTGCACAAAGTACACAACAAAAGCAGACTTTCAATTTCAACGTTGTACACCACAAAGGGACTTCCGTTTAGTTTACAATTGAGAACACAAAACTGCTTTTGCAAGTACTGTATTGAGCTCTGGTGGACAGACAATAAATAACTCCTATAGAGTTTGGAATAGCGTCAAATGTACTCATATCTAAGTAGATGGCATAATGGAAGAGCATACATGGATTGTACAACTTGAAACTAATTCCCATTTTGCAAAATAAATTCCAAATACGAATATCAAATATTAGCACAGAGTTGTTAACAATGTGGTAAGTTACAACATATTGTACCTTTTTAGCACGCTGTTTTACCACATTATACTTTATCATGCACAACTGCTGGTAAGTACTGTTCGTGTGTGTGAGTGTATAACAGATATACACACACATACACTCACACACGCGCACACACACACAGACACGCACAAAACTTGCTTACCTGCAGTAAAAATCTTTCTGGTGGATACTCTATTGGTGCAGCGCAAAGATTGCCCACTCTTTACATGTCACTACAGCCTCAACGCAAATGATACCTGACACACAAAATGAACGTACAATTTGCACACGAGTCCTACGTGTCATAATGATTCATGCACTCGCTGCATCTGACACTGCTGTTGCAGAAGAGTCTTTACTGTAGAATTTACCATTTCTCATAGAGAATGTTTGCTAATGTCTAAAGAAATGCATTTGATGTTTAACTTTAATACAACATTGAATATTGGTAATATGTAGTTTAGTTCAAACCACCCTCTTTACTTCATTTCTGAAGCCTTAATCTCGATTCCTAAACATGTGCTATATTGTCTGTGTAACTGTTAGAGACCTCGTTATTAGCTCTAAATGATCCTTATATGTGTAGGATGCTAGCATAAGTCAAACGATAAAGGTCATTCAATGTATACATTAATGTTTCATGTATGTACTTTCAAACGTAGTTCCTAGTCATACTTACTATTGTGCAATTTGATTATTCACTATATGCTAATACAATATAAACTAAAAGTACTAAGATATATTATATTCGTATATGTTTAAGTGTGCACACACACATATTAAATATGCACCACTGACATAATATCAAGCTAGCAACTTTACTCTAAAGGCCGGTATTTTTGTTTCATAACTTACTGTGCTCTTGTATTTTGCTGACTTGCTTTCCTTGTAGGTGTTCTCATGCATTGCTAGTTTAGAATGGATACACTTCTTGTAACAGCAATAAATACATGTCTGAGAAAGGAATTGAACTGCGAGCTCATGAGAAACCTGTGGAAAATAAAGCACTATTGTTCTCTAGCCTGAGTGTGTGACCAAGACGGTGTTCCCATGTCCAGTGTGGGATCTTTCTCTACCGTTGCAGTGTGTACCATGTGAATTCACACAGAGATTGAAACAAATACAATGGACTTCTATTGATGATGCAACCAAAGGGGAGATGCCAATGGACTCTATCGATTATAACTTATCGTTTGCCCTGGTTGAGGGGCACAGATGACTTTGGACTTTCTTGCAGACCGTATGCTGAACCTTCTTGCTGAACTCCTTCTGTAGAACCCGAATCATTTCCCTAATCCCCATTGGCCCTTGAATGGACTCTTTAAGACATTCACCTATGTCTTGTTGTCTTCTCCTAAGTGTGGTTTAGACAGACACTTATTTCCGACTATTGAAGACTCTTGACCGAGCTTCTGCAATGCTACTGCTGGTATTGCTCATACTCTTTTGCCTTATCCCTAATTTTTTCTATAGAGCTCTTTGATTTCTGAACATTCCTGTACCTGAGTCTGTCCCTGGAAGATTTAGCTGCTTGTTTGTTTATTTCTTGTTAATTTAAATTTCTTTAGGAGGCTAGGCCTCCCTGTTGCTATCTTATACTTATATAGTTTGGTCTTAAGAGGGATATACCTGAACTTGAATTCTAATTTGTAATAAACACCCTTGTACTTGGCTACTGGTTCCTGGTCCTCATTGTGTAGCCAAATTGTTTGCACTGTCACTTGTATTTGAATTGATTAGACAAGTAATGCTAACTCTCTTTCCCCTCAGTGCGACTTATAAAGGTTCATTGGAGGCCCAAGACAAAAATGATGTAAAGAGTTTAATGGCCCAGTGGAGGTGATAACCTTAACCATAACCAATCGTGGGCCCAATCACGCTGGAACAAATCTGCAGGATCACTATCTACCTACAGATTCCTGTCCTGTAGGATAGATTCCTCACCTATAGAATAATTATAGACATCATGCCAGAAACTTCAAATCTGTCACATCACTGGTATGGGTGTGGAGTTCATGTCGATGCTGGAAGTGGCATCATATGACGTCAGTGAAGCCATATTGCACTCATGCTGATGTACATCAGTTTCCATCCATTTTCTGCCCCCTTCTTCAAGGTGAGCAGACGGACATCAACAGAGTAATTCAGTACCAACATATCAAATGGAATTTATTTAACTTTCCCTATAACTCATCCATCAAATGTGGAGGCAGGCAGGTCAGTAAGGAATATGCAGGTAGACAGAGTTTACACCAGAAAGATCGTTACTGGAGGTATATAACCTTTTCTTCTGATAGACACTTCTATCAGCACTACAGGGTTTGAGGATACATATTCATCAACCCATTCAGCAAACGTATAACAATAGAGGATTTGAAAAGGAATGGCTGGTCTAGCAGACATAGGAATGCTGACAATTCAGCCAAATACCCCTTGACAGTGCCTATTGCTCAACCCTTCTGTACAAGGTAAAATGCATATCAGAGGATCTGTGACAGTTTGACCTGTAAGAGGTCTACATTGTTTACCTCATCCTATACAACAAAGTTGTTCCATCTCACGGAGTATGCAGATTTGGTGGAGGATCAACATGTTGACAAGATGGAATCCACTGCATCCTGGGGCAGCTAAAAAAACCTCAGATGTCCCTGTTCAGTCTCCAAGTACAGGCCCTGGAGACTGGGATGCAGACCCATTCCCTCTGACTGAGGGAGAGGAGGTCAGGTCTGAATGGCAGCTTGATTAGCGGACATGTGGAGAAGAGCAGGAGAACTGCATATCACATCCTCCTCAGCCAATCTTGGGCAATGAGAATGGCTTGGGCCCAGTCTTGGCATATCTTCTTCATGACCCAAAGAATCAAGGTTATGGGTGGAATTGCGCAGAGCAGAGGAAAATTCAATTTCAACTGAAACGCGTCCCCCAATGCTACCAACAACAAATACTGGAGGGTGCCCAACTGCTGGCATTGAGCATTTTCTGAGAAGGCAAATAGGTCGACGTGAGGAAGAAGCGGAGTCACCACTCATGATCCGCAAGATAAAGCTGGCTCGGGCTATCAGCTCTGACATTTAGAGCCCCCCTCTAATTTTTTAAGAGCACTGAGCCACACCAAGGGTCTAGGACCTGAGGGGCACCACTTGGGAATAAGGAACTCGCTGCAGCTTGGTACAGGAGCTGGTTGAGGAACTTTTTATATCCCTGAGGTCGAGATCAGGAGGCCAGCAGACTAGCCCTTTGAGTCTCTCTGGGGTCCTGGGTTCAAGATGAAGTTACAGATCCAGTTCTTCTTCCCCAGGCAAGCGGGCTGCAGCCAGCAGGTCAGCGCAACAAGGCAGCAGTGTTCCTTTAGAGCAGCAGTCCAGCAGAGTGACACTCCTTGTAGCAGCACCGCAGTCCTTCTTCCTTGCAGAGTATTCACAGGTCCAGAAGTGTGCTGGAGTGTTGGTGCCTGAGGTCCTATTTTTATACCCCAGTGCCCTGGTTCTGGAAGACGGGAGAAGCTTCTAGACAGTGGCTTTGAAGTATATGGAATTCCCTGCCTCCCCTGCCCTGGCTCCAATATGGCTGCAGTGACAATGCAGGATTGTTAGGCCCTTTGTGTGAAGGCAGAGCACAGGCTATTCAGTTGTAAGTGGGGCTTTGCTCAGCTCCGTCCCCCATCCTGTCAGCAGATGGCCCATCCAGACACACTTAATCCCTCTATTGGATGACTGTCTCTGAGGAATTCATCAAATCTAACTGTCAGTTACACCCAGTCATGTGACCCAAGACAGGCTACAGGCAAAAAAGGGCAGGGAAATGCCAACTTTCTAAAGGTGACATTTTTATAATTGCGATCAAAAACCCAAATTTACCATTAAATAGGGCTGTTCACCACAATTCCAAATACACCAAACATGACATAGCTACCAACTCCCAATGGGAAATTACAGATTATTAAATGTTATAAGGAATCCCCAATGTTATCCTATGGGATGGGGAGGCCTCACAGTAGTGAAAAACAAAATGATCAGTTATTCATTACCAGGATATGTAAATCGTAATAGTACATGTCCAACCTTTTAATTACACTGGACTCTGGCATATGGGCTTCCTTCGGCCTACCTTATGGGTGACTTATATGTAATAAAAGGGAAGTTTAGGGCTTGGCAAGGGGATTTAAATTCCAAGCTGACATGGCAGTTTAAAACTGCATTCAGGCTGCTGTGGCAGGCCTGGGGCATGTTTTAAGGTGCTACTTAAGCGGGTGGCACACAAAATACTGCCAGCCCACTGGGAGTATTTAATTTACATGCCCTGTGTATATGGTATACCACTCTACAAGGAACTTACAAGTAAATTAAATTTGGCAATTGGGTGCAAGCCAATTTAACCATGTTTAGGGGAGAGAGCGCAAGCACTTTAGCACTGGATAGCAGTGGTAAAGTACACAGAGTCCTATGGCAAACAAAAACAAATTCAGCAAAAAGTGGAGGGTAAAAGGCAAAAAGTTTAGGGGTGATCCAGTAGAGAGGGCCAGGTCCAACAAAGTGCAATACAGAAAAAATAGAAAAATGCAAATGCAGAAGCAATCTCGTAAAATCAGTCAAAACACATAGAAATCAATTGCCATGAAGACACTTAGAACTTGGGTAAATTAAATCATTATACAAAATCTGAAAGATAGATTAAGTGCCAAATGTGCAGTAAATCAATAGAGAGTCGTACAGCATCCCTAGTGGAAACCCAAAAGTCCCTGGTGCACCCCCCCCCATATATGAGGGTTTATGTAGCCAATTTCACCCTAGAAAGTGATGGAAACTGCAAAGTCAGCATGGTGCGAGCAAAAGTATCATTATTTCAGACAATCAAAATTTCAATATTCTAAAATGTCATATAATTCTATCCCACTACATGAATATTGATTCGCCCCTTCTGACCTAATGTCATCTGAAGGTGTCAGAACAAACTAGTTACACAAACAACAGAAAAGAATAATGAATGAATTCCATACAGTGTACTAGCAGGAAGAGCCCTGGAAAGTAAAAAAGGCCTCCTCCTTGGTTTCTTCGAGAACAGTGCATTTTTCTGCGTGCCATGTCAAGTGAAAAATATAAACAGAAAATGAACATTATGAAATGACAGCCATATGTTAAAAGATGGAGTTGAGGCCTAACTGAGGCCTAATTTAGTGTAAGCCAGGAAAACACATTAAAACACACCATAACAATTTTGTTTCAATTGCAGTAGCCCCATGTTAATGCACATATATAATTCAAATATGGAATAAGTTCCTCGAGGGTGAGGTCTTTTGGTGGTTTGGGTTCTTGCTATTCGTTTTTTCAGATGAAGACAGAACTCTAAGGATTCCCCCACCCACTGCCAATCTAGGCACATAACAGAGACATAACCACCATGGGCTACAGTCTTAACATCCAGCCACATATAGACTTACAACTTGCTCAACTATTGAGACTACCCAGTTAACAGATGGCACTTTGTTTTCAATTTTCTGAGGTTCACCTGATAACCACTTATATAAATTAAACTGTGATGGCAGGCTGGCAAGACACCTTGCTTCTCTGCTTTGTGGGTTTGCCTGGTGATGCTAGATGGATGAGACTGAGGGAGTTGTGTCCTTATACCATGTGCTGGGCCGGTCTGCACATCCCAGAGGGGTGAATTCCTTAAGAGCCTTCTGAATGCCTCATCATTATGATGATGATCCCTAAGAAACCTTCAAATAATTTAATGAAAACAGGACTGAACTAGTGCATAAAATCATATACCCCACACATCTATCTTAAAATGCAGGAAAAAATGTTAAACCCAGACTACCCTGAAACACTGAGCCTTGACCAATATCAGAGTTCCAGAGTAGAGCGCCTCTTGAACCTTGGTAGCTTGTTAGTCGCCTCTCCTCACTATTTTTAATCAAGTAGGGATCCATTTAGAATAAAATTTGCTCTCATAGGAATCCCCTCTTGTTTTATATTCACTTTCAGCACATCTACACTCACACTAGGTCCCTTACACCCACGGCACCCTTACGGCAGGAACAAAAGATCTCCGGCAAAGAGCCCCTTTATGGGTGCCCGTCGGGTATTGCAGCGCCGACCCGACGAGGAGCAGACCCATATGATGAAGCATGACACCTAGCTTGCTGGGTGTGTGAGAGCCTTAGTTCCAAAAGGAGGATTTCCCCTCCTTTTTGGGTGCCTGGGACACTACCTGCATACTGAGGAACTGCGTACCTCTTTTTTACGTTCACTCTGATAGGGCAAGTACGCTGGACCTCTTGATTAAGCCCTCTGTCCCCCTTTTTTGGTTCCAGAAATGGGTGTCAGAAACCCGTCTTCCTATTCTTCTCTCATAGCATCTCTCTTTGGATGAACCCTTTTTAGCTAGCTATAAAGATAAAGATCACCAGGATGTATAAGAAACTCCATGGTCAAAGACTCTCACAGGCTATTCTGCTCTTATCAAGGCTAACCTCTCAATCTCAATCTACAACAATGGAAACATCACAATACAAGCATCCGAAACTAATTTGGAAAAGTTTGTTTTTCACTTTTTGATACTTGTTCAACTAACTGCAGTCTGCTTCCTTCCCCTTACAAGATGACAGGGCCTCTCTGCTTGATACCACTATTGTCAATTTCCATGGAGCAGCTAATGTTGATGACCTAGCCCCAGCAATCACATCCAGCTACCACTCCCCACATATTAGTATTCCAAACCCTGTCTCTGTGAAAGGAACCAACAATCTCCATGTCATTTCATCTCCTCTCCCTGGGCTGTGAAATTTGTGGATTTTGCTGAAACCCCCCAATCCTCAATCACCATCACTCTCACTTCTCATGCACCACTACAACACCCTCAGTAATTCATGCCCTCACCCAATAACCTCATTGCCTCACCTGCAAACTGCAATAGCAAACAAACACATCCCAAACAACCTGTTACCAGCAAATGCTCACAGACAGGTGCAGCTGCCCTCTCTAAGTTATGCTTAGCTATTAATACTTTAACGGACACCATAAATCATTTTCCTTGGAAATGAAGACTCTACCTACTATTAAAATCTCAAACCATGATTCCCTAGAATGAAACAGCATACCAGGCTTCATTACTTAGCTCATCCACACTGAGTTTTTCTGTCTCTGTCTCTCAGCCCCAAGGACATTGACTCCCTACTGGCTACCATTAGACCTTAGACAAAAATTCTGATCATGAGTTCAAGAGATTTCTAACCAAAGTCAAGGATGATGTTAGGTTAAACCTCACTCATGTACCAAACACTATTCCAGTTTGGAAGGGACTTTCTAGATGCAGATGTCCAACTTTGTAAAATAACAAAAGACATTTTGTGGAAATCCTACTTGAATCTACTCCTTACAAACTCACCTCCTCCACTACAAATTGATTGGACATTTTCAGCCTGAACTGGGTAGATCCCATCTTGCAAATAACAGATGATGGACAACTGGAGTATTGTGCTTGCTTGTCCTTCTTGAACTCTCAGTGGCCTTTGAAATGGTCAACCATGAAACAGTGGTCTGCACCCTAAAAGACTGCATGGACATTGAATGGAAGGTCCTGGAGTGGTTGAGGTTTTCCCTAGAGAACTTCTCACAAATGATCAAAGTGGAACATGCATTGTCTAACCCTTCAGCAGTCTCCAAAGGAGTCCCCTAAGGTTCTGTTCTAGCCAATGCCCCTTTACCTGAAACCAATGAGTGCCCTCAGGCATTTCCTATCATCTATTTCTGGATAATATGTAGCTCTACTCGAAGGTCTCTTCCCCTGCTGACATCTCCTGACCGAACTCAAAGCTGGACAAAATAAAATCCTGATGCCTTTGCACCATCTTTAGCTCAACCACAATTAGAGAGAGAGCTTCTTCTCTTCTCACCAAAGTCATCATTCATGCCAGTCCAAGAATGGATATGTACCACCATCCTCCCAGGCTGCTCTGCTCCTATATCCAAAAATGCCAAATCTCATGTTCACCCTGGACAAAAGCCTACATTGTTTTGAGCATATCAGTATAGCAACATAACAGGAAAATTGGAATACCAGCTTAAATCATGCCGGAGATCAAACCATACTTATCCGCCCAAGACTTGAAAGTAGTGATTCAAGCTTTGGTCCTTTCTAGACTGGACTATGGAAATGCTATCCTATCTGGGATCCCCAAGACTCACCTAGCCCTGATGAAGACCCGCTACATGATCCTGCTCATCTGGCCTCAGAGGTTGCATGTTTTGGCCGGGTCACTCCTATCTTGTCTTCTCTAAGTTGGCTGTCATAAAGTTACCTACTTAGTTCACAAAATCATTCATGCATAACAATCACACTATCTTGCTAAGAAACTGAAACTGTGGTTCCTGACAACTTTACAGTATGGACTCCCTACTACAATCTTCAGGACAAAAATGACCATGAACCAATCATTCCTTGGAAGTGCCCCCACAATTTGGAACTCAATCCCACCTGAAATTCAGACCCTAACCTTTTTACCTACCTTCAAAAAATAAAAGACATCCTTTTCAATAAGTTCTTCCAAACTGAACCCTTATCTAAATGTGTTCAGTGTTCTGAAGCTTGCTTGATCGCATATAATATATCTGTAAACTAATCACACAATCTCCTTGGCTGGGGCTGTGGACTACCTATTGGATCTTGACCAGTGATTTGATGCTGTAACATTGATTATTCCTTATGCTACTGTAACTTGATGAACTAATATCGGATCACTGACAGAATATCGGAAACAAAAATATTGTGTGGACAGAATCTTGTGTCAAAAATATCAAGGACAAAAATATCGAGAAAATAAGTGTAAATAGGTAAGTATAAAATTACTATTCTTAACTCCACATCTACGTACCTTGAAGATATATATATATATATCATCACGGTACATATATGTAGAGTTATATATAGTTAAACTTTGCTTACACGTAGAAACTTACCTTCACAATTTTTTTGTCCTCGATATTCTTGACACGATATTTTGTTCCATGATATTTTTGTTTCCTACATTGGGGCATATTCACAAGCCCCTATCGCCATGGGAACGTCACTTTTTTTGACGTTCCCATGGCGATAGGGCCAGCGCCCTATTCCCAAGGCAGCGTTAACCCTCTTAACGTGTCTTAAAGCCACGTTAAGTGGCTTAACGCTGCCTTGAGAATAGGGCCCCTTTCACGCTAAACTTAGCGTGAAAGGGGGTGTGCAGTGGGTGTTGCGGTGGGCGTACCACCGCAACACCAATTGAGTTTGACGCTACCGCCTATTATCAAGGGCGGTGATAATAGGTGGCAGCACCAAACTTAAGACCTAGAAAAATCAGGTCTTAAGGTGGCTATACGAGGAGAAAAGCTTTATTTCTCCTCGTTTTTGCTTTTTCCATGTGTGCTGCATGTAGCAGCACACATGGAAAAAGCAAACTGCCATGTTCGGTTTGTTAATGTACAGGAAGGGACACCTTCCTGTGCATTAACAAACTTCCCTGCTCGCAGACACCCTTGCGCTCTGGTGCAAGGGTGCCTGTTTTGGTGTTAAGTCGTGAGACTTAGCGCCGTCGCAGGGGGAAAAGCCAGGCTGCACCACATTCTTGTGAATAGGGTGCAGCCTGGCGTTTCCGAAGTGGCGGTGAGAGGCGTTAAGCCAAGGAGGCTAACGCCTCTCACCTCCACTTCATAGTGAATATCCCCTATTCTGTCTAAATATCCAATTATCTGAATCCATTGTCCATTATCTACAGTAGCGGTCGGTGGTGGGAGTGCCGCCGTGCGCTGACGTGGGGCGGGGGAGGGGCAGGGTGGGGGGTAGTAAACTATGGATTACGGGCGATTACAGGTAAGTACACATATAAATAAATAAAACGAATTTCGTTTCTCGCGCTGCATCACATTTGGCAATGCAGCGCGAGAAACGAAATTCGTTCTATTTATATGTGTATTTACCTGTAATCGCCCGTAATCCGTAGTTTACTAAACCCCACCCTGCCCCTCCCCGCCCCACGTCAGCGCCCGGCGGCACTCCACCACCGACAGCTACTGATTATCTATGCCCCTGATATGGACCAAGAATGCATGTCCGTCAGCACCTACCTATTTGCCCTAGTACTGCACAGCAACTTGTGCAAAAGTCTGGCGACTCACTTTTTCTTTTACAAGCCTTTAACACGCTTGCCTACTTTGTTCAGTTCATTTAGCTATCTCCCCTTCTGCTGCCTGTTACCAGCATAAATTATGCTGTGATGTGTAAAGTGCTCTTCTATTCTGGGGCACAGTATGCGCTATATAAAAAACCTTGTCAATAAATTAAAATTAATAAATATATTTCTGTGTTCATACACATCCCAAAAAGTTATCTGGATCTTATGCTGCATATTCTCATTTTCCTTTGCTGCTTAATCCCCGAAATACATTTTTGCCATGGTTGTAAAAAAATCACAGAAGATCAACACGTGTCACTATGTGCTGAGACCTTTTTTACAACTCCACTGTTTGCCTGTTATGTTATTCATTGCATAGTTTCGGTGTATAGTTGACGCTTAGCGCGAGGGTATATTGGATGTTAACTGCTGTGGCAATCACCTGTTTTTGCATGGGAACGGTCTATCAAATCTACTAACCGTGGTGTCTGCAATGCTACCTATTGAAAGATTGTCTGACTTGTTAACCTATGCTAACCACTGTCTTCTATTCTGCTTTCTAAACAACCAAATGTATATGAGAGAAATACTTTTCACACAAGAGAATACATCAGAGCACAGTGCATTTGCTCTACTTTTACTGTTGTTTAAAAAATGAGGAATTGACCACACGCATTTATCTCAACTTTAGCCATGCGAAAAATTAAATTACGCTTGAAGCAAAATCTGTTTGTTATCTTTCTTATTAAGGAAGTAACAGAAACAATGAAAAATAAGTCTTTTTACAACAATTATCTGTGGAACTGACTTTCTCTGTCATAAAACTCCATGACAAAACTAGAATAATTTACCAGAAAACGTTGTGCCATATAGTTTTATCAATGTTTTAACAGGCCCCCATCACAAGGGGTACGAAAATAACCCGATGGTGTGCCTGCACTCGGAATTATTGATACCACATGCATCGTAACTTCTATAGGGCAGATTTACGAGCCCCTTGCGCCACTTTTGCGCCGCCGTTGCGTCACTTCTGTGACGCAGCGGCGGCGTAAACCATGCGCCACGTTGCGCCATATTTACAACGTGACGCATCTAGGGAGATGCGTCACGTTGTAAAGCCCTGCACCACATGAAACCTGCGTCAGGTTTCATGTGGGCGTTCCGGCGCAGGGGGGGCGTTCCGGCGCAGTAAAGCCTCGGAAAAGTGCCTGAGTGAAATCTACAAGATTCCACTCAGTCACTTTTCCGACTCCACTGCGTCAAAACCTTGCGCCTGCTTGAAGCAGGCGTAAGGCGTGACGCAGCATGTTGGAGATAGGCCGGGTTGGAACAGTGCTGGAGTTGCGTCGCACACGCGACACGACTCTCGCACTGCGCAAAACTTACGCCGGCAGATACGTCACGCATCTGCCTATCCGTGCGCCACGGCGCGCCGCATTCTAAATGCGGCGCATCCATGGTGGTGCACGGGTAGTTTTGCGTGACGCATCTTTCCTGGTGCATCCCTGCTGATTTGCAGGGATGCGCCAGAAGTTGTAAATCTGCCCCACGGTTTTGAGAATACCAGCCCAGCAGGAGATTGCCACTGAGAATTGAAGAATAATGCACATATGTTTCCACACCGATTCCTGCATGTTATTCCACATTTGTGGACTATTTTTCGCCAGCCAGCGTATTCCCACTCTTTCGATTTGATGAAATGTCCAGGTGAAAAGTTCAGGGGGTGCATTTTTGCTACTATACATGTAATTCTCAATACTCTTGGCACCTTCTGTTATTGGCTGCATCTTTAATAATGCGGACCACCAATGAGGGTTGCAACCCGTTTTCCTTTTTTTTTATGTTTGGTGCTAAAATGTAGATGCACTATGGAATTGAGTAAAATCTTATGGCTCCATTTCCTTTTACACAAACTTCAAAAATGGTTAAAACAGCATTTGCTCCATTTTTAAGAGTAAGAAAAAGATGTGACCTGCACAGTTAAATATGTAGATAAATGAAGTTGGGTAATTGTAAAGAGAGCCACAGATGTTTCTAGATCACAACTAGGACTCTGCAAAATATTTATTACGCCCACGAAATTTACAAAATTCACAAATTTCGGATTATGTGAAATTGAAAAGCTTCCCAACTGACGTTTTACACTCTTTGTACTGTATAGGAATGGGTTAAGCAGAAAGTATCTTGCAGGGGACTGAATTGAAGTGAAAATGTATGTTATGGAAGTTAGAGCAATTACCTTGTGAAATCAGCCAATCATAGTCTTAAATTCGGCCCACACCTAGAACCATCTACATGACTTCCTCTTTCCTTGTGTCACAGCTGATCACCTCAAGAATATTGTCTTCCTTCAGTTAAATCTTAATCCTGTTTCTGTTCTGATTACCATACTAAAAAAATAATAAATTCCTGTTAGATAATTCAATATATTCAATACACTATTTTTTCCTTTTTTTAAGAATCTTTTCATTGCATAAGTACAGACAAGAAGCAAAAGGATGACAGCATCAAGGACAATCTATAGCACTCAATTGTACAATATTCTAAAAGTACATGTCCGTCAGCGGTGTTGCTACAGTATGTTGTCACTTCTAAAACATATTGACGTGTAGGACGAGGAAGCGTCTCTCCCAGTCTCCTCCACAGATAACAGATAGACGGACGACGGGCCCATATATTTTAGGTCATGATGGTTCTGGCAAATCCTCAGCATAAACCTCCAACTGTTCTGTACAGTATACAAGATCCGATATCTATTGCTGTTTCATGGGTGTGTTTCCTTTCTCCCAGCATATAGACACCCTTCTTTTGACAAGTAGCAGCGCTATTGCTGCTAGTTTGCGCATTGCAGGTTGCACGTCCTTCCAAAAAACTAGGAGGCCGATGCGTGGTTGCTGTTCTATCTTTTCCATAAACATGTTGTAAAGGGCATCTGTTACAGCTCTCCAGTATTTGTGTACTTGGGGACATTCTCAAGCTAAGTGTATAAATTTGTCTCTACCGCCCGCCACTTTCCCTGCATGTTGTCTTCGATATTCTGTTTTGTGGCCGTAAGAGGTTGATCCTGTTTATCCAGTCTGCCAGCCATGTGATCCATTCTGGAGGTCAGGGTATAGATTTTTGTGGCTATAGAAAGTACGCTGTGTTTCATTTTCTGTAGCAACACTTTCAGATCGAGAGGGAAATCTTGGGGACCTTCCAGGGTCTCTGCCGTGAAGTGTTCCTGTTGTCTCTGGTTGGTCATTTTGTGCATGCGCTTAGCCTCATAGGTAAATCTTGGCTGTTTATGGTCAGATTTTCCCATGGTTTAGGGTGTATGGGACCTAGGAGTGGCAAAGCGTCCCGTTCCCTGCAGGATCATGTCTAACAGCCAGAAGGCAGTGAACTCTAAAGTACAAGGACTATTGAAGTCGCTGTGGCTGGTGGCGGCATTATTGTATTGAATAGAACAGAGGTTGGTATATTCTGTAATCTAGCTGGCTTTTGTAGCTTATTCACAGTCACGCTGAGGCCATTGCCATTATTGCGGTGCAGGTTCTGCCTTCCTTCTCAGTGACCTGATCAGAGGGGCACAGGAAGACCCAGGCCATGCAGTGAGCCTCCCTACCACCGTCGCGGCTCTGTTAGTTCCCAGGCACCTACCATGACTGAGCCACCCACACACACCCTCTTCTGCCAGATGCCAGGGTCCTATGTCCGCAGGCCACATACTGTTTCCAGCCCGAACCAGCTTGCCATGGTGCTCTGCACTCTAGTTTCCTGCTTCGCCTTCGAATTCCATGCCTGTGAGTTGGGCCCAGGTCAACCACGCTACTCACCAGGCCCTGCTCCGCCGCTGAAGTTTTCGCCAGAGTTCTGCTCCCCAAGGGCTCATCCCAGGTGCTGTGTGGGATCTTCAACCCGAAAGGTCAGGTTGCAGATAATTTTTCCCCTGGGATGCACTTCAAACCATCAGATTTAAATCCTGATTGCCGAAAGCGAGGTAAAATGTAGCCATGCCAGCTTCCGGCTCTCTAGCGCCCCTTCCCTCTCAAAAAACACTTTTTTAAGGTACAAATGCAGTTCCCTCTTCTTGTTTTCACTCATTATTAAGAATAATCTGCCATTTCTTCCATTACAACTCCACACTAAAGTGTACTCTCTTAGATCAATTATTGCATCATCTTTTACCTGGGTGGCCACAAGACATCAATGGAAAAATTACACAGGATTCAAAATGTTGTGGTCCAGAGAGTTGAACATCTGAAAAAAAACAGTCATGTCTCAGAAGTGGAGTGGGAGAGACATTGGGTCTCCGTAATGCAGAGGATCCATTTTTAAGAACCTCTGCCTAATTCACAAGATCTTTTATGGTCTTGATGGTTCATTTCAATGTGAGTATTTCTCCTGGCACAGAAACGTCTATATCCCCTGCGCTCTAATTCTCTCCTGCTGTAACAGATGCCATGCTTTAAATGTTCCAGTTTGTTAGAGTGCTCTCTCTGAGTTTCCTAAGTCCTAAACTCTAGAATAAGTTACCATCCTAGATTAACTCCATCATAAAACTCTTGCTTTATAGAAAGCAGTCAAGTTCTTTTTTCTACTGATGACAATTTTGTGGTTCCCACTTTGCTGGTCCATTTTGTTCGGGTATCAGTTTTAAATTGTTCGGTTAGTGCAAAGATCTCCCCCTAGGGTAAACTCTGTGCTTTACAAGCAAATAATCAACAATGAAGTACAAATAAGCAGACATCATGATAATCTTTAGTACAAAAATAAATGGGCAACATCTAACCCGACATTTCTAATTCATTACTTTGAGAGCACCACACATCAGTTGAGTAGTATCACACATGGTGGTGAAAGGGATAATCCTCACATCTATGTCTTCAATAGATTGTACACTTTCCATCACAATATCTAGGACACTTTTCTTTTTAAGTCAGGGAGGTTATGAATTAAATGCTGTGAACCAATCTGTAAGCCACATTGTGTCTTCCATACTACCTTTAACCAAAAAGGCTTTTTTATGGTATCCAACACTGAGTGTGTCTGAACCTGTTAATATCAACATCCATACCCTGCATTACCCACTGTCTTAGTGGAGGTCTACAGTCTGAGAACGTTGGTCCAGCAGTGTTTGCCAGTGCTGAGACATCAACAGGATATTGTTCATTTAGATTGCTAGCCGGACTATTCTAGTCCTCAAGGACTCCACTACTTGTTTCATCAGCTTGGTGAAGCAGCATAGGGCTGAGGAAACCCCACAATGCAGGTCTGCAAATTGCCTATCCTAGCTAGAACAACTGTAGGAACATGCAGTGTAGAGATGGGAACTGTCAGGTGCATGATCTTCAGCTCAAACCAAACCAACAAGTCACCCTCCTGAAGGGCATCCCTGAGAAGGACGCTGTCCAACACTGAAATGTCTATAGGCCTACCACATACTGAGCTCTCGCATGTTGATCATCGATTGATGACACTTGTCATTCTTTATAACCAGGAACGGCCTGCTCACAAAGCCTGTGATCTAAGACTAGCACGAATCCCCTTTGGCCTCAAAGACCATCAAGTTCTCTTCTATGTCCCTCACCAGAAACATCAGAGGCCACAGCCTCATCACATGCCTCAGGGTTCCATCACATAGTGTGAAGTACCCAGGCTTCCCTGTTCAGGAGATGCCAATTGTGGATGAACTGAGCAAACCCCCGCCCCCTCCCCCCAAGTCTTACTTGGTGAAAAGGCCTAATTGTCACTTGACAATTGTCTGTGGATGCTATCTGAGAAACCTTGTTAGCTGCCCCTGATGCCACATCCTTGGCCTAATCTTCCTCTGAAATGGAAGTATACCCACAGGGTTGTTGGTATTGCCAAGAATAGCCTTTAGGAGAGCATTGCCTTCTTGCTGGCCTTGTTTAAATGAGCAGTCAGCCAAGCAACACCTTAACAATGGCTCTCTACAGAGAGGAGTCTAGGGTTTCTGTGAAACTGCCATCCATAGTGAAAAATGTTTGCTAATTCCCACCACTTTGGCCCTGCCTCTATAGCTCTGTCCCTTGCTTTCAGGCCTTCTTCGTAATGCAACCCTAGTGGGTATGCAGAGTTCAATGCCCAATGAATACTTTTACTTGTGTCCCTATTTATGCATATTAATATCCCTCAACATACGATTAGACCTGATTTTACCCTGAGTGGTGTGCAGCCTGAACAATCCTTAACATCTTTGATTGCACCAGAAGAGAGAGCTCGTACGATGAAGGAGTGGTCCTTCAGTCAGTCTGATTTAGTCACATCTCCTTTTGTTGAAAACTAGTTACAGAAACAAGGGGCAGATTTACTAAGTTTTGGCGCAACGCAGCACAGCAACCAAAGTTGTTGCAATACGTTTTGTCAAAGAATAAGAGAAAAACAGCAATATATCTATTAAGATATGGCACTGATTTTCTCTCTTCTTGCAATGGCGTACTTTAGGCTGATATGCGTCAACACACATGCCCCTGCACTATAGTGCACAGGTATTTATTTTCTATCAGGCATAGGATTTGTACTGGAAGAGGATCCTTCTAGTACAAAAACTATGTTTTAGTACCTTTCCCACTTTGCAAGTGTGCTGTAGGGTGGAGCACACGTGCAAAGTTAGAAAAATGTGGAAAGTTTTACAACCTGGCCCTTTGGGCTCGATTTCTATGGCTACACCAATGACAAACAACTGATTGTACACGTAGAAGGTAGGCCAGAGCTCGTCGAGGAGCTAGACCGGTTTTGCATACTGGATGTCACAGCATGAGTTACAGTGGAATGCAGTCAAAATTAAAGTTCTTGTGCCTCGAGGCAAAACTGATTTGCAGTCCAGTTCTTTGTGACCTGCCAACATGGGCGCCCCTCCATTCCCCGGGGAAACGGTGAGACAAATGGGCTTTCATTTTCAGCAGAGTCTAACCTCAGATCAACAAATGAGTTGTCACATGGTTTACCACGCTGAAAGTGCTGCTGAACATTCTCCCTATGGACTGTTGTGATCCATAGTCCTAGCAAGAGATACATCATGTCTAGACTGAGTCATCTCTACACATTGGTGTACCCCAAAATCCAAAAAGAAATTGCAGATAGTGTAGAAGGCAGAAGTCAGACGGATACTTGGCCTAGGAAGAGAGGGATCCAGGACCCCATAGGGTTGTGCATTTAGAAGGTTCTCTTGTTGAAACAGAAATGTCAGAAATATATTCCATCCCCCTCTCCCCCAAGAACTCCAAACAAAAACAAGTGGCAGCACTTTATCTGTTCACACAGTTAAAGCCCAAAACAACTTCCTTTGCTCAGTAGGGCACATAGGAACCATATTTAAATTTACGAAAGGTTTGAAAACTTACCTATTCAATCATAGCTTTTGTATCTAACGGGTTCATTGATGAGACTGTGATGCAGTGCAGCGCAGCATGTCACCTTGCTGCGCTGTACTGCATGACAGGAGAAGGGCAGGAATCTGCCGTATTTAAGGCAATAGGGTGCATTCCTGTCCTTTTCCCTGCGCTGTCGCCCTTTTGGCAGTCTAGCGCCAATGCAGGCGCCCTCGCACCATGGTGCAAGGGTTCCTGTGTTGCATGCAGGATTGTTTTTGTGCAGGACAGGGCACCTTCCTGCACAAAACCAATCCTGGGAGGCTTCTTCCGCTTTCTATGTATGCTGCAGAATGCAGCACACATAGAAAGAGGGAAAAACAAGGAGAAATAAAGGGGCATATTATCAAGAACGGTGTTAAAAATTATCGCCGGTTTAGCGGCAGAAAACTGCCGCTAAAGCGGCGATAATGGGCTTGATAATATGCCCTGGAGAATTCCAATAGAAGTCCATGTTCTGGTGTGAACATGGGCTTCTATTGGAATTCTCCAGGGCATATTATCAAGCCCATTATCGCCGCTTTAGCGGCAGTTTTCTGCTGCTAAACCGGCGATAATTTTAACGCCGTTCTTGATAATATGCCCCTAAGATATTTCTCCTCGTTACGCACCCCCTGGGAAGATGTAAGATTTTGGTGCATTCCCAGGTTGACAAGTTCTTGTAAATATGGTAATGTGCCAAAATGCATGGGAGTTGCGCGGGAACACACACGCAATGCCCATGGAATGCCTTCCATATTCCGAGTAACGCAATGCAGTGATTTACGCTGCGTTGCATTACTCAAGATTTTTGAAGCCACTCGAAGTGGCTTTGCGTAGCTTCAAAAATCTGACTTACAGGTATGCGTCACACATGTACCACATTGTGTGGTGCAAACGCGACGTAAGCCTCTCATAAATAAGCCCCTACATTTGTAGTGGATCTCAGTCTGCCAGGATCATCAGCTGCCATAGCTTGCCCTCATTAGCACTGTGAGACCTCGCTGCGTTGCTTTTTGCACCTTCTTCATTTAAATAAATAAATAAATAAAATATAATAAATTATGTTGTCCTTTATGCCTCACGGGATTCTTGGGCAGGAGATGGGTCTCTCAAAAATGAGGCCCAAAAAGTGACGCCAGGTGCAGCGCTTGTGAGCTCTGTTCTTGCACACCACCCAAATTAAGACTGAAGGAACTGCACTGATCAGAGCCTGCCATTCGTGCTCCAGTGAACTTGACTGCCTGCGTGCATATCAGTCGAACTAGAAATAGGACTGAGCCATTTTCAGGTGGGCTGATTACACAGCCTCCTGTCTCTTCCAGCATGGCGTCGCAGTGAGACTGAGGCAGCTGAAAGGTCCGTCAGAGAGCAGAAGACAGAAGTCATTTACGAGGCTCAGTGATCGAGGGGTGCACAGTTGCGCCAGTCTCTAGGACAACCGTCCCTCTTCCCACAGGAATGCTCTGGTCAATAAAGATTTTAAAGCGTTTTAAACAAAATTAAGAGAAACTGGTTACACAGATAAGCACAATGTTAATACAGGAACAATGAACTCGATGTCAGAGCAGTGGCACTCAAAAGAAACTGCAAACAATCATGGTGTGGGGCGGTCAAAAATCACGAAAATAAAGGACAGCAAGCTGTTAAGCAGCGAAGAGCAGTTATGGACTATGACAGACTTGATTACAAGTTTTATTCATGTTCATTGAAAATGCTCTTATTGTTAACAAATTTAAATTTTATCATTTTGGCCTTGAAACCAGAATGCCTACAATATAATCCTCGATTCAGCACAGGAGCAAACAAATGTGTGACTCTGGGCAAATTGCTATGTGTGTACCTTCAATTGTAAATATGGTTACAGTAAGACAATAGTTAATGTAAAAACTAGCTGTGCCACATACTGATTAGTACTGCTTCACTAACATGATGCCTTCATCCACATCTTCACATTTTTGAGTCTGTTAGCTAGGACTCAACCAGACCCTTAAACACAGTATTCTTCAGTCTATAGTATAGCTCCTCATGTTACAATGCCCTGTGTATATAACAATGTGATCTGGAGTGACCTTTCTGCTCCTCAGAGTTCGATTCACACCACACCAAAAACATAAATCAAAATTATAGAAGCACTTCTTCTTTCTCGTTCTCTCTCTCTCCCTCCCCCCTTTAAGTCTGTGCAATATTTTTGCTGCATAGTCATAACCTCACATAATTAAAATAATGCAAAATATGCCTAACATTTCGCATTTTGCATAACTTTAAATTGTGTGTGATTTTTTTACCTCTCTGTGCCGCTTCCAGTAAAACATATCTCACCGATAGGCACTTTTTCCTTGCACAAAACATTTTCTGCTTGAACCAGTCAGGTGCCAGTAGCTTACATAACCTTTTTGTGCAAAGTATACCCTTGCAATGAAAAATTACCAATGAAATGTATTTAAAAAAATAAATACATGGGGGCAGATTTACAAGCCCCTTGCGCCACTTTTACGCCGCCGTTGCGTCACTTTTGTGACGCAGCAGCGGCGTAAACAATGCGCCACTATGCGACATATTTACAACGTGCCGCATCTAGTGAGATGCGTCACGTTGTTAAGACCTGCGCTACATTATACCTGCGTCAGGTATAATGTATGCAGGGTGGGCGTTCCGTCGCAAGGAAGCCCCGTAAAAGTGACGCAGTGAAATCTACAATATTTCACTGAGTCACTTTTACGTCCCCGCTGCGTCAAAACCTTACACCTGCTTGTAGCAGGCGTAAGGCGTGACGCAGCACAGCAACTATAGGGCACCCCTGAGCAGTGCTGGAGTTGCGTCGCGCTTGCGACACGACTCCAGCACTGCGTCACCCTTACACCGACAGATGCGCCACGCATCTGTCTATCCTTGCGCCATGGTGCGCCGCATTGTAAATGCGGCGCATCCATGGTGGCGCAAGGTGTTTCTTGAGTCACGCAAAATAACTGGCGCATCCCTGCTGATATGCAGGGATGCGCCAGTTATTGTAAATCTGCCCCATGTTATTTCACACAAATTACGTGTATTTCGGAGAAACCAATCACACATCCGAATTTCTCGCTCTCTTTGAGGGACAAGAGTTTTAATCCACCAGGCTACCTCTCTGGCACTGGAATTTTCAGGTTTCGCACAGGTCACTACAGTAAGCACAACCTCATTCCGAATGGAGCCTGTAACATCTAGGAGTCACTGACATGTGCTCATCTTACCAATCTATTTATTGTAAGCTTTCCTCACGGTCCTTCTGCAGAGCACTCTAAGACCCCAATGCTTGGATTGAATTGAAGGGCTTCCATAATGCTGCTTAGTTTTATTGGGTTTCCTCCCACTGATCACCAAAACGTGCCCAACAGCCTGCCAATGTCCCACTTCTCTCTTTTTCTCCTGCTCGTCGCAGGACCTTTTTAGTAGGGTACACCAATATGAGGATACTATGACTTCTGCCTCTCTAATCTTACCGAAGATGTTTTACCCCGGACCTCATGGTCATTATGTCCTCCTGGCCACAAGGCATCTTCTAGTTGAAGTCTCTTAAATTAACAGGTGACTCAGTTTATGTGAGCTCTTCCTGCGTTCTTTGCTGTGACAATTCACGACATATAAATAGTTAACAATTTTGTTATTTCATATCTTGTTTTAACATACTGGCTAGAAACTGTTGTTAATTTATATATTTAACGCTATTGTAAATTCTCGGACCCCTACTGACTTTCAAAAGTTAGTTTTAGGTAAAATACTTGTTCAGACGCCTATGTGCCTTATATGTGCGATTTTGTCATGATTTTAATTAATCTTGCACAATAAAGATATTGCTACCTATAAGGAACAAAGTCAGAGGAAGGAGTAATGTCCTTTCTGAGAGCATAAGTCCTTCTAGTAGTGGATGAACGGAGAACCTGTTCATTTTTTATCCTCTTTACAAAGCAAACCCGAATTCCTTCTTAATTAGGTTTGAAATCCCATTATTAAAAATGTAGGCAATGCATTTTGGCATACTAGCATCTCCCACTGTTAATGGCTCATTGTGTAGGATTGTTTTAACTTAACGAGAGTGTCAATGGAATGGATTTTATTTATTGTTGTTGGTGTTTCTATTATAACTTTGGGGTAGCCATAAATTATTTTATGATTCTCAAAGTGTTAATTTTTACATGGGGTTTGTTGAATAACACATTGCTTCTAGATGCAGGGAATGTACATTAGAGGATAGTACGTGCACACTTATGTAAGTGGAATATACTACTCCCATGTGTCTGTCACATGCGTGTGCGCACTAATGTGGTTTAAGCTATGTACTAACCCACGATGTTGCTGCATGCTGGTTGGACTTTCCTAGGCCTGTGATTCATCTTACTTGAACTAGCTTGTTAACAGTGTGTGCAACATGACTGTGAGCTTTCAGGTCCGAAGTAGATCTGTTATAGTGTTAGCAGTGAATCTGACCAGGCTCATGATTTTCTGTGCTAAAGAGATTGATCACTGGGTAGCCAGTGTTCACTCTCTTCCATATGGTCGGTTAGGTGACCCTCAAGAGTTTTGTTTTGTTTGGGTGTGGTTATTTGAGTGCCCTGGACCTGTTTACCTTCTATTTAGAGCCATGGTTTGTGCTTTTTTCCAATGGCTTTCGTCACACAGCACTTCTTTGGCCATGAAGTGTGTAATGTTTTATTTTTATTACCATGGGAATTTAATGCACTGCAAGTGCAATTTAGTCTTCGAGTGATACTGTCCTGTGCACTTTTCAGGTTCAATAGTAGCAATATGCCCACGATATTGTGTACACATATCACAAAACCAGATCTTACTTAGGGCCTGATTAAAAAGTGACCTCCACACTCGCGAACGCGCGGCGGTGGTGGTTTAGCCACCACCGCACTAGCGCTCCGACAGCCCTATTTCAACTAGGGCGGTCGCACTGCCATTTCATCGCCGATGCCACCAGGGAACTGTCGTTCCCTGGTGGTGGTGTGACGGTGTAGAGCCTGCAATATGCTTGGCGGGATTGCCATGGTCCCACCAAGCATATTACGAGTTTCCTCTCTGCCACGGTTTTCATGGTGGTTCCTCCTCATGCAGGGGGGCACAACATGTGACACCCTGTGTGCAAGCACCCCAGTTCCTGCACGGCATGGACTTTACAGTCCATGCCAAATTCGTAATCAGGCCTTTAATGGCTGTCACTCTGTCTTTGCTTGTTATGCTTGCATGTCCTTGCCAGTTAGATTACTCATAAACACTGCACCTGTGAGACTGCTATTGTTTTTTTTTTTTTTTTTTTTAAAAAAGAGGACAATTCATAGTAAACAACCCCATGCACAACCAGCTCTGTTCACTTCTAATCACTCTGAAATCCAGTTTCTTTGATGGCTAAGTTATAAAATGCCAACAGATTGTAATGCTTACATTGAATCAAAAGTTCCCAGCATCCATCACTGAGATCTAAAATGTGCTATTGTAATTTGCAACTGCTTGTTGGGTCTGATTCACTCTTGATAGAGCAGCAGTTTTTCTTTTTTACTGGACACTTTTAGACTCTAGTATGTTATCCGCCACCGTACCAGTACCACCAGCTGAAATGTATGCGGAGAAGCACTACAAAAACCCTCTCACATCTGGTTGTGGCTCCCAATACCTCATCCATGCAGAAATGGTTCATGTCATAGGAAACTCTTGTGCAACATCTAGAGAAGGAACTGTCTGGTGGGGCTTGCAGGATGATGTGCACATAAGAAGGAAGCTCTAGTATCATCGGTGGATAAAAATAATCTACTTGTGCAAGCGAATGGGAGCAGCGCCTTGTGGTTTAACTCCATGTGACATGTGAAGAGGAAACTGAGGATAGCATGGGGGCAGGGAGTGTTACTCCTTCTGAATGACTCACGCAGGCTGTGTAGGGCCTCCTGAGGCCAATTAATGCTCACTTTTAAAACATTTAAAGTCTTGCCCAAATTGAAATTGTGGAGTGTGCATAAACTTGTGAACACTTTAAAGTGAGAACAACAATGAAACAATTAAATTAAGCACAATTACTAATATAGGTCCTATTAATCACACCTGAAAAATAACGATTCTGTGGTTATCAAGCAAGATATAAAGTTTTCCGGGGAATAACATGAGGATTTTGGTGTTTAACACCCCAAAATCTGCATGGTACAGTAAATACTATACACTTTACTCCTGTTGCATTTCGGAAGATTTGACTTGCTGAAATTTAATGAAGGTTAAGGTATTTAACATATCCGATGATATCGGATGTGATCAATAGCTCTCAAATCATAATTCCAACTCGTGCGTAAACAGGGTTTTAGGCACTGGTCACAGTACACCAGCCCTACCTATTTAAATGTAAAGTGCAACTATAAAATACTTACCTGTGTTTTTTACTTGACGGATAAATTCACCACCGAGCAAGGGAGACCCATGTGAAGTAGGTTAAGGAGTCTTGGAGGCTAGCTAACAGAAGTAATCATCTAAAGTCTTGGTTGTAAGTTCTTCTGTTAGATTGTTTTATAATTGAATCTTTTATTACTGCCGCATTGCATCATGATTCAGTACATATCTTACCAGTACTCTTATGCTATTAGAAAAAGATATTGTAGACAAGGAGATACATTGAGAACAAGCATTGGCAAAGCCAATAGGTCTCACCTATCCAAGAGCTATTGGCTTAGCCAATGTGTTTTAGTCACGTTGTACACCTGCGTGGCTGCTGTTCAGCATGACTAAAAGTTAGTGGCATAGAGGAGAGTGGGCTGGAGTGTCATAGAGTGGAATGGTGAACAGTGAAGTAGTGTTGTAGAGTGGAGAGGCAGAGAGTGTCATGTATTGGAGTGGCATAGAGTGGAATTGTGTAGAGTGGCGTACAGTAGAGTGGCATAGAGAAGAGTGAACAGGTGTAGAGTACATTGGCATAGAGTGTTGCAGAGTATAGTGGCATAGTGTGCATTGGCGTAAAGTGCAACAGCATATAATTCAGTGGTGTACAATGCAGCGACATAGAATTCAGTGGCATAGATAAGAGTGTTGCATAGAAGAGTGCAGTGGTGTAGAGTGCAATGGTGCAGAGTGGAGGGATGTAGAGTGGTGCAGAGTAGAGTGGCACAGAGTGCTGTGGTTCAGAGTAGAGTGGCGTGGTGAGTGGTGCAGAGTAGAGTAGAATGCCGTAGAGTGCAGTGGTGTAGAGTGCAGTGGTGTAGAGTGGAGTGATGCGAAGTAGAGTGGCATAGAGGGCATTGGCATAGGATGCAGTAGTGCAGAGTAGAGTGGCGTAGAGTTCAGTGGCAAAGAATGCAGTGTTGCAGAGTAGAGTGTTGTAGAGTGCAGTAGTGCAGAGTGGTGTATAGTGCATTGGCGTATAGTGCAGTGGCACAGCATGGTGTGAAGTAGAGTGGTGTTGAGTAGGGTGGTGCAGAGAACAGTGGTGCTGAGTACAGTGGTGCAGATTAGAGTGCTGTGGCTTAGAGTGCTGTGGCATAGAGCAGAGTGCTGTAGAGTAGAGTGCAGTGGTGTGGAGTGGCGTAGAGTAGAGTGGACTAGTGTAGAGTCCATTGGCGTATAGATTTGCAGAGTATTGTGATGTACAGTGCAGTGGAGTAGAGTGCAGTGGCATAGAATTCAGCGGAGTGCAATGTAGCATCATGGAGTGCAGTGGCGTAGATTAGAATGGGGCATAGTAGAGTGCAATGGTGCATAATGGAATGGTGCAGAGGAGAGTTTGCATAGAGTGCAGTGGCATAGAGTACAGTGGCATAGAGTGCAGTGGTGTAGAGTAGAGTGGCATAGAGTGGCAGAGAGTGCAGTGGCATATAGTGGTGCAGAGTGGAGTGGCATAGAACGCAGTGGCATAAAGTTGAGTGATGCAGGGTACAGTGGCATTGAGTGCAGTGATGCGTAGTAAAGTGACTTAGAGTACTTTGGCATGTAGTGCAGTAGTGCAGAGTAGAATGAAGCAGAGTTCAGTGGCAGAGAGTGCAGTGTTGTAGAGTAGAGTATCGTAGAATGCAGTGGTGTAGAATGGCATAGAGTGCATTGGCGTGTAGTGCAGTGGTGTAGAGTACAGTGGTGCAGAGTGGGATGCAGTGGCATAGAGTGCAGTTGTGTAGAATACATTGGTGTAGAGTGCAGTGTTTTAGAGGAGAGTGGCATAGAATGCAGTGGCATAGAGTGGAGTGGCACAGAGTGGAGTAGAGTGGCATAGAGTGCAGTGGCATAGAGTAGAGTGAAGTGGTGTAGAGGGGAGTGGTGCAGGGTAGAGAGCAGTGGGATAGAGTAGAGCGGCATAGACAGTAATGGCACAGAGTAAAGTGGTGTAGAGTGCAGTGGCATAGAGTGGAGTGGTTCAGAGTAGGATAGAGTGGCGTAGAGTGTATTAGTGTAGAGCAGGGTTCTCCAAAGTTGGTCCTGGAGGGCCGGATCCATGCCAGATGTTTAAGATAACTATATTTATCTAAATGGGGATATGCTTAAAATCTGGCATGGATCTGGCCCTCCAGGACATACTTTGGAGAACTCTGGTGTAGACTGTAGGGGGTAGAGTTGAGTGTTACAGAGTAAAGTGAATTGGCGTAGAGTGTATTGGCATAGAGTGCTGTGGCATAGAGTGCTGTGTTGCAGAGTGGAGTTGTGCATGGTAGATTGGAATGGCCTAGACTGGAGTGGTGTAGCGTGCAGTGGTTTAGAGCAGAGTGGGTAAAAAGCAGTGGCATAGAATAGAGTGGTGCAGAGTAGAGTAGAGAGGCATAGAGTGAAGTGGCGTAGAGTGGAGTGGGGCAGGTTAGAGTGCAGTGTTGTAGAGTGTAATGGCACAGAGTAAAGCGCTGCAGAGTGCAGTAAGATAGAGTACAGTGGTGCAAAGTAGATTAGATTGGTGTACAGTGGATTGGCGTAGAGTGCAGGTGTAGAATTGAGTATGCATTGGCATAGAGTGTATTGGCATAGAGTGCTGTGGCATAGATTGCAGTGTTACAGAGTAGCTTAGCATGGAGTTGGGCACAGTAGATTGGAGTGGACTAGATTGAAGTGTTGTAGAATGCAGTTGCAAAGAGTGCAGTGTTGAACAACAGAGTGGCGTTGAGTGCATTGCCATAGAGTAGAGTAGTGAAGAGAAGAGAGGTATAGAGTGAAGTGGCATAGAGTGGAGTGGTGCAGAGTAGAGTGCAGTGTCACAGAGTGCAGTGGCATGGAGTGATGTAAAGTGAAGTGGTGCAGAGTAGAGTGCAGTGGCGTGGAGTGGTGCAGAGTAGAGTGGAGTGGCATAGAGTGGAATATGCATTTTAAATTGAAATGACCATTACAGTTGCACAGTCCTACGGTTGTACTAATAAAACTATGCAGCGCACAAACAATATTGTGTGGAAATGGCAACACTTAGAGCATTGATTTGTTTTTGCTCATATTAATGTATTTGTTTCCAACACACTTCAGAATTAGCAAAACATGTGCTTCATTTGTGTATTGCTACTTCTGTTATATTGTGAAATACAGTTGTTTTCAATGTTGTTGTATGCTAGAAAAGAAACTCTTTCCTACCCCCAGCATCCAGCAGCATTGTCACATAACATCTTTAACTTTGAAGTCAGTGAAAGAAAAATAAACACCAAGCTCTGAAGACCGAGTCTGACATTTGACCTCTGTCTTTGAATGCACAGCAAACGTGACAAGATAAGAACAAGATTTACAGGCTGAGGAACACAAGGAGAGTTGGTGTGAAAAGGCTTTGCTCTTTGGGAGGCACAAACTCATCAAGGGAAGCCTAAAACAAATAAAACCCGCAAATAGAAATCCAGAAAATGTGTGTTACCAACCACAAAGCCAATGGTAAGAAATGGGTGGAATGCATTCCGAGCCCCCGTGATATCTTTAGGAAACTCAGCTGTCTGGTAGGTGGCGATCTAAAAATGAAGTGTTCCAACTGTGCACAATTTGGTTTCTGGGGGTTTCTATAGAAATCGATATGTAAATTGTAGACTTGTATCAGACACCTTGAAAAATGCACCTAATTCACAGATTGTGTCTAGACTAGACTATTGTTAACACATTTAAATTTGGTCATTTTGACCGTGAAACCTGAAGAGCTATGCTGGATTTAGAGCACGACCAAACAAATTGTGTGACTCTGGGCAAACTTGCTAATGTGTGTACCTCAAATTATAAATATGTTTAACGTAAAACAATAGTTAATGTAGAAACAAGCTCTACGGTGCACTGGTTAGTACAGGCCCAATAACATGATGCCTTCCTCCACATCCTCTTCACAGTTGCGTTTATGTAATCTGGGATTCAGTCGGACCCCATTCATATAGTACTGTTAAGTCTACAGAACCATATGTTAAGCTGACCCAGTGCACATAAAATCTGTAAATACCTACACTGCTCCTCGGAGTTAGGTTCACAGTTAAGTTTAAATTAAGCTACCAACTCTTAAAAATTATCAATCAGAAAAGAGAAACATGCAGTGGCAAAACCAACAGGTCTTAGGTTTCTTAAACATTCACGTTCAAAGCTACTAACTCTACCTTTTCGTTACGGAGAGGGTTTAGTACCAGATGACAATTTTCGTTGACTTGCTCACAGCTGCCCCAGAAAAAAATACCATGATGAACAAATCTCTTAGATGCAAGATATGGAAACTGGGAATAGGGTCCCTTTGTAGCATAGAATACATTTGCAGAGTTAAATTGTACCCTCAAAGAAGAGTGTTATTAAAAGGAGTCATAGGATTTCGTTTTTTTGCAAGTGGCGACATTAATAAGCACAACCAGCAAAATGTTGCATAGCAGATCCTTTTGACAACAGGCTAGTATTTTTTAAAAAGCTATGAGCATGCACCTCTTTATTTTTTTAATACAAAAATAGTAAATCCAATAACATGTCTGAAGACATGACAGCAAAACAAATGAACTTGCAATGGTGGTTACTGAATAACCGCAGCCTGCCATGAAGAATAACAGGATGAGCTCCTTAAACAAAAAAGACATAAACCTGAAGTTGAAACATCATCATCTCATTAGAGTAAATGCATTAAAGGACACGCACTGATTTTAAGTTGTAGGCTACGTCATGACGTTTCTGCACTATAACAAAGGGACTTCTCAAGTACCATCACCAATGGAAACACAATTGAAACATAGCACAAATGGAAACAGTCTACAAAATGTTATGGCCTCAAAGCACAGCCTTCCACTCAATGGCAAACCATGAAAAACCCATGAAAGCCTCCCTCTCTCTCTCCTTTCTTAGATGTACTTTTCTAAAGTATTGGTAGCATGTGGTCTTTCAGACAACTAAAGCTACCTGTAGCAAGACCCAAAAAGATAGACCTCTCTATTAGGCCCAGGTGAAATTTCCGTTATTACCCTATGACAAGTCATTTAATTACACACTACTTGTGGTAAGGTTTTTACCACAAGTACATGGGAACAATTTGAATGGCCAGAATGTGAGCGATTGCTGTTTGCTGTATTTGTGGCTTTTGCACAATTTTTTGCTCGAAATGCATCCTCGCATCAAAAATAGACACAAAAATGCATGTCGCAGTAAAATATGCCAGTTTTGCATTTCATGTAAATATGCATTACTGCGTGTAGTTTCATTGAAAGTTCATTTATTTAAGCAAATGCAAATTACGTGAATTTCACACACAGCTACTGTATATGGAGAACTTTGCATTTTATTTTATTATGTAGGGGCATTTATAAAGCGCAACTGTTACTCCAAGGAGTGTCCTGACGCTGGTACAGAAGTGGACAGATCGAGGGGTGCATGGGATCAATATCAGTTGTTGGAAAAAGAGATATGTTTTTTACTTTTTTCAGAACATAGGGGTTGCTTTAATGCGTCTTAATTCCAGGGGGAGTTTGTTCTTTAGAGACAAACCCAGGAAGGAAAAGGATCTGCCCCGGTCCTTGCTTTGCAGATCCAGGGGATTTTGGCCAAACAGAGATTTGCTGAGTGCAGACTTCTGAGGGGAGTGTAAACCCCGATTCTCACTCTTAAGTACCCTGGGCCTGTCCCATGCAATGCTTTGTGAATAAGCAGTAGGATTTTAAAGGTGATCCTCTTCCCAACAGGAAGCCAATGCAGGTCTCTAAGAAGTAAAGACACATGCGTTCTCAGAGGAAGACAAAATATCGTATGAGTGGCTGCATTCTGGACCATCTGCAGCCTATTAATCAGGTGATTAGCCAGGCCTAAATACAGTGAATTGCCATAGTTCAGTCTTGATGTAATCAGAGCTTGGACTACCTGTTGTCTAGCCTCCAAGGACAGGAAGTGAAGGAATTTTCTCAGCATAAGTAGAATGACAAAACAGGTTCCCACCACTGCATTGACTTGTAAGTGAAACGAAAGCTGTCCATCAAACTTGATACCTACATTTTTGACAGATTTGGTGTGGGTTAGTGGTGGAGGAGCATCCTTTGGCCAAAAGGTCTGCCATGGTTCTTCCACTCTCAGGCCAAAGAAGAGGAGCTCAGTTTTCCCAGCATTACATTTCAGTTGATGGAAGGAGTGCCATTGGAAAACTTTTGTCAGACAATGTCTGATTTTCTCACCCGTAAATGTTTAATTTTTCCCCATGAAAAGAGCAGTTATATATGTTATTATAAATGTATTACAATTGTTTGAATAATATTGTTATTTATTTTTTGGGTTCATTGCGAAATTGTATGTTTATCTCTTTTCTAATTCTCTATTAATTTATGTTAATTAGTTTGTTAATTATGTTATATCTTTTTATTACTTATTTGTTTAAAAGTTTAATACATTTTATAATTATAGGTTACATTTTTATTACTAATTGTTAGGCTTATTTAGGATTTGGGTGGATATAGTTTTTAAAATTAATTATTTACCTATTATTATTGATTTACTTCTTGGTTAGGGCATATATTTTATTTGCCATTTAAAATTAAAACATTTCCATTATATATTTTTATTTATTTATTACATTTTAATTTCGGAATGAGGGGTTTATTGGGTGTTGGATGTCTACGTTATTTTTTAAATAATATGTTACTTTAGGTTAATTGATGAACAAGGTTTTGCTTAATATTTAGATTCTTCTTTTTTTATGAATCTTAATTTGTTGAGTCATGTACTGCATTTCAAATTTGAGAAGAGGGGTTTGCGGGGCGTTGAATGGGTAGTTTTTAAACAAATATTTAAAATCTCAGAGAGATTAATGTATTAAATAGGATCATTTTTAAACCTACACATAATTAATTGTACTTCTTATGTAATATGTGACTGAAAATAATATTTAAAATAATTTATTTGTAATGGTTTTTGTGTTTTTTTTGTTTGATTATGTTTTTCTTTACATTTAATTTGAAATTATTTAAATATGTATATGTCTTCAATTTTAAAATAAAACATTGTTTTGTAAATAATTATTTTATGGCAGAGAAGTTTTTAATGTTTGTATATTTTATGGGTGAGGTTGAGTTAAGCTCTTTAATTTAAGTTATTTTGAGATTTTATTAACTTATACAAATGCGAAAATTTACATTCACATTTTGAAAAATTAGTAGTAACTGTGAAGTTTTTGGTATTGTTTTTTAAAAAAATACTTTAAAGAAGAAATATTAATATTTGGGTATAATGAATGGGACCCCAAACATATGCTCTTTCCCTAGTGATTGTTAGATTAGAGCTAGAATAGTAAATCAGGCTTCAACCAAGTTATGCACTTCACCCAAAGTTTGGTAGATTGGAGTTAGAATAGTAAATCTGGCCCCTCAAATATTTGCTCTTTTAGCAATGTTTGTTAGACTGGAGCTAGAATAATAAATTTGTCCGATCCAATTTCTGCCCTTTTCTCAATGTATAAATGGTTTTCGACTACAGTAAGAATTATAAATAAGCCCACCTCCTTTGTATGCACTTTTCCCAATTTTTGTTAGACCGAAGTTAGAATGGTATATATATTACCAAAAAACAAATGCATTTTCACAAAGTTTTCTAGATTGGAGATAGAATAGTAAATCTGACTTTCCTCTTTTTCCAATGTTGGGTGGACTGGAGTTCGACTAACATATTTGAACCCCTAACGTATGTATTTACCCCAACACCTGTTTGATTGGACTTAGAATAGTAAATATGATTCTATTCTCCCCAAAATGTATTTATTGTTCAGTGTGTGTATGATTGTACTTACAGGAGTGTTTTGAATAGGTTATTAATTTTAAATGTTTCTAGATTGGAGTTTTGCTACTATTTTGTATGTCTTATAGATATTTTTCAGAAATATTTTGAGGGTATTTTATTTAAGCGTTTATATTTTTAAAATGATGTTAATTTTTTTATTGTTTTGTAATTGTGTTTTCTTCTCTATTTTTATGTATTTTAGTCTTGCCGTTTAATTTTAGTTATTTATTTTTTATATAAATTCGTAATGGTCTAATAATTATATAGTATATTTTTTAAGAGTTAATGATACTTTTGTATCATGTATATATTGTGTTTTATTAAATAACATAAATTATTAATATCTTTTAATTTAATAAATATGTATTGATTTAATACATCTACTATAATGTATAATTTAAATTTTACTTACATCAGTTATTTTAAGTTTACATGTATATGTGTGCATGTATGTATTTTTATGGTATTTCTGTAGGGCTCTCCAAGCCAAAGGCATTTTTAGAGATGTACATGGTCAAAGGAGAGGTCACAGAAAGCGAATGGTAGGATAGGTAGGAGGTTTGTGGACTTTTAATGCATTGAAATGTAGATTCTTTTGCATATGTAGAAAATATTTTTAAAGGTACAGTAATGTTAAATACATTTGAATGTACATACTTACCTTTGCAATGTCATATTGTTGTCCTTGATATTTTTTTCCGCAATATTTTTGTATTGTGAAATTGTTGAGGTTGATATTATCACACAATCAGCTTGGACCTCAAGCTGCGGTCAGGCTAGAGGCATTAATTGCTTTGTACCACCTCCCCAGCAGTTATCAACACTATGGGCCTCATTACAATGGCGGACGGACTTAATTCTATGCACCATCGTCTCAGAATGGCGACCGACCGCCCACGAGGCGGCCTACCCACACTCTGAATTACAATGCAACCGCCACCATGGCGGTCGCGTTGCCTATATTTTTCATTGGGGCGGGGATGCGGTCAGCAGAACCCGCCGCAACACAAAAAATAGGGTGTTTACATATCCCTGCACTATGTGGCAGGCACCATGCGATGCCTGCCACATGGTACAGGGATATGTAGGGCCCGCCAGGGCCCATGTACCAGCCCCATGGGGTAAGGGGGGCCCGCTACAGGCCCCCAAATCCGTTTCTGCCAGCCAATTCACGGTGGGTTGACCGCAGTAGAACGACCGGCGGAAAGGGATATTTCAATCCCGAAGGCGAGATGGAGGGCAGTCCCTCAGGCAGTTGGAATGCTTCCAACTATCGGGACCGTGTTGTTCGGTCTTTCCGACTGCTGCGATCTGACCGGCATGGTAATGCGATGGTCGGATTGGCCCTTGCGGATGGCGGGGAGACCGCCACCGACTGTCTGTCGGTGGCGATCTCCCCGCCATCCTAATCAGGCCCTAAATTTGCAAATAAGGTTTTTTTATCATGTCTTTTACTGTTTTCATTTGTTTTAATATGTTATTGGACTGTAGTATTGGTCTTTGTAGAGTGCATAACTGGAATTGTAAATTGATGATGGTACACGGCAACCATCAATTTGAAATGTGACCTTCCTTACACTCAGTTGGCCCTGCCTCTTTAAATGGTGTATTACACACATCAGCAAATTTCTCTGTAATTTCTTGAATCTTACTTTTGCCTTGCAATTTAGGAATGTTATAATTGACTAATGGTTTCAGCATGTCTACAACATTTGTCTTGGTTATTTACATTCCGCCATCTTTCCATTTCCATATACCAAATAAATTCTGACGTTTTTATGAATTGCAATGTTAAGCTTTCGGTTAAGTCTAAATGAAATCTCTTATTTCTTGTCCAAATCATACATTTTCTAGATTTTTTTACATCATCGTGTATAAAGTGGGCTTCTTGCAGAAAAGCAAATTTTTCGTCACAAATTTTATGACGTTCTAGGTATTCAGTCTTTAAATAAGATCATTGAGGCAATTAACACTCTATGTTGTTCATGCATTGTGGTTGGTAATGCATTGTGTGCTTAATGATCTATGAAAGTATTTCATCACTTATTTGTGCGTTCCTTTAAGTGCATATTTATCTTGTGGTTTCCTGCAGAATTATCTGTGAGTGAGCATGATAATAATCCCTGCCGTCTCCAATCCATCCAATTCATGGCCCTAACATGCCACCTTCGTCTCATAGTAGTAGGCAGGCAAAGGGCTAGAAGGCAGGTAAAGACAGTTAACTTACTGGAATGGAGACCGGTAGAGTAGTGCTGCCCTGCTACATACCTCCCAGCTCCTTATTAATTCCTCCCTATCCAGGCTAAAAAGCATTCAGGAAGACAGGGGCATTGCATGTCCACCAATTAGATAAAAGGGTGCCAGAATTGTGTTGCCTGCCTTTTACAGTATATGTTAGCTCCTGCCCCACCTCCCCTTCTCCATGCCCATTAGACAGTCAGAAGATTTGGATATAGTACAAGGTGCCTGGCTCTCAGTGAACTTTTATTACTTTAAAAAAAATGTGGTTGGATAATACAGTTTATACCTTTTGTGATATAAATTAGTGTAACAGTCAAAAACAAAAAAATACCTAATTAAGTAATGCAATGTACATTTAAAAACAATCCACCAGTGCTTTGACTACAATTAGTAGTACCACACTAACTGTGATCTAGAAAGTTGTAATTTTCAAAAACAGTTTCACACAATCATTAAATCCTTGGTGACAAGAGTCTGAATTTGCTCTGAGTCAAAAGGTATCCTACATAGATATAAAGTTAATTACATACAAATGGAGTGCTGCTCTTTGGGTACCCATATTTATTGTGTGAAGAGATGATATTGCAAGAAATATTTTTGAATGCTATTAAGTCAAGAAAATCCAATACAGCATCTGAACAATTTACTAGAAAGAAGGTATCACATCATCCCTAAAAGAGAAAACAATGAATAAATACACCTTACTAATAACACAATCAGAACTACCCAGAATTTGGATAATTTCTGAGAGGCAATGTACTCCATGAACTGGCTATAAATTATATCACTAGGTAGATAAGTCAAAGTTTTGTGCTGCCAGATACAGAGAAGCCTTCCACTCTAAGCGATCAAAAGTATAATGCTCCTGAGACAATGTGGGTGGGACCCTGATGAGTGGAGCAATTTGGTACTTTTGCAACTTTTCTATCAACTCACCACTGTCAGACCTTAAGAAGGTGCTTGGAGAGAAAGTTGTGGAATGCTAAGAAACAACGTATGCACTGTAGGAGGTAGAGAAAACAGCTGTAAGCACATGTCCAACTAAGGCAAAGCCTTTTCAACTGGTGAATTGGGCTCCAAAGCATAGAGGCACTGTTTAATTGCTAGTAAAACTGATTTTTCTTGCCAGTAGAAAGGTGATCTCTGATCCAAGCATCTGCTGGGCCCTCCAAAATAGATTTGTTTTCTAAGAATGTGACTGTGAGGGTGAGAGAACAATGGAGGAGTGGGTAGGGTTCTGGGAAAAGTAGTCAACGTCAGAGTTGGAAGCAAAGAAGCGCAGGGACCAGAGGAGGAGCTTGGGAGAATGGGGCCTAAAAAAATGAATGCACCAAAAAAACTGACAGAGAGGGATGAGGGACACTACGGATGAGCTTGGGGCAGACAGTGGCAACATGGAAAGACCAGGTGAGTGGGGATTTGAGGGGTGAAGCAACACATAAGGTCGTGAGCAACAAAACACATGCACTCCCATGGAGAGCGGAAACAAAAAGAATGAAGTAGTCCCCTGAATGTAAGTAGTGGAAGGGAACAAGTCATTCAATCAAAAGGATGCCAAAGAAGCTATGGTTCAGAAGAGGGATAGCCATCTAATAGGAAGTAAGCAAATTAGACTGACAATAAAGCCAACTAATTGGGAGCAACAGGCTGACCTAAAGTCGCTCTAAGAATTGGTATTATCTACAATACAGCTTCATCAACAGACAGCAACATGCAGCCCATAGGTGGGACTTAAATAGGAATTCTGCCTTTTTCTCTACGATTGTGGAATAGTTTCAGAAAATATGTGCAGAGCAATGGCTTGAGTGTGATGATACACTACAAACCTGGGTTTAATATAAGATGGGGTACTGCAACAAAGTACTAAATGAATGATATCTAGTACATTCAATTTCATACAGGATTGGAATAGGAGCCCTAAAGCTTCCTAAGAAAGATCACCCACCTTATTTGCAAAGATGCGCAAACACGCAGTCACATTTAGATTGACCTCCCTATGAGATAAATAACATTTTTGGCAGGCCAAGATAAATGAGATTATTCTAATAAAGTCTCCATCCCAGTTTAGCAGTAACAGTTTCTTCAAGAAGGTATGTGGTAGGCAGGATTCTTGTGAATTGTTTGAGATTAAAAGATATGAAGAGGTCATTTCCACTACCTGTGGTGTCAGGGTGTTCTCTAAGCAAAAGTCCAGTTGGCAAACAGTGGAAACAATTGTAGGATATGTTCCCATTCCAATGGCTGGTGGCCCCAGGTTGGCAAAAGGCTACTTCTAACTATCACCCAAATCTCACCCATATAAAACTTAAGCAAATGGTGGTTAATCTACTTTCCCAATCTCCTGCATGCACTTTTGGAAAGACTGAGGGGCAGATTTACAAGAACTGACGCATCTCTGCATTTTAGCAGAGATGCGTCAGTTCAATTGCGTCAGGCAAAAAAAACCTTGCGCCACCATGGATGCATCTCATTTAAAATGCAACGCACCGTGGCGAAAGGATTGACAGATGCGTCACGCATCTGTTGGCGTCAAGGTAACGCATTGCTGGAGTTGTGTCGCAAGCGCGACGCAACTTCAGCAATGCTCAGGAATGCCTATACCTAATGTGCTTCGTCACTCCTTACGCCTGCTTCAAGCAGGCGTAAGGTTTTGACTCAGTGGCGTCGTAGAAGTGACGCAGTGAAATCTTGTAGATTTCACTGCGTCACTTTAACGAGGCTTTCCTACATGGGAACGCCCACCCTGCATACATTATACCTGACGCAGGTACAATGTGACGCAGGGCTTTACAACGTGACGCATATCCTTAGATGCGTCACGTTGTAAATGTGTGGCAATGTGGCGCATTGATTACGACGCCGCTGCGTCACAAAAGTGACGCAACGGCAGCGTAAAATTGTTGCAAGGGGCTTGTAAATCTGCCCCTGTATTACCTCCTGATCTCTCCCTATCCAAGGAGGGTCTGGGCTTTATCTACATGCTTATGAAAATTGACAAAGTGATATCTCACATAAGGATTTAATGTCTCAATAGATATGTTGAAAAGAGTGTTTAGAAAGTAAACTGCCTTCATGTACCCTATATGAGAGCACTCTCTGTTTAGCAGAAACACAAGGCACAGAGAAAACCCAACAGTAATTCAACAGAAAAGATTTATATAAAGATAACCAAAGCAACACTTTACAGACCTTTGCTAAGCAGGATATGGTCAACAGTGTCAAACACCGCTAACTGATCTAATAAATTCGAGGTTGTGAGACTGCTACCATCCACCTGAATTCAAAAGTCATCCAATGCTGCAAAAAGACTTCACTTGGTGCCCTGAGATAGATAGAACTCAATCTGGATATCTTCAAGAAGATCATACTTTCCCTTCAATGAAGTCCGGGAGTATTTCTCAGCATATTTCCCAGTGGGACAGCAGACAAATTGCATTGTAGCCCGATGGATCAGCGAAGTCCATTACATGTTGCTTTAAATATGGTCTAACAACTGCTTACTTAAATATGTCAGAGAGAATCCCAGAGGAATGTCAGAGTTGCTTAAAATGTAGTGAATGTAGAAAAAAGTAGAAGCTATTTGCTGAGGGTAAAGGAAACAAGGGTAGATACCAGTAGTGGTGGGCACAGATACTTTTTCTGTCTGTGACATGAGGAAGCGGACCTCTAGGTGAGTTCCACCTACGTAACCATGAACAGAAAAGACTGAGTCAAGGGTTGGTGGTGTCCTGTAGCAGGCCACAGGCTGCCCTAAGATTGCCAAAATGCCTTGTTTTCTGCATACAGTCCACGACAGAGACATTCTAATTGGTCCAGCTCTGATCAGTTGAAAGATTGGCACTAAATATTGCTGAAACAATCTGTCTTTTAACAATTCAAGTTGCTCAACTATCTGTCAATCAGAACACATATCTGCGCTTTCACAATTCTGGTTGTTTGAAGGATAGCCTTCGCCAGACACATCTTTACAGGCATAATCCTGTAAAGGTTTTGTGAAGTTCTTTTTCACATACAGGAAACTGAAAAAACTATAACTGCAACTGCTCTTACTAACTTTTTGTTTTCTTTTTCTCCACATGGGATGTTTTTCGGGTGTAGAAATGACATCTTCTACATCCCCACCATCTTTCAGGGACTGCTTCCTTTCCCTTCCCTCCCTGGAAATGGTTTTACATCTTAAATGATTTCCAGTGTGAGAAGGAGCCCGCACATGGTTTCCAAATGCTCACAAATGTCTCAGTTTGTGGGTGTGTACAAACTTCAAATGCATCCCAACCCTGGAGTGAATTAGTTTTACATGCACAAAGACCTCAGTGTGAGTAAATCCACTTACAAGAGCAAAAACAATTTTTCCAAAATCAAAAGGTGGTTTTGCATTCGTAAATGAAGCTATTTGCATGATTAAGCCAGCCTTGCATGTGCTATAAATAGTTTTAAGAATGAGGTTAAATGTAAGACACGCCCTGAGATAGGTAAAGGAGAGTAATAATGTACCTGAGTAGAGAGGGGTAAGCTGAAGTAGGTAGGGCAACTGACAGACCTGATGGGTTTAGATACCCTGACCTGCCAATATGTTTTATGCTTCTGTCTATTGGACACTTGCCACAAATGAATGTGCTTGCAAATAATTCAAAGTTTTATAGTAACTGCTAGGCTTGGAGGATTTGGGGTACATGCTCATCCCTTTCCAGTTCTTCCTAGCGGATTTTGATGTGGATCCTTTTCTCCAGGTCCACCCTAAACAGGAGCATCTTCACTCCAAGGACTACAACCCTGACTGCTGCGAAAGACATGTAAGCGATTTGGTACCATGTACCCATTACCGGGACTGCCCACATATGGGTCGGACTCTGGCAATGGATAGGTGGTATTTTTTCACATATATCGTGCATATTTGTGCATTTGACACATATGAAGATGGAATGTAGACACAGGCATTGATATATGTGGAAATACATTTGCCCACAGCCGCAAGACCACCGCAGCCATACCGCCGGCCCCTGGGGTAACTCGTAATACATTGATCGGAAGACCACAGGCGCAGCAATCTTCTAGCGGTCGCAGTCCTTCGCGGTCGGACCGCCTAACTCATAAAAAGGCCCTGAGTCTTTACCTGGCTTTATTGTCTCGTCGTCACTGATCCTATACTTCCGTAATGCTCCTGGGATAAGGATTAAGGTGATGGAGGGCCGCACGAAAATGGGAAGCGATCAACAGTGTATAGAATATGTTTTCTCAAATAACATATGAGAATAACAAACAGGATTAATTAACAGGTAAAGTCTCCTCCTTCAAAGACATGTGATTCTCGGTGCTTTTGTGAGCAATTTCATTAACTCTTCCATGATTCCACTGGCCTTCACTAGAGATACACATTCATCTCTCTGGGTGTCGTTCCTGGTTTGCTAGATCAAACTATTTGGAGAAAATGAGATCAAAAACAGTCTTCTAACTTTAAGAAACTTCTACAGTTGTATCATATGTTTGAGGTTTGCTCACACATATTGTCTCTTCTGTACCCAGTGACAACCGATTTAGAAGTTACTGCTCAGCTACATAGGTGACAATCACACTGCATTTTATCGAGCTTGTTTGGCCTGCACTTTTATTACTGGATGCAATAAGTGGGAGACTTAACTTTCCTTTGCCATCAAACAGTAGCCTTACATTCATGATAAAAAAAAATCATGAGAAAAAATCATAAAGAGAAGTTCCATTCTACTAGGAAGGAATACAAGTGCAGCTTGCTCATGCAGTTATAATCTTAAAAACCATCTGCCACATTTGTAAGGCAGAGGAAATCCATTTTGAAGAGAGCCTTTGATTTCTGTAAAAGACAAATCAGCACACATGGTTATGCTTTCAATGCTCCTCATCACAGGGTGATATTAAACTTGTATGGTTTTTGCAGCTTGGAAATTCGAAGGCTTGTAAAACTCTGCTTGTGCTTGCTTGGCGATCAGAGAGTATCCTTCCATCTGAGCCTAAGGTTCTGTTTTTTTTGAGTGGCAAAGATAGAATTTGTTATGACGCAACAAATTATTGAAGCAGATGTTATTTTAAATTTTTTACCTTCCGTGTCATCCATTTTATCGCCTTTAAAACAAACCGGTTTTATTGTCCCTACAACAATAATTTGCTTCATTGCTCATTTTCTTCACAAAAGAGCTAAGGCCTGCAAATTTTACTTTTTCATACAAAAATGCGGACCCTCGGGTTGCCCTCGCCAGTGTACCAACTTCTGCAATTCTACCAGTCGTGGCCGGCATGACTCGCGGGTGGGGGGGCGGCAGGTTGGGGGGGTCACACGAGTTCAAGGGGGGGAGGCGGGACAGGTTTAATTTAAATTTTAAAAAACTTACCTCACCCGGTCCCCCGCTGCCTCAGCTCCTGGCCGGGTCCCGCGTTTTCCTGCTGCTCTCCTGAACAGGAAGCAGCCACAGGCAGCCTCCTTCCCCTCCCCTAAGCCAATCACAAGGCTGCATGGCAGCTTTGTGATTGGTGGGGACGGCGCCCAGCCTACATAGAGAAAAGGGAGAATGCGCATGACTGGTTTGGTCGGCCCCAGAGGGCCGACCAAACAGTCAGGGCCCACAGCATTGGGCAAGCCACTCCTCCCCGACCCAAACCAGGCATAACCTTCTGCTTTCTCGGAGTGCAAGAAGCAGAAACATAAAATAGTATTTAACATACCATTTTATGTTTCTGCTTATCGCACTGCGAGAAAACAGTGGGGCGACGCTCCTCCGCCCTAATGGAGAAGCCGCCCCTGAATTCTACTAAATGTAATTCTTTATTTAAAATGATACTCATTTGGTGTGCAAATTTTGCCCAATGCGAACGTGCTTTTGAGGAGTTCCAAATTATCTGAAGCTCATTGATTTTCTTGCACTTCTCCCACCTACGCACTCACACTGTTTTCTATTGCAAGGGTAAGATAGTGTAACTTAATCCGATAAACAATGGCTAGCTTTTTTATGTAAATATTCTAAAGCTATCGCACTCGAGTAACTTATAGACAAGTGTAAGAAATTGGGTTATTAGATGAGATGTGCTGAAGCAGTGCTTCACTTGTACACAAGTGTGAGAAATTGGCTTATTGGTTGAGATGTGGAGATTCAGTGCTTAGTTTGTAAAACAATACGTGCGGTGCCCCAAAGTTTTTCAGCGGCCGGCACTACAAATATCAGGGGGTGGGGGAGTGGAATACCATAGCTGCTTTCTTCCACCTGATTCCTCTTTAATCCAAGGCTAGACGCTCCCTCCTTCTTTATCTCACACTTGGTTGTTCTTTGTCCCTGCTTTTTCCCTTTCTCACTGTTGTTCTTTGTGTCCCGTTCTCTTTCTTGCCCCCTTTTGTGTTTTTTCTTTCTTGCTCTGGGTGAAAGTCTGATGAGCCGAAATATGTGCTGGTCCCCAAAAATGAGTGCCAGTGGGCCCCACCTGCAATCATTGGCTCAGCACTGGACTTCCGCCTCACACAATAATAAACACAAGCCTTGTCAGGTTGAATCACAAAAGTCACTAAATTAACCTGTGCTTAACCCACTGGTAGGTTGGCACAAAGCAGTCATGGTTAACTTAGAGGCAATGTGTAAAGTATTTGAGCAGCACAGCGCACAATCAGTAATAAAGTGAAAACACAACACAAGAAAACTCCCATGCCAATTTAGAAATAAAAAGTACATTTTAATAAATGAAATGGCACCAAAACAACAAATCCACTCAGTAGACCTGCAGATATGAGTTTTTAAAGTTTTAGGAGAAAATAACACCAAGAAGCACAGAGATCCACTCACAGTTATCTGATCACGCTAGACCTGTGGGAAGTCAGAGGTACATGCCAACCCCAATAGAGCACGGGATGGATACAGGAACCATGATAGTCCAGCTGAGGAGTTACCTTCTCAAGTCCAGTGCAAAGAGTTGTGTTCATGTTGGAGGGAGCTTCAAGGAGAATGTTATTGGCACAAGGAGCAGGTCAATCGCCACAGACGGGCATTGCTGTAGCGTGAAGAATCGGTTGTTGCTGGAGCTTGGCATTTGTTGACCATCGCGGACTGTCGCTGTTGGTGGGAAGTGCAGGTTTTGCATAGCCAGGCATCGCAGATAGTCACTGTCGGCACAAAGAGCAGGTCCAGCTGGGGCTTTGAATTGGCAGTCGTCACAGGCAGATGATTAGCGATCCAAAGAGTTCACTTCAGGGTTACGAGGAGCCCAAAATTCAGGATTTTCACCTCTTCTGGAAGAGTTCACACTAATGACAGCCAAGGGTCCACAACAGGTGGGGCACCATTGGATGATCAGGACTCACTCCAACAGAGACCAGCAGCAGGTCTCATGCAGGTTCAGTCAGGTCCAGTTGGTGCTAGTCCACTGGGCAGTTGCAGAGAGCCCTCAGGAAGTGTGCTGTGTCCATGTAACTCACACAAGAGGTCAGCCAGCTGACCTTTGGAGTCAATCTGGGTAGCCTGGGATCAAAGCAAGCAGGTTCAATCTTCCTTTATCAGACAGCAAGGCAGTTATTCCAGCAGCAAGACTGTCCTTCTGGCTGCAGGGCATTCCTTCTTCTGAATCTTTTGCAGGCCTAGGAGTGCTTTGATAAGGGATTTTGAAGGTCCCACTTTTATGCCTGGTTCCAGCCTTCGTGTGAGAGAATTCCCTGGCCTACCCCTAAAATTGGTTCTGGTCAGTTCTTGCTCTTCCCCTGGTCCTGGATCCAAACTGTCTAGGGTGACAAAGGCAAGGACAGGCCTGGTGTTAGGTTCTTTGTGTTTGCTGCAGGCAGGGTCCTTAGAAGTGTAATCAGGGCACTGGAAAGCTCCTCACCAGCCATTCTGTCAGAAAGACCCTCTCCCATCTCACCCGGGCTTCATTTTTCTCACTATCTGGAAGCAATCCACAACAGTAGAGCCATTCACAGTCGTGTGGCAGAAAAGCACTAAGCACTTGTGGTTTAGGCAGAAAAATGCCAACTTTCCAAAAGTGGCAGTTCTCAAAATTATAACTTAAAATGCAACCTCACCATTAAATTACAATTCATTTGAGTGTAAACATCATTTTTTTTTCTATATGTTCCCAATCTGAAGTTAGCTCTTATTAAACGTAATAAGACAACACCGTGTTAGTCTATGAGAGAGCTAGGTCTTACAACAGTGGAAAACAACTTTAAGAGTTTCTTACTGTCAGGATTTGATAAACTTAAACACACATGTCCTACTATTTAGGTACGATGCAGCCTGCTTTGTAAACCTTTAGGGCCTTCCTTAGGGGTGACTTATAAGTATTAAAAAGGAAGGTTTAGGTCCGGCAAAAGGTGTATTTTGCCAGGTCAAAATGTCAGTTCAAAACTGCTCCACAGGCTGAATTGGACGAGCTGATATGTTTTAAAAGGATAATTTAGTGGGTGGCACAATGAGTGCTGTTGCCCACTAGTGATACCAAAGGGGATGATGGACGGAGCGTTTGAGCAAATCAAACACTCACCCCCAGTCAACTGATCTGGGTTTAATCCATCATCATTCTTTAGCTCACTCCACCACCCCAGTTCAGACATGGCCATATGCAAATCAGTCTGACCCTGTGCCTCATGGGAACAGTCCAGCCCGAACTGCCAAGCCATGTCTTCCCTGGACCGGAAACAAGCATCCTGGGACCGGTTTCGGGTTCATAACCCTCATCAGCCAGGCTATCTTGAATCCAGTGGCAAAGTGAGCAAGGGACCCACGTCTGGGCATACCCTGCCAACTTAGGGCGAACAAAGCGATACCAAAGGGGATGATGGACGGAGCGTTTGAGCAAATCAAACACTCACCCCCAGTCAACTGATCTGGCTTTAATCCATCATCATTCTTTAGCTCACTCCACCACCCCAGTTCAGACATGGCCATATGCAAATCAGTCTGACCCTGTGCCTCATGGGAACAGTCCAGCCCGAACTGCCAAGCCATGTCTTCCCTGGATGGGAAACAAGCATCCTGGGACCGGTTTCGGGTTCATAACCCTCATCAGCCAGGCTATCTTGAATCCAGTGGCAAAGTGAGCAAGGGACCCACGTCTGGGCATACCCTGCCAACTTAGGGCGAACAAAGCAATACCAAAGGAAATGATGGACGGAGCGTTTGAGCAAATCAAACACTCACCCCAGTCAACTGATCTGGGTTTAATCCATCATCATTCTTTAGCTCACTCCACCACCCCAGTTCAGACATGGCCATATGCAAATCAGTCTGACCCTGTGCCTCATGGGAACAGTCCAGCCCGAACTGCCAAGCCATGTCTTCCCTGGACCGGAAACAAGCATCCTGGGACCGGTTTCGGGTTCATAACCCTCATCAGCCAGGCTATCTTGAATCCAGTGGCAAAGTGAGCAAGGGACCCACGTCAGGCATACCCTGCCAACTTAGGGCGAACAAGCGAAACCAAAGGGGATGATGGACGGAGCGTTTGAGCAAATCAAACACTCACCCCAGTCAACTGATCTGGGTTTAATCCATCATCATTCTTTAACTCACTCCACCACCCCAGTTCAGACATGGCCATATGCAAATCAGTCTGACCCTGTGCCTCATGGGAACAGTCCAGCCTCACTTTGCCACTGGATTCAAGCTAGCCTGGCTGATGACGGCTGAATAGCCAGAAACCGGTCCCAGGATGCTTGTTTCTGGTCCAGGGAAGACATGGCTTGGCAGTTCGGGCTGGACTGTTCCCATGAGGCACAGGGTCAGACTGATTTGCATATGGCCATGTCTGAACTGGGGTGGTGGAGTGAGCTAAAGAATGATGTTGGATTAAACCCAGATCAGTTGACTGGGGGTGAGTGTTTGATTTGCGCAAGCGCTCCGTCCATCATCCCCTTTGGTATCACTTTGTTCGCCCTAAGTTGGCAGGGTATGCCCAGACGTGGGTCCCTTGCTCACTTTGCCACTGGATTCAAGCTAGCCTGGCTGATGACGGCTGAATAGCCAGAAACCGGTCCCAGGATGCTTGTTTCCGTTCTAGGGAAGACATGGTTTGGCAGTTCGGGCTGGACTGTTCCCATGAGGCACAGGGTCAGACTGATTTGCATATGGCCATGTCTGAACTGGGGTGGTGGAGTGAGCTAAAGAATGATGATAGATTAAACCCAGATCAGTTGACTGGGGATGAGTGTTTGATTTGCTCAAGCGCTCCGTCCATCATTCCCTTTGGTATCGCGTTGCCCACTAGTAGCATTTAATTTACAGGCCCCCTGGGTAACATTAGCATTATTTATTAGGGACTTACAAGTAAATTAAATGTGCCAGTTAGGTGTAGGTCAATTATACCATATTTTATTGTAATTGTCTTTCTTTATTCTTTATTTCGGTTGGTGAACCATAAAAGAACATACACAGATATATACAGACTATACAAAACAGATAAAAAGGCTAAAACTCATGATAAAAACAGTTTTAGATTAAAAATACCATTTAGGTTAAAACAGTGAGAGAATCGGTCACTAAAGGGTCCATAATTAGTCTTTAAGAAATTTCATCCGTGCCCACCACATAAAGCTTAAAAAACGGGATACAGCATAAATAATTTGGAGTTCGGTATTGTATTTTAGGAGCCTGAATGCTTCTTTGCAGTGACGTGTGCCGAGATTCCTACACAATTGGATCAGCCATCTGTGTCTGATTTTGTGGTATCCCGGGCAAAAAAAGAATACATGGAGTTCAGTCTCCTCTCCCGAACTACAAGCTGGACACCCCAGAATGGCGCTACTGGACCATTTATTAGTGAATGTGCGCAGGGGGAGAGAGCCATGCCGAAATTGCACGTACAGTTTCCTGGCTAGTGCCGGTCGTATTTCATCTAGGCATGGCTCTATGTTATACATGTCCTTTACTGCCAGGAAATTAACTGTAAGGGATCCAGTGGTGGAGTTTTCATGGAGTTTGGCAATTTTGCCTCCCCTGCAGCTGCTAACTAGCTGTTTGCGCGTAATTGCCACACAGGCTGACTCCGGGTTGTACCATAGGTTGTCTCTACCAATGATACTAAGACCTTCCCTGATGTGTGCAAACCAAGCCAGCTTACCTATGCCAGGGAGTCTCAGAAGTTCTAGGAGCTCAGACCTGTACTCTGCCAGTTCGGGTGTCGCCCATAGGCGCCGCCAAAATAGTAGGGGTCTGCAACCAATTTCGTCTGCGATGGGTCTCACCCCTAGATCCAAACGCAGTGGAACTAGTGGGGAGCTCACCGGTAGGCCGAACAGCTGCCTAAGAAAACTGTTCTCTATTTTGATGATAGACCTGGGGTGACAGTGCCCCCAGAGTTCGGCCCCGTACAAGGCAGCACTCCTGAATTGAGTTTTATAGATCTCTATAACTGGACTTACAGGCTTATGAATAGAGTTTCTATAAAACTTGGCCAGGCCACCAGCGGACTGGGCCAATTTAAGGCTTGACTTATCCGTTTGGGGCCCCCAGGCCATATTTTCAGTTAGAGTAAGGCCCAAGTAGTCAAAAACGGATGGGGAGTACCATTCATGTGCGGATTGGGGCGGGTTGATCCACCAGGGTTAAAGACCATATATTTTGTCTTTTGTATGTTGATCTCCAGCCCCCTATGCCTACAGAACTCACAAAACCCATTTAGTATTCTCTAGATTCCCATGGGGGATTTTGAGAGGAGTAGGGTGTCGTCTGCGAACATCATTGCCGGAATTGGCTTGTGTGCTAACTTAGGAGCATCTATGTCCTTCCGTTCGCTCAACGCACTTACCAGTCCGTTGATGCAGATACAGAACAAGGTAGGGGCGAGCACACAGCCCTGTCTAACTCCCCTATTGATGGGAATGGGCAACGTAAGTTCCCCCTTCTTCCCATACCTAATTTGGGCATAGTTGCCAGTATGTAACCTTCTCAGTATGTTCAAAAGATAATGGGGTACTCCTAGTTCACTCAACACCTCCCAAAGAGCATCTCTGGGAACCAGGTCAAAAGCACTTTTGAGGTCTACAAAGACCAGATACAAGCTACCGCTTTTTAAATACACTGATTTCCAATAGAGAAGTTGGAGCCTAAAGAACTGATCTACAGTTGATGTTTTTTCTCTAAACCCAGCTTGCAAGGGACTCATGACCTTACCTTACCTTTACCTTACCTTATGATCTTATGTGCCTCCAACCAGGATTGCAGGCGATCTAGTAGGATCCTAGCAAAGACTTTTTGTGATACGTCGATCAGACTGATCGGTCTGTAATTAATGGGTAATAGAGGAGATCCCTTTTTGTGTACTGGGAGGATCTCAGCTCCTGCCCATGTAGCAGGGAGTGCCATCCCTAGCAAGATGGCATTATAGACCACCCGTAGGTAGGGGCCCCAGATATTGGGTTCGGCCCGAAAAAGATCCCATGGTATCTTGTCCAAGCCAGCTGCTTTGCCGGGAACTATTCTACTTAGGGCTTTGGTAACTTCTGCCAGGGTAATCTCTGAGGCAACTGGATTAGAATTCAAGGGTGGCAAGGTAGCTAGGGTCTGGCTGCTAGCCTCGACCTCATGTGAAGCGTAAAGGGCCAGAAAGTGCTCTTTCCAGTTGTCAGCCGCTATGTTTGGCTCTAGAGCCGCCTTCCCTTTACTACTACCTGTGGATACAATGTTCCAAAATGTTTTCATGTCTTTTGCCACAAGGGCCAATTTCAGACTTTCCCATTGATCCATTTCCCATGCCGTTTTTGCAAGTGCAATGGTGGCTTTGTAAGAGGTCCTTGCTGTTTTTACTTTGAAGTTACACTTAGATTTTATGGCCTCAATCAGGGCCTTCTTTGCCACCCGACATCTACCATTGAACCATGTCTGCTTCAGCTTCGTCCCACGCCCCCAGGTACACACTGGCCAAAACACATCCACCAACTTTGCAGTTATGGTCTCGTTGATCTTAGCAACATCTGCAAGGGATGCAGCGATACCTGCTGACTTTACAAGCTCTGCCAAAACCTCAAGATTGGGTAAAATAGCTTTGAATAGAAGGGCCATTTTTTGGGGCGATTTTTCTATCCATGCCCACCTGACTTTTCGCCTGTCATTTGTGAGTGTCAATCTGTTGTCAATTGTTGAAGCTAGGTCTGGGATTCCCCCGATGATTGGCAAAGACAGTTCGAGTATTAAAGCGTTGTGGTCGCTATCATGACATGGCCTGACAGCGAAATCCACAACCCTGCCCCACATCCTGGTTTCTACTAGGATGTAATCTATAATAGAAGAGTGGCCAACTCTATTATAGGTGTGCCTCCCGGGAGAATCAGAACTGGTTCGGCCATTGCAGGCTCGCTGGGAGTACTTTAAAGTAAGTGCTTTAATTTGGAGAGCCAACGGTGTCCAGGCCCTGATCGCGGGAGTATTGGACTCAGGGATGGCCCACAACTCATCCTCCTCTGTGACAGGTGTGCCATTGAGATCTTTCATAGGCTCGAATTGGCAGTTGAGGTCACCCCCCAGGACCACCATAGCGTTGTTAGAAAAACTAGAGATCAGACCATCAAGTTGATCTAGAGTCGGGGATTCTTGGCCGATCCTCACCGGCCTCGAGTAGACGTTAATTAAAGCAATTTTAAAATCCGATGCAAAGGTCAGCATGATGCACAGTATATCGGGTGAGCAGTACACCACTGGGGTAGCCGTGCAACCTAAATGGGAGCCTACCCACGTACATAGCCCTCCAGAGGGTCTGCCCCGTCCCCTGGATACAGCTGGTATTCCGAATGAAGCAAACCCCAAACGTGTAGCTTCCTCCGTTGCCCAGGATTCCTGGAACATGCATATATCAAAAGTATCCACAAAACCCCCCCAGTCGGGGCAACCAAGTTTACTTTTAAGACCTGCCACATTCCAAGATAGGACCTTGAGTTTGTTCAATACACTTGGGTTGACTGGGTTACCTCCCTGGGCCTCATGCACTAGTGAAACATCTAACTCTGATGGAGCTAAATGGCACTTGCGCAATGTGTCTTTGGATGCCGCTAGGTTGGTCCTGTTGGCTGGGTTGCCAAGAATTTCTAAAGTACCAGGAGGGTGAGTAGGGACATATGAAAATGTGGGGGTAAAGGGATCTTTGTCCAGGGCCAGTGTGGTGTACTTGGGGCTAGAGGTTACTGGTATGCCGCTTAGCAGTTTAGGATGAACAACAGCGGCGGGATAGACATTCACAGGGTTAATATTAAGATCCTGATTAGTGAGCCTGGGTAGTATGATTTTAGCATCCACGGCCCTTTCCACTGGGAGTTCTCTCACTCCTGCCATCCAAGGAACCCTCTCAGCCCTAAGTCAATCGACTTCTTCCAAAACCTCAAATATTTTAAGTAGAGAGCGCAAACGCTTGAGCATGGGTTAGCAGGGATAAAGTGCACAGAGTCCTAATGCCAACAAGAACAAGTTGAGCAGAGTAAGGGAGTGAAGGCAAAATGTCTGGGGGTAGGGTTTGGAGCTTAGGGAGGAGGGCTGGGGTCAGAGTAGTTTTTTGGGGCCAGGGGGTCGGTTTCAAGTCTCAGGATAGGGGGTCGGGGTAGTTTATAGTACGGGTAGAATAGACCGCAGGAGGGCCGAATTTTAGGACTCAGGGAAGAGGGGCAGGGGAGTGATCTTAACCACACATGTCCCTTTCCCAATCATGTCTTAACCACAAAATTGTGTGATAAAGACATGAGTGGTAAAGGCATGCGTGGTAAAGACACGGTTGTGGTTAAGACCGCGTGGTTCAGGCATGCGTTGTTGAGGCATGCGTTGTTCCATCACACAACCTGATGATATGTACACACGGATGGGTCTTCACGTATGTGCTCATGATTTATGATACTATGACAGTCCAAGCATAATGAGGAGTGAATGTGCATGCTTTGCCACACGTGTCAATATGCTGCAATCATGTTTTTTTACTTTACCCTTCCGAGATAGCAAATGGTCATCTTCGAGCAGTAAATTAAGAAAATATAAATGAGCATTAAAGCAATTTTATGAGCAGCCCAGCTGCCAGACCCTCCAAACAATAAAAAAAACAATAAAAGGAGCTATTGACTGGTGCACCAAGAACTGACAAGTGGCGGATACAAATAGGTTGTGGGGATGTACGAGCAGAGTAGAAGGATGTATAAATAAAAAAGAGAGCTAAAAACATTATTTGGAGGGACGGGAGAAGCAACCAATGAGCTGAGGGGAGCAACATGGAGAGCACGGGGGATCTGATCAAAGAGCATCACATGAGAAAGAGAGCAAAAAAACACATGCTCTCCCATGCAGTACTGAATGAAAATAAAATGTAAGCAGTGGAAGGATACAAGTCATCCAGGCAAAAGGATAGTCAGCACAAACAAAAGAAGAGGAAGAAAAGAAGATGAGATTGCCAAAAACGCCAACAAATGGCAGGGAATGGGATGACTCAAAGCTCACTGTAACTATTAGTATGGTCCACAATAGATCTTCAATAATAGACAGCTAAAAGTTATCTGTATGCAAGACCTTAAAAACACACACAGATAATTATTTCATGCCAAATAAACAAGTCACTTACATTTGGAAACACTCTTTCTGGTGGATACTCTATCTAATTTCAGATTCCTAATTTTGAGAATCTCCCCATGCACCAGACTGATTCCTGAGATTTTCCTCAGCATTTCCCTTGCATGCTCGTAGTTGGTACCATGTTGCTCCATGTAGGGTCTGTCCCACCACAGAGGTGCTGTTGGGGTCACAATATAACCACCACCTCCATGAGTTGACATCAGTTTCTTTCTGATATCTTTCTATGTCATTGGACGCGAAGTCTTCAATAATCAGTTGTGCCATTGTGCAGATTTCTAAATACAATCTTTTTAATAAGGACCAAAGGAGTCCATTCCACAGAGCGAGGAGGTAGGATGGTCAGTGAGGAATCTGCAGTTAGATGGAGTATCCACAAGAAAGAGTGTGTCCGAAAATAAGTAATTTGCTCTATTCTCAGATTCCTCACCTATATATAGATACCAAAGCAGTACCTCCTAAGGTGCTGGCACTGTGGAATGGCACAGACCATAAAATCCTACTGAACTGAACCAACAAAATGTGCCTCCTGTAGGATTTGGCTATCCAGGCAGTAGTGCTTTGTGACACAGTGCTGGCAGTCTGGGCTCTGGCAAAATGAGCCCTCAGTCCTTCTGGAAGCCATTTAGTGGCCGATCCATAGAAGATTTTTATACAAAGGACAATCCATCTGGAAATGGTGCATTTATGCATTGCCTGATCTACCTTTCTTTGTCCCAGAGAACCCAAAGAAAAGTTGATTGTCTACTCAATGGTCCATGGTGTGATAAATGTAGAAGCTCAGAGCTCTCTTTGGGTGTTAGCGATGGAGTCTTTCTTCCACCTTGGATGGATGAGGAGGGTCAAAGAACACAGAGATAGAGATAGACTGCCTGATGTGGAAAGACATGACAACTTTCAGGAGGAACTCTATCTTAGTCTGTAGCACACAATTATCTGGAAAGAAGGTGTTGTACGGTTGCTGGGCAAAGAGTGCTTGTAGCTTACTCATTCAACTAACTAAAGTGATCTCTGTGAGAAACACAGTCTTCAGGTTTAGAAACCTAAGAAGACAACTGTGCATTAGCTGAAATGGGGTAGACATCGGAAATGTAAAAGCTAAATTCAAATCCCATTGGGGCATCATAAAATGTTAAAAGGTTTCAGTGAAAACATGTAGGTCAGTCATTTTGGAAAACACAACAGGTGATTTAAACAGAGATGGCTGATCAGGTAACCATTAAAAGGGCAAAAAAGCCAAGAAGCAATCCTTCACTGTGACCACAGCAGAGCTTTGCTGAACTAATGAAAAGTAGGACATCAGATCAGTGGACTTGAAGGGGCTGGATATGTCTAAAAGGAAAACGCACAACAAACTTGTCCCAGCACCCCGCAAAGATTGGAAGGATGCCTGCCCCCCAGAATGACATTCATTAGTTTGGGAGGGAGATCAAAACCAGTCAACTGTCACAGCTCAATCTCCAAGCATAGAGGTATAAGTTGTACAGGTTTACTGCAATACCCTGCCCTACTACTGTGACTGGAGATCATTCGGGAGAGTCAGCCAGATCAGAGAACAGAAGCTCATAGCCAGAAAATCTGGGTACCACACTCTCCTGATTCAATCCAGAGCCACAAGTATGACTTGAGTTTGATCGTTCCTGTTCTTCTTCAGAACTTTGGCAGGTGAGGTAGAGGTGGGAAGGTGTACAGGAGTCCGGGGCTCCATTCCAACCAAAAGGCATCTAAGAGGTAGATGTGCCTTGGGAACTCGAGCATGCAAAAACTTGGACACTGTGCATTCTCAGCAGTGGAGAATCAATCAAGACAGGGTTTTCCCCATTGATGAAAAATGCCCTGTACCACCTCTGAGTGTAATCACCATTTGTGATACGCTAGGCAAAGCTGGGTGAGTTTGTCCACCTTAGTGTTTAAAGGTAGTGCCAGGTGTAGTATGACCAGGGAAAAGCCCTGACAACTCAGCCAGTTAGATAGACATAGAGCCTCTTGGCACCCCACCCCACCCTGCTTGTTGCACCATACATGTTGCTGTTGTCGTTGTTTGTTAAAGTTAATATTTTTTATAGAGCGCGTGATTACCAAAAGGCGTCTTGGCGCTAGTGTCATTTGAAACCGGACAGTGCAGGTTATAAAATACCCAAAGCATTGCTAGGCTCTTAGATGAGAACATTAGACTACGGTGCTAAAAAGAAAAATCTTAAGTTCCTTCCTGAACTTTAATAGATTAGGCTGACCTCAGATGATTGGGTAGAGAGTTGCACCATTTGGAGGTGGAGTAGGAGAAACTTATTCCTCTCCAATGGACTCTTTTTATTCTGGGTACACATACCTGCTTAGCATTGCTAGACCGTAGAGTACGAGAAGGGGCATACCATTTGAAAACATCTTGTAGAAAGCTCTGGCCAACCTGATGCAGTGGCTTATGGGCCCAGCATAAGGCTTTGAATGTAATCCTTGCCCTAATGGGCAGCCATTGACGGTCTTTAATGTCTGCCGCATTTTGGAGGGGTTGTAACTTATTGAGAAGGCGTGATTAGGTGCCCACATACAGAGCATGTAAGAGCAATGTTTGTAAGAACATGTATCTGTTTCTCCTTGATGGGTGGGAGGAATGCCTTTAGTGTCACGAAAATCACCAGCAACTCCAAGAGGGTGATGTGGAGGTGGGTTCCTACTTGAGACCATAGTCCTCTGATCTCCACCTCTCCTAGATGCCCTCCCCACCCCAGCTATGATGAGTTTTTCATGTCTGTTAGCAGTGGATGGAGTACAGAGAGAGGTCTGCCACTGGTCCAATTGTGGTCCAGCAACCACCATTGCAGATCTTTCACAGTTTTCTCTGGCACATGGATGGAATCTTAGATGTTCCCTTTGTGCTGAGTTCACTGAGACTTCAGATTCTACTGCAGAACTCCCATGTGCCACCTGGCATAGTCCACTAACAGCATGCAGGAGGCCAAGAGGCCAAGATGCCTCAGAAACGCTCTCAGTGAGACCCAGGCAAAGGGTTGAAACATCAGGATTATAGCCCAGGGGGAAACATAATTTACCCCGCATACGAAACAACGCATGCCATTACAACGCTGTCATTACAACGACCGCATTGTTACATCGCATGCCATTACAACGCAAGCCATTACAACGCAAGCCCTTACAACAACTTGCTGTAGGGGGCAGAAGGTGTTGGATTTCCTACTGTTGCACAGACTGGAGTTGGAATAGTAAATTATACTATTCCAACATCCAGCGCCCCCTTACAGCAAGTTGTTGTAATGACTTGCGTTGTAATGCTATGCGATGTAACAATGCGGTTGTTGTAATGACTGCTTTGTACTGGCATGCGTTCTAAAAGCATGCATTATAACGTGGCCTATTTTAGCCCAGGTATCCTGAACTTGTTGAGGTGGAGGAAAGGCTCGAAACAGCACCCTGTCCACAATTAGCTCCAATGATAGGGAGCCTCTGTGAAGGAGTCATGTGTGCACATTAATAGATAATTCCAGAGATATCATCAGGTCTGCCATCATCAAGAGGTGATTCATAACTGTTTGAGGTGAACCTGCCTTTAGCAACCAGTCTTCAAGATATGGGAACACTGGTATTTTCAACCTCCTCAGATGTGCAGCAAACACCTCCATCACTTTCATGAACATTCAAGGGTCAGACAGATAACCAAAGTGCTTGTGGCTTACCTGTATCTACAGATAGCATCTGTGGGATTGTAGGACAGGGATGTGGAAATAGGCATCATGAGAATCCAATGCCACCATCCAGTCACCTGGATCCGAGGCAGAGAGAACTTGGGTCAAAGAGAGCAACTTCAACTTGTCCCTCGAGGAAGACATTCAGAGGGCGTAGGTCTAGAATAGGACAGAGTCCTCTGTTCCTCTTCAGCAGCAGAAAGTAATGGGAGCAGCAGGCAGTCCCGATCTTTGATGCCAGAAACCCTTTCATTAGCTCCTCTCTCCAGGAGAGCGTGAGCTTCTTGTCAGAGAATAGACAACTGGTCCTCCAGAAGCTGTGTATTGGAGGTTGCATGTTTGGAGGGGCAGACAGGAGGGGTGGGGAATAACCATAATGGACAATTAAACGCATCCATATGTCTGATGTGATGGTTTACCACATGCGAAGGAAATACATTATTTGCCATTGAACTGGGTGACAGTGCACTGCTGAGGGCAAATCAAAAGAGCTTTAACCATGGTGGCAGTGGTTGGGAAATTGGGTAGTTTGTTGCCACTCGGGGCCTGGGCATTGTAGGCTCGGTCCCAAACCTGTACTTCGAAAGGACCAGGAGGTCTGTTGTTGTGGAGATACTTTTTGTTGTGGCCTCTGCTATATCCCTCTTTCAATTGCCTTGTAAGGGGTGATATTGTTGAAGGAACTGCCGTACGGGCGGTGCAAGGTCAAGAAAGGGAGCTGTTACTTTGCTTTCTTTGAAGTGCTTTAATGCAGAGTCTGCTGAGTCTGCAAATAGACCTGGTACCATAAAATGGCATGTTCATTAGAGATTATTGGACATCACTAGAGAAGCCTATTTTCCAAACACCTCTGTGTGTTTTGACTCTCTGCCTGGTAGGGTTGTCAGAAACACATTTGAGCTTACCCAACTGAAGGAAGCCTGAACCACAAGGCTCTCTGGTGTTATTATTATTGGACATCACTAGAGAAGCCTATTTCCCAAATACCTCAGTGTGTTTTGACTCTCTGCCTGGCAGGGTGGTCAGAAACACATTTGAGCTTAGCCAACTGATGGAAGCCTGAAACACAAGGCTCTCTGGTGTTGGTTTATTGAGAAGTAAAGGTGGGTCCCCCTGAGTTGGCCTGTTTCGACTGGAAATTTGTCTGTTGATAGGGGATAAGATCCTGGCTTTGCCCATGTGCCCAAGAGGGTGTCTGTGAGGGCCTCATTACATAAAAGTAGTGGTTCAAAGAGGTCTGCCCTGGCTGCAGAACCTCAGTAAATACATTTGTTTTAATCCTCAGTGAGGGAAGATGGAGGTTAAGAACTTCTGCTGCCCTTCTAATCACCATAGTGAATGAGGCAGAATTTTCGATAGAGATGCCAGTTGGAGAATTGAGGCCAGTGTTAGGCGAAGTGCCAGGTAACTGTCCCTCAAAGATCCAGAAAAAAGGTTTCATCATCATATATTAGCGATGTATCATCGCAGTCATCATCTTTATGTGGCTGCTGATCGGAAAATCTGTGAGGTAGCAGAAGTGTGTCGGGATCAGAATTGAGTTGCACAAGAGGTGGGTGTGATTTTGATCGAGGTTGCACCAGATTTGCTTCCAAGTCCAAAAGGACTATGGGCTCTTCCTCCGGTGTCAGCGGCATCACTGTCGACGTCAATGGACGGGGAGTCAGCACAATTTTTGGTGCTGTATGTGGAGTTGGAGTGGGCATTAGCCCAGAATTGGGATGGACCCCAGAGTGGGTCGAGAGGCACTGGAGACAGATACACCTGCAGTAACTCGACTTGAGACTTCCTCAGATCCATGAGCCCCTAAGACACGCCCGAGGCCTCTGAAAGGGTACCAAAAACCCGCAACATAGCATCCTTGAAGGCTTGAATCTGCTGCAGAGTTGCCAATGGTCCCTGGAACACAGGCTGGCTGTATCAAGACTAAAGAGGGAGTCAGTTCCATTGTGGGTGATCGGGACTGAGATCTGGAGGTACCCTATTGTCCACATGACTTCTTCTGAAAAGAGTGATGGTAAGAATGGGAACCATATTTGAACCTCTTCTGTTTTTTCTTTTTGAACTTTCTTGAGTATTTGGAGTGAGACAACAACCTCTCTTGGGAATGGCCATTAAACTGAGAACTTGTTTGGGTCCTCGACCAGGACTACACCTTTCGATCCTTCCTACAGTACCCGGTGATCTAGAGTTTGGCTTTACAGTCCTGGATTGCCTTTGGATTCATCTGAGCGCATTTGTCCTCGACTTCAAGTCATGCGAGGAGCGGAGACACCAGAGACAGACCTTATGAGGGTCCATCATTGGCATCTGTTTGTGGCAATCTTTACAGGTTTAGTCGTTTTAGAGAGAGACATGTCTCTGGCACAGTGGAACAATTTGGGAAAAGTTTTCTGTCAGGTGACAGAAATCAAGGGAGCGAGCTCATGAACCATTTCGTAAGGCACAGAAAGAAAGAAACTGACATTAAGGTTCAGAGGTGGTTATTATCTTCTGGCCTTAAGATCAGTACTGGGGAAGGATTGACCCAACTCAGAGCCACATGGTGTCATCTACCGGTATGCAAAGGAATTGCTGCGAACAATCTCCAGACATGGTGCCTGGTGTATTCACAACATGAGCATCTGTGGTTAGAAATTTCCATCATAAATGTATCAAGGCTTGGCTGTTTTCACAATGTAAAACATGAACTGAGTTGCCTAAGCAGGATAGTTTGTTTAACTGATACATTAATTGTTCATGATTGATGACAAAATATGAGCACTGCAAACTTAGGCCCCGGTCACAGTAAAACCCTTTTCACAATGCCCAAACTGTTTCTCGCAAAACTGCTAACAAAGTTGAGGAGACTTTTCAAACTGCATACCCATTCCTTACCAGACAAATGACCATATGGTAATGACTTTTGATCATTACAAACTTCAGCGAGATTCAGTTCAGTAACATAGAGGTAAAAGGCTCTATCTCTGAGCACATCTTCCCTGGCCAATGGGATAGCTCATCAAGCTACTCTCTTGCTGCTGACATCTGTGTAACCCCTGTGTCACAAGTTTCAATAATATTGGGTCAATTCTCATTTCCTCATTCAATGGTAGATAAAACAGGATCACAGTAACCACTACCTTTTATTTGCAGTGCTTAGAAATTGCTAATAATTCTAATATTAAGCGCTATATATAACATGTTATTATTATTATTGTCATATTATTACTGTCTTTATAGCAACTACCATTACATCCATGACTCCATATTGTTGCATCAATGGAACAATCATCCTCCCTTCAACTCCCTTATAGTTGGGAGCCTCACGGTGACAATGAAGTGCTTTTGCCCACATGACCGGCAATGGACATACTACTAAAAACTAGAGTTGGGTGAGCTACTGAAAGCTTGAGCCAAACGCAAGGCTGAAGCCTGGCTCTGGCTTACCTTGAGGTGCTGTTGGAACCTTGAGCCAAGCCACACTTTCATGTGGCTTCTGCCTTCTTCCATCTACACAAGAGGATGTGGCATTACGATCAGAGCTGCCCACTGTGGAATTGGGGAGCCGGGTTTAAGTCTCTTTGTCATCTCAAATTCCTGTGATTCTGGGCAAATCACTTAATCTCTCCATGCCTATAAACTATGTATGTGACCTTGTGTAATGTAACTGGTCTTCATGTAAAGCGCTCCAATAACCTTCAGGTCTTGTTTGCGCTATATTTTGAAAACTGCACAAATTCATTGAGAGATAAAAAAAAAACATAAGATATACCCATTTATTGGCCGATTTGCACAAAGTGGAACCAGAAAATCTGGATAAATTGCGGATACCTCGCTTAAATTGTGTTAGCTTAGGCAAATGTTTTATTTCACCAAAACACTTTCTTCTTGATTATCACATATGCAAGCACCTTCAAATGTGAGTTGAGACTTCCAGTTGTACAAAAATATCACATTTAATAAGAACGTCTTAGTGCAGTGCTATAATGTGCCCTATTAGTGTCAAAGGTTCCACCTGTTGAAGAAATACGCTTTTTGAATTATCAAGAGACTTTATCATATTTTAGGTCATGCTTGTTGTATGATTTACATACCAAATATTTTCAGAGCTCGGTTCGTGCACAGGCTCTAAGAGCTGAGCCAGACCTTTTTTTTCACAACAAAAATGTTCTTGTCGACAGCCGTAACTGGTCTAATATGACCAGGTTCCCAAGCAGTATAATATACATAATAGCATTAATGATGTCAACTTTTTGATTCGAATATAACAATGGAAAAACTAGTGTAATCAAATATTTTTCCCCAACAATAAACAGTAGTGTCATACATTTGATATCGATTCGAGTGCATGCTTTACTCAACCACCCAGATCGAATAGAAGAACATGTACAATCATATTCATCCCACATCATTTATCATTGTGTCCATTACTAGTCTATTGATGGAGCTGGAATGGGCTCCAAATATAAATCCTGATACTCCGCCCATCTCTTTCAAATCTTGAGATGTTTTTGAGGGCAACCTCATGCTTTATATACTGGTAATTCCAACCCCATACAGAAATCTAGTCCTTTTTTCCATACTCCCACTGATGGTGGGGAGGCGTCTTTCCATGCCTTCGCTATGTCTCGTTTCGCTAGTGTAAGGCTGAGGAGTAATAAGTGTTGTGTGTATTCGTTACCCCGATACCATCAGTGAAGTGGAGCAAGATCAATCGTGGTAAGTGTGGGATATCCCACCCCAGAACCTCTGACATGCATGTACCTACACCCTGCCAAAACTTAGAAAGTGCTGTGCACTGCTACACCGTATGTATAAGGATACCATCTGTAGTTTGGCAACGTAGGCAGATAGGAGAATCAATTAGCCCGGTGTGCCAGAGTCTATATCTAGTATAGTATACCCTATGAAGGTATTTAAATTGTATAAGTCGCAATTGCGCCGCAATGGCCGCACTACGTGGGGACTCCAGTGCCTCGGACCAGTCCTCGTCATCCAGGGGGCCCAGATCTTCCTGCCAAGCCTCGCGTGTTTTGCGGAGTGTGGTGGAGCTATTTGTGACTGGTGTTCGATATATCTTAGTGAACTTATGCTCTCCAAGTTCTCCCATAAATACTTTAGCCTCAATAGGGTTAAACTCGGGTATAACATCCTGGCGTGTAAGGTAAGGGGAAAAGGCATGACGGAATTGGAGGCATTTATAAAATTGCAATTGGGGCATTTCGTATTCTTGTTGGAGTTCCTGAAAAGACTTTAAGAACCCACCATGGAGAACATCCCTCACCGTAGATATAGCAATAGCCTCCCAGCCGGAGAAGCCAGATAACCCCGACAGCTGAGGAACTAGACCATTGTGGCAGTGGGGCGCTTCCTTTATAAGTCTGTCCCACCACCCCATTTGATGTAGTGATTGTTTCCAGATCTTAAATATAGTAGCTGTTGTCAGCGGCAACCCTTTTAGTGTCGGGCCCGCATAAAGGATTGTGTGTATTGACATATTGCCCATCAGCCAGCGTTCAACTGCATATGCGGGTTCGCATCTATCTCCATACCACCAATCGTTCAAGATGAGGAGGTGCGAGGCCGCATAATATGACTGGGCATCCGGCGTTGGGAGGCCCCCCCAATATGTAGATTGGAAGCATGTTTTCAATGCTACTCGGGCTGAGCCCCCACCCCAGAGGAAGTGTCTAAGAGTTGCATTCATTTGCCTAAACCAGGTGGGTGGTATCGGGTATGGGTGGTTTTGAAGTTGGTATAACAGCCGGGGCAAGGAGACCATCTTGAAGATGACCGATCTGCCAAACAGGGAGAGCGGCAGGTGTGACCAAGAGTGGGCCTGTGCCTTAATCTGCACCCACAGTGGAGCCAAGTTCCTCTTCCAAGATATGGGCTGGGAGGATGACAGAAAAACCCCAAGATACATAAACCCGTCCTGAACCATCGTTACCTCACTTGCCCACGTGCCCATCTGGCATCCACACCGCAAGGGCCATAGAAAGGATTTCTGGGCGTTCATATACAGCCCAGATGTTTCACCGAAGATCTGCATTATCCTGAGCAGTCTTGGACCCGACGGTTAGGTTGTGTAAGGAAGAACAAGACATCGTCCGCATAGAGTGCTATGCGGTCAGAGACTTCCCTGGACCACTCAAAACCACGGATTTGTGCATCCATCCGTACCCATGCCGCAAGATGCTCCATAGCCAGTGCGAATAGATACCGAGAAAGGGGACAACCCTGGTGAGTGCCCCGCCCGATGGGGAAGGTGTGAGAGGTTGAGTCCGCGACGCGGATAGAGGCGCTAATGTCAGTGTAGAGAAGTTGAATATATTTGGGAAGGCGGGGGCCAAAATTGAATCGACTCAGGAGTGCGAAGAGGTAGGTCCAGCTAAGAGAGTCAAATGCCCTGTCGATGTCGGCCAGCAAGAGTGCCGCTGGCTCCTCAAGACGATCCACTGTCGCGATGGCATTGTGTGCACAACGAATATTGTGTTGTGTAGCACGGCCTGGCATGAAGCCAGCTTGGTCAGGGTGTACCAGGTCTGTAATGTGAGGTACTATGCGGTTGGCAATAACCTTAGCTAGGAGCTTGGCCTCCACATTGAGAAGTGATATTGGGCGATATGAGGCGTGGCATGCAGGTGGTCGGCCTGGCTTTAGGAAGACCACTATCTCTGCATGGCACCAATCTCTTGGAAGGCGCTGGTTGTCCATAGCTGCGTTAAGTGCCACCAAATATGGGGTCATTAGTGGGGACTAGTATTTTTTGTGGAATTCACACGGAAAGCCGTTTGGCCTGGTGCCTTGCCCGGGCGCATCTCAGAAAGTGTCCGTTGAAGTTCCTCTTCCGTTATTGTAATATCCAGCTCCTCTCTTACCGAGTCCGCAAGGGCCCACGGAGCCATATCATCTATACATTTATAAATAAGGGGTGGTGTAATAGTCTCCTTGGAAGCATATTGATCTGCATATTATTCTGCAAAGCTAGCTGTAATTTGTAGTGGATCGGTAAGTATCTCCCCGGTAGGGCTACGAATAGTCGGAATAATTAATGGACAATGCGCCTGTTGACATAGACGATGTAGCAATGCGCTGGATTTGTCCCCCCACTGGTATATCCTACTACGTGTAGCTAACCATGTCATTCAAGCCTCATCCATAAGTTCACTAGGATATATTTGCTGTGTATGGAGTAACTGTCGACGTGCCGCACTGCCATCCCCCACCCTGCTTCTATGTTCTAGATCTATTAGCTGGGCTTCCATCTGTACTAGTTTCTCACGGTGTTGTCTACGCTGTTCCGAGCAGTAAGCAATATCCACCCCCCAAATGGTTTCATGGCCTCCCATAGGGTCTCGTGGGACTCTACTGTTCCGGCATTGAGGGTGAAATAATCTGTGATGGTTGTGTGCATATGTGCTCTGTATCGTTCATCTTGTAGGTGCCACGGTGACAGTCTCCATCGGATTTAGAGTCTAGTCGCAGATCTAGCTGTACTGGGGAGTGATCAGAGAGGCCTCTAGGTAGAATCTCTGCCGCCTAGAGTCTATGTATGTGGGCGGTGGATATAAAGATATAGTCTATGTGGGAAAAAGACCTGTGCATACTAGAAAAATATGTATAGCCTTGGGCTGTTGGATGGAGTCGTCGCCAGGTATTCACCCAGTCCATCCCCTGAATCAGGGACCGTAGCCTCGATTCCCTTATTTCTAGTGGTTTTGCTGTGGAGCGCCATCTATCTGTATGAGGGCATATGATATCATTCCAGTCGCCCCCAACTATTGTTAGGCCCTGAGGAATCTCTGTCCATATTGTCAACAGGAGTTCCACTAGGCTCCATGCCAGGGGTGGAGGGGCGTAAACACTGCCCAGCACGAGCGGCTCGCCATACAATGTGCCCATGACCATGATATATCTACCCTGGGGATCAGACCATGTTTTGTCATGAACGAAGGGGACTCTACGATGGATCATAACAGCTACGCCCGAGAGCCCCTAGCAAACTCGGAGTGAAAAGTCAGGATGTATCCAAAGCGTGCCAGGCACGGTGTCTTGTTACCCATTAAATGTGTTTCCTGCAGAAGTAATGTCGGCTTCGTATTGTGTATCCTGGCGTAATACTGCGCCCGTCTTAACCTTATCTAATAGGCCTTGGACATTCCAGCTGACGATGCGTAGTCGCCTATTATAAGGCTTGGACATATCTAGTGGTGTAGTTGGCGGTGGTATATGCGGATGGGAGATAATGCATGAACCACATATTTAATTGTGCTGGTGTATGTAGAATGTAAAAGTATGACACTAAATATAAACAGTAACTTCCCCAAACCCCACGCCCCCTCCTTCCCACCCCAATACCTCATAAACAGTGAAGTATCTGTCGCGGCATAGTGGATCTCCCAACTCCAACGGGGGTCAGGAACCACTGATTGCCATTGGATCCCTAAAGAACTTCCCTTGTACATACAAATGTCGTCAGTATCAAAGGAAAACACTGATAAAAGTAGCCCATATTACAGTGGCGTTGGCGTTATGGATAGTGTTTTTGTATCAAGAATTAGTTAGGATGTTGTTTTTCATACATTGTCCTCTGTCGATCGAATGCAGGATTCGCTACGAGTTTTAGAGCGTCTCTTAGAGCGTGACCTGTGACGTTGTTTCCCGTTAGCCTGGGTGATCTTGCGGTCCGGGCCCCCAGACGACGAGTCTGAATCCATTCTAGGTGGAGTGTGTGGCTTCAATCTGGTGATTTCATCTGTCCAGTTGAGCACCTCTTCTGGTGATTCAAAGAAGTGTGTCCGCGATTTGTAGGACACACGTAACCTGGCCGGGAACAGTAGGGAGTACTGGCTTTGGCCTCTGTAAACGATTGCCGGCGCTGTTGAACCATTCTCGTGTAATCAGGAAATATCATTTTAGGATATGAGGTATAGTTAAGGGCCTCCTTGAGCCTGGCTTACTGCAAAATGACATTCCTGTCTTTGTAGTTTAAAAACCTGGCGATGATAGGCCTGGGGCGGGCACCGGGCGGCGGCTTCTGTTGCAGGGCCCGGTGTGCACACTCAATTATGAAGCAGGAGGACAGCACCCCAGCGGGGGCCAGTTGGTTAACCATTTAACAAGGAAGTCCTCTATGTTGTCACCCTCGCAGCCCTCAGGGAACGCCACGAAGCGGAGATTGTTGCTGCATGCTTACCCCTCTGCATCTTCGGCACACGTAGCCAAACCCATTGTGAGTGTCTCCAAGGTGGACACCTTCTTTTGAAGGGTAGCCACCGTATCTTCCACCATTGATATTCTGGTTTCTGCTTCAGTTATTCGTTGTACTGCATTGCGAAGATCTTGCCTGAGTAGCATGACATCCGAGCCAACAGCTCCAATTTTAGCCTCTAGCGCTTCTCTGGACTGTGTTATGGCTGCCAGTATGGCAGCATTGTCAGGCATGGATACCGTCGGGTCCCCTAGATTGGGAGCCTGGGCCACGACGCCTATATACTTGTCTATGGTACTTTGTTTGGCCGTCGCAACGGGGAGTTTATCCTTAGTCATATTGTAGATACCGGTGAGGGGAGCAGTCCCTATGAATATATGTAGAAGTTAATCAGTGGATCTGAGCCCAGCCAAGACAATGGCCAGGACATATAGATTATTTAGGGCGCAGTCCCTACTCTCCCCAATCACCGGGGGGGGGGAAGCCAGTGTCAATTAAGTGGGGAGCCTTGGTTGTATATGTATTGAGAATTTAGTGGTGATTCTTCAGTCACAGGACACCTCGGGCACAGTCAAAATGAGGAGTCTGTAGGGTGTGACGGCTGCACCCGTGCTAGAGGCCCTGTACTCAATCCTGTATAGGGCTAAATATAGTCTATTTATTTTTGGCCACCCTTGCTGTCCCAGTCGCACATCTAAAGTAATATATCCCTAGGGGCACTGAATATCGTGAAAATGCAACTCACCCTCTGCCAATGGTCACCCTGTGGGCAAGCATCTCACTGCCTGCATATGCAGCTACCCCCCGGAAGACCCCGCAGCCCGGATCCTGCTCCGGCCAGCCGCACCAATGTGCATTACGCCTTGTGGCCCGACAATACCGCCGATGTAGAGGCGAGGGGCAATGCTTCTTGTGGCGGCGGATGCATCGCCATACCAGCCGCCCGCCACCCGACGGTATCTGCGAGCCGCAGCCCATACACAATTCTGGCCACCCACACCAATGTGCCTCACACCTCGCGGTCCGATATGACCTCCGATGTAGAGGTGAGGGGCAATGCTACTTGTGGAGGCAGCCACGTCACAGCATCAGCCACCTGTCACCCGATGGTACCTGTGGGTCACAGCCCGGACTCAATTCTGACACCCGCACCAATGTGTATCACGCCTCGCGGTCCGATATGACCGCTGATGTAAAGGCGAGGGGCGATGCTTCCTGTGGCGCAGGTCGCGTCGTCACAGCGGCCGCCCATCACTCGATCGCAACTGTGGGCCGCGGCATGGACTGAGTTCTGGCCACCCGCACCAATGTGTGTCACGCTGCGCGGTCCGATAAGGCTGCCGATGTAGAGGCGAGGGGGGATGTTTCATGTGGTGGCAGTCGTGCCGTCACACTGGCCGTCCGCCACCTAATAAGCAGCCGCAAGCACAATCCGGGGCCCCGGTTGTACACTTGAAGACAGGCCTCACCTCCCGCCACTTCTAGCCACTCAGGCCCATGGCGATCGCTCCGCAGCCCAACACAGCTGCCGACTGCTGGATGTCTATTTCTCCCAGCATGGCCGTAGTGCCCCGGGTGTCCCAACCATCGATCACCACACCCCGCAAGTGCAACACAGCAACACCGCGGTGCCACGACACACCAGGTATTCGTTGCATCCGGGGTAGCGCGCCCAGGCGCCGCCTCCCAGCCAAGGCGGGAGATATGAAGGCCCCGGTAGCATCGCCGCTCCGTGTCACTTCGCCAGCTCGAGGGGCGATTTCAGAACAATTCTAGAGATCAGCAGAGCATAAGTGATAGCCACATGGGGCAGAAGTGCAATTTAAAGGGCTGATGCGGCAGCATAATTAACAGATTTCTGCTGGGCTATGGGAGCTCCCTTATGGCACGTCCACCATGTTGGACCTCCTGGCCATGCCCCCGAGCCAGACCTTTGGCTCAGCTCTGGGTTGACTCTCCCTGTAAATGTATTGGCTCACGCACCTCTACTGGAAATCACAAGCAACCATCTTCTGCTGAGGAGGGCACCTGCTTTAGTCCGAGCACTTGTAAAAGAGACTGCTATGAAGCCACAAGTGCACAGGCAAGCATTCATGCCCTGTCCAGCACTCATGGTGCAAATGTGCCTGGAGTGGCTGTAGGTCAGTAACAGGAGTTATTGGCCCCTTCGGGATTACATATTAAGAGATCAATTGAAAGTCCTCAGGTCCAGGGTGATTCACTAAGGCACATTGTCGGCTCTAAGCAGTGAAAATATCAGGGTGGAACCTTCACTGCATAATAGTAAATTACTTTAGGACTTGGATGTGGTATTCCTGAATCCCAAAGTAATTCTTTATTTCTCAGGATACCATTAGGGTATAACTCAAAATCCCACAACATTCCTCCTCCCTGGAATTACTGATACCTCAGTATCGGTAACTCAAGGGATGAGGAAGGCTGTCTGAAAACCAACCCACTTTTAATGAACAGCTAAGATTGCAAAAGGTGTCTTAATCAGCCAGATCAAGAAAGTCAAAATGTTCAACTAGGGGGCATATTTACAAGGAAATGATGAAGTGCGGAGCAGCTGCAAATTTTGCAGCACCACGCTCAGCCATTTCCAAAATGTAGGGATGTGCCGTATTTACAACAATACGGCGCACCCCTGTGTTTTCCCTAGCGCTACAAATAGCTGCCTAGCTCGAACACAGACACCCTTGCGCCATAGTGCAAGGGTGCCTGCGTTGCAGGGAATGATTGTTTATGTGCAGGAAGGTTTTCCTTCCTGCACATAAACAATCAATAATGGTGATTTGTTACTTCTATGTGTGCTGCATTCTGCATCACACATAGAAGTAGCCAATCACCATTATTTAATGATTGTTTATGTGTCGGAAGGGACACCTTCCTGAACATAAAAAATCATTAATGGCAATTTGCTCTTTCTACGTGTGCTGCAGAATGCAGCGCACATAGAAAATGCACAAACGAGGATAATTTAAAGTATTTCTCCTCGATGCGCCATTCTAACACCTGCTTTTGCATGGGGTTAGTTTTTGCGCTGCCTCAGAGTTACACCTCTTTGTAAATCTGGGACAGCGTCAAAAAGCAATGGGTGTTGCGGTGGAACGCCCACAAAAACATCCATTGCACGCCCCTTTCACAGAGATACCTGCGTGAAAGCGGCTTAACGCTACTTTGTAAATATGGTGCAGGGCATTGTGCCATCGGAACCTCAAAAAAAGTGACGTGCCAGTGGCACAGTCCTCTTGTAAATATGCCCCTAGGTATTGACTCCTAATAGTAATTGGTTACTGAGGACTAACAAAGGCACCGACAAGAATACATTCCCTTTTCGAGAATAAATTATTTTAGACATGTCAAAGAAATCTCAGCATCTACAGAACTCTGAACCAGCAGTCACCACAAAACTCTGCACCTCAAATTTCATAGATATCTTGAAAACGAGCACTTTATCGGTTTGGGGCGTCACAGTATAAGAGTGGTATAGAACTAAACCATTTGAAGGAATCCATACTGATGTCCAATTTAGAGCAAAATATTGACGGAAAAAGAAAATATAGAATGAGGTCTGAAAATGCATCTGAATGAGCCTTCACATCTGTCAGTATTTACTTTTACCAGTGTTAACACTTAACAGAAGACTGAATGTCACGGAGTTGTCAATCACCTTCATCCCCACCCCCTTACTTGCTTTCACCTGAATCTGCAAGTTCTCTCATAAAGGTGTGAAAGATTCCAGTTGCGACCTACTGAAAATTACCTACTTGATGCAAAACTATAACTCAGCCATGAGCGTTTCCTTTTTCAGATTAGCAAGATAGTCAAAAGGCATGCTGTCTTGCTCTTTCGACCTGTAAAACCTCTACAAGTGCACTCATTTTGTCTTTCGTGGCTTACAATGGTGTCACTTGAGTCATTAACACATTTCTGCATCAGTGACTTGTTTAATTGGCATTTCACCCTTTAATATTTCGTCTTACGATTCACGGACGTTTGCTTTAAGAAGGGATCAGCAAGGTGTGTGTGACTGTCTTTGGGGAATGTCAAGGTTACACCGATATGGGGACTTTATAATGGGATCGCTAATCTGTAAACCGAGGAGTTCAAAAAACTTCTCGAAATATTTGCTACAACTATCAATTCATTCTTGTTACAAACTCGGACATTAAACACCACCATACACCAGACATTGGTGTAAAAAAACTCTTCCCGATCTTAGCGGCTTATTTACAAGCCCCTTGCGCCACCCGTACGTCACTTTTCCCATGTTAAAAATGACGCAAAAGTGGCGCAAGAGGCTTGTAAATAAGCCCTTAGTGAGCCGATTTCCAATTATTCAGGTCCGAATCTAAAAGTGTTTGCGCGCATAAGTGACACTTAGGACCTCATTACAAATTACCCCGTATTCCTGATTTGGGTACAAAACAACAAGGTCTTTAATCAATTGAATCACAACCAATGCAGAATTCCTGCTCTGATTTCTCCCTCGCAATCTCATCAGGTAAAGCCAGGTAGAATTGAGGCATGGAAAATACAGCGGGGCTTATTTGCAAGCCCCTTGCGCCACCCGTACGTCACTTTTCCCATGTTAAAAATGACACAAAATTGGCGCAAGGGGCTTGTAAATAAGCCCCAGCATGTTTTGCAGATTGGAATGCGGAAAACTTATAGTGCGCTCACAACGTGCAAGTTGTTGTCCCCCTACTGAAACGATTTCGAAGGAGAGAGAAAAAGGAGATAGACAACTGCGGTTAATGCAGTTCAACCAAGGCGTAGCCTTTTATTCACATACCACAAAGTATCAGGGAGAAATGATAACTATAGTTAAGCAGACATTATTGTCAATAGAATACAGGACGAACGATCAGCAAAACAGCTCAAAGATTGTACAAGCAATATAACTGTTGTGTCCCCTTTCCATTACAGTGCAACACTCAGGATGCAAAGTGCCAGAAGGCCCTTTTTCGTTAACCATCTCCCATGCCATCCATGCCCTTACCAAGGGCATCCAGGAGATAATTGTCAAGGATTCCTTAGTAGCAACTTCCCTCCATCACACAGAGGGATGGCCAATACCCACAGTTCCATCCCAACGCATACACCAGGGCACCTCATAGCACTCTGTCCCCACTGGGTACCTGTCACCAGGCAACTCCCCCCAAAATGTTGAATGGTTCGAGCATTTCAAAGTTATTTCTGCTCTATGCCTTGATGCAACTGTATCCGCGGCTATGCTACTGGTGGTCCCCCCCACCGCACCCCTCCATCTAGTGTGCTCAGCTTTGATGAAGTAGTGTGATCCGGTAGCTGAGAGATGGTGAGTGGGGGAGAGAAAAAGAGGCTGATACCCCGCCTCTTGAAGCCTTAAATAATGCTCCTGTCCCGGGCACCTCTTTATGACATCACTGCCCTCCTTCGCTCATGGCAAAACAGACAAGGGACACCACACCATGACTCCTGCCTGTGCAGCAACAAATGACGCCCCTTCGCAATTTGCAGAGGGCGTCAGGCCAATATTACTGCCTTGTCCCCTATATCAGGTGTGGTACGGTAAACGCAGCACCAGGTGGTATTGGCATTACTACCTCAAATACCTCTGCCTAAGGAATGAAGCCCTTAGGCCACAAAATGCTGGTCATTTACAAGTGCAAATCCTCTTTACTAACTCACAGTTTGCGCTCATACATGGATTATCTCCCACAGAAAATTCTGCCAGTACCATGGTATTTCCAATGTCATCAAATCTGTTCACTGAGGCAGGATTGCAGGCATTTTTAGGTAGGGCATCCTGCCAAAGGTAGTGAACAAGCAGCTAATCACATGATTTGGTACTTCTTTTAAGGAGACCATTCAGAGATTTACTCTTATCCAGTGGCGGCTCCTCCGCTAAGGTGGAGGAGCGTCGCCCTACTGCCTGCAGCTCTGCAAAAAAAGGAAAAATATAATGATAATAACGCAATGTTATTAGCGTTTTAGTTTTTCGTGCTCAGGCAGCTTTGTGAGTGGGGCGGGGCTGCTCTGCTCACAGAGCAGGGCAGGGAAGGAGTGGTTTGCCCACCCCAAGTGAGCATGAATGTTTGGCCAGCCCTCTTGGGCCAGCGAAACACTCATGCGCACTTTACATGTTCTCCATCCAGGCTGCATTACCGCCTGGGTGGAGAACATGCCCCAGGCTCCCATTCCCTGGCTGAGCACCAAAAAACAGCGATCAGACCAATCACAACGCTGCATTGAAGCATTGTGATTGGTCAAGGGAGCCTAGGCGGGTGCTTTCTGATCCTGCCTCCTGTTAAGCAGAAGGAAGGAAGAGAGGATGCAGAGGACCAAGGAGAGGAGTCGGCCGGCTAGCAGGCCGGTTGGCAGGTCAGTGATTCTTTTTTTTCTTTAAAACCCCCGCCCCACTAATGGCATTGGGAAGCAGCCATCACTGCTCTTATCGTGAATGTAGTAATCTTATTTTCAAGGTGGGAAAGGGGAGAGAAAAGCCCAATTATGGTTTTCATGTGGAAAAGCTAAAAAAAAGAAAACAAACCACTGTATAGTGCAAATGTATTTTCGGTGACATTTCTTCATGTTTACAAATTTTTACCCATGTGTTTAATCCTAACAATTTGCGACAACTGCAGGCTCACAGCGGTACTTATGGGATTCTTTTGGAATTTGCAAAACTCCTTAAATTATATAAATGCATTCGTAATGCCTTTTTCTGCCTTTTTGTGAGAATCGTGGTCATACAGACTCACAAAGAATGCCACTAGTCCATCAGATAAGCTATGGTAGCAGTACATATCCTACAGAGTACTCCAATGCTCAAAATTTACGAATTCAGAATTTCCACAATTTTATAAATTCCACTTTACTAAATAATGCCGAAATGTGCATTTGTATATGTAGATTTTTTTTATTTTTTTAAAATTTTTATGTAAATTCTGTTTTTTGAATATGACAGAACAAGACAAGCTAAACAATTTGAAGACTTATGTCCCTGTAAAGAAAGCATCAAATAAGCTCACATTTGTATGTTTCTTTTTTTATTACGTTGCTGCAACATGTACCATGGTATATGTAGATTTGTGCAACAGTAAGAAATGCAGTTGCGGAGAGCTTTCCTTGACACCCCATAAAATCTGGAGGTGTCATCCCCGTTTTGGCACTTACTTCTTCCTTAGATGGGAGTACTTTGGCGTGTGTTTTTTTGAAGGTGGAGAACTATCATCAGAATACTTAGCAATAGTCACAAAGATTCAACAAAAAGACATTAAAAAAATATTTTTGAATTTAAAAAAGTTATTTTGAAAAACATGCAAAACCATATATCCAAAAATATTTCAGTCTTGTTTTAGCAACAAATTCGAATTTCGCTTATTTTACCAAAATTATATTATTCTCATTTATACATATGCTATAATTCTTGATTTTTCAATTTTTAAGCATTCAATAGTTTAAAAAAACATTTTTCTCATGCTGGACAGAAAAGTATTCAAACTTGTCTTCACATTCTTGCCCGTCTGTGGGCCTCATTTATTCGTTTTTGACTTCCTGCAGCGCCGCCCTATGGCAAAAGAAAAGGGCAGGAATGCACCGTATTTATCAGATACGGTGCACTCCTGTCCTTTTCCCCTGCGCCTGTGCACAATGGGCTGCTGTGCGCCAATGCAGGCACCCGTGCACCATTGTGCAAGGGTGCCTCGTTGAGGGGATGATTGTTTTTGTGTAGGAAGGGAAACCTTTCTACACAAAAACAATCACAAGAGGCTTCCTCCTCTTTCTATGTGTGCTGCAGAATGCGGCGCACATAGAAAAAGGAAAAACGAGGAAAAATAAAGATATTTCTCCTCATTGTGCCTCCCTTACGCCTCCCATGGGGAGGAGTATGTTTTTGGTGGTGCCTCAGATTTACAATTTCTCGTAAATCTGGGGCAGTGTCAAAAAGCCATGGATGCTGCTGGGAATGCCCCCAGCAACACCAATTGCGCGCCACGCTAACGCAGAAAACTGAGTTAAAGGGAACGATATTTATCAGGCAGTATTAAGCCAAAAAAAAGTGGCTTAGTGCTACCTGATAAATATCACGCAGGCTTCTGCGCCGGGGAACGTCACAAAAAGTGATGTTCTGGTGGCGCAAGGGGCCTCATAAATGAGGCCCTGTGTTTGTGTTTGTATGGTCATCCTCTGAATCCTCCTTCTCCCGCTCCCCTGTTTCCTTCTAACCCCTCTGACTGAATTTCAGATTCAGCAATTCTACCATAATGGCGGATTATCTATTTTCGTAAAAATAGTTTGCAAACGTTCACCAGTTCTGAATCTGTGACACATACTGAATGTGCATTTGGTATCTTGTATATGCACACCTAAAGTGCTTTAGGGTACTGGATACATTACTCTTGAAAGGGACGACCACATCCTTTACTACAGGTATATATATGAAAGTGAGTGTGACTCACAGCCCATTTTCACACTGATTGATCTGGCGCGATTAGGAACAGTGCCCTCAAACCCGTCAGTAATTCACGGTGAATCAGTTAAAGGTTTCTAAGTGAGGAGTCCATTTCCCTGGACATGTCATGCATTTCTCACATAAAGTTTGCGAATCTTAAAAAAAGTAGGCTTTTCGCTGGAAACATTTGCAAAGGCAATATATATGCCCGCTTTTTTCAGGTTGGAGCAAGTATTTTGTTTTCAGGTCAAACTTATCACATTACTGTGAGATACCCTTTCTTGACTTTGATGTGGGACGTGGTGTACAGAATGAATGGGGGAAAATAAATTATAGTTATTTGTTTCTCAGGCATCAAGACCAAACACACACATCTGCAGCAATAGCAGGACACATGCAGTGGAGGGCAGGTAGGCAGCCACAAGTCTGGGGAGTGCTGCTTGTTCTTCCTTGTTTTCTGGGAGGTGTGCAGCAGCCATGATGGAAGAAGAAGGAGGTTGATGAACAGAGGAACCGATACATCCTTTATTGATACAGTTCACTAGTACAGAAGGCTTAGCCTCAGTGCATACAGCCTTAGCATGGGCTTACATTGAGAGTTTTTAGGTGGAAATGATACCAGTCAATGGATTGAGGCTCATAGTTTCCCAGCCAGAGAGGGAGCATAGTGTTAAAATATTTTGACATCAAAAACATAGGGGCTAATTACGATGGCGGACGGACTTCAGTCCTTCCACCATCATCTCCTATTTGGGACCGCCCGCCAACAGTGCGGCAGTCCCACAATAAGAATTACGATGCGACCGCCACCGTGGTGGTCGCATTACACACCTTTAACATTGTGGCAGGTGCTGCTGGCTGCAGCACCCGCCACAATGTTAAAAAGGGATGTTTTACATATCCCTCTACTATATGACAGGCACCATGTGGTGCCTGTCACTTGGTACAGGGATATGTTGGGGGCACCATGGGTGCCCCCCAGCACCCACAGGAATGGGACAGGGGGGAAGAGGGGCCCGCTACGGGCCCCCAAAGTCCATCCCCGCCAGCCTTTTCATGGCGGTTGAACCGGCATGGAAAGGCAGGCGGGGATGGATATCATAATCTGTCCGGCGGTGTTTACCAGACACTGCCACTATTCTGGGTATTGCAGACGGTTGGAATCAATCCAACTGTCAGGACCGTGGCAGTCGGACTTTCCGACCGCCACCGATCCGACCGCCATCGTAATGTGGCAGTCTGATCGGCCCTTAGAATTGGCGGGCGGACCACCACCGACGGACTGACGGTAGCGGTCCTCCCGCTATTGTAATGAGCCCCTTAGTGGGAGAAAATATTGAAGGTAAGAATATTGGTTTTTGGATCTTTAATATTATGTTTTTTTTATTTAGTTGAAGACAATAATGTTTTATTTAATAAAGTTGTAAACAATGTCATTACAATTAGTTTGATAAATATGATATTGATAACTATTACTTGTTTTAGTATTAAAAGTTATTAGTATTATAATTATATTTGTGTTTAACTTGTTTAAGTATAGTTTGAAGTTTATATATGATTTTACGAAATGCATTATTATTATGTAATTACATTTTTAATTGATAATCAATTATGTAAATTAATTTGACTTATTATTTTAATTTCTTGTTAAATTGTTCATTTTTAATTAATTGGTATTGATTAGTTTAATTATTAAACAGTGTTAAATAATTTTATAATTATTAATTGTAATTGATTTATTCGATTTATTATTTCCATTTTTATAAAATCATAATTTTTTTAAATTAATTTTAAATGTTTGTCTGTGCTTGTTTTTTAGGGCATGTGTTTTAATTCAAAATGTTTTAAACATATATATCTTTATATTTACATTTTTATTTATGATAAAAAACAATGTATTTTGTAAATGTTAATTTATTTGTTGTATATTTAATGAATAGATATGTTTTACATAGGTTTTGGTCTATATTCAAATGTTTAAGTCAAAAAACGTAAGAGTGCGAATAGTAAATTGGACCCCTCCAAAGTCCTACACTTTCCCCACGTTCGGTTACATTAAAGCGGGAATAGTAAATTTGATACCTCCACAGTCCAACAATTTCCCTACTGCTGCTCAGATTGAAGTGGGAATAGAAAATGTCACCTCTGCAAAGTCCAGCACCTTCCCTACTGTTGCTCATATTGGTGTAGGTATAGGAAATGTGACCTATCCAAAGTCCAACACCTTCCCTACTGTTACATCGATTGGATTGGGAAAAGTAAATAGAACTCCTCCAACGTCCAACGTTTTCATACTTTTGCTAATATGGGGACATTTTTAAATGAACAAAACCACTGAAATTCACCAGTTATAGTAATCACAATTAGCTATAACTCGTGCACTAAAGTAATTATCACTCATGCCCTTGATATGCACTGCTAACTACCTCACATATTACATCATACATGACATGTTCGATGACATCATTGATAACATCACTGCAACATTTAAAATTACATCATTGATGACAACACTGTGCATGGCGGGGGCTAGAGTTATAGTAACTTTAGGGCATGAGTTATAGTTCCTTGAGATAACTATAACTATAACTGCTGATTTTATTGGAACTACTTGCGGCCTTTCACTTTTGATCACAATAGTGTCCATCAAACCCTCAGTAGGGTTGCCTTCTCGGATACTGTTCATCTATTTTATCGGACTGGACACAGGTGGTGGCCTTGCCCCAAATTTGTCTTGGAGGACCAGAAGCTGAGCTGCGACTCATGCAGGGCTCTATCCGTTCACAATCTTTATTCAATATGCATGTGGAGTCTCTGGCTACACTATTTCAATACGTAAGAGTTCCTTTCTACATGTATTCCGATGATAGTCAGCTCATTTTTGGCTTCCCCCAGCATTAGACAAGCAATTCAATTAAACAAGGCTCAGAAGCTAAAAAATGTCCTTCAATCTACCATTGGTCAAAGGCTATCAGCTTCTTCAAAGTAAACCCATCAAATTAAAATAATGTTTTTTCATTGCCAACCCTAAAACATTGTCGTTTCACTTTTTGGCTCCACGCTATAAGTTCAACACCTGGACCAGTTGAGGTCCTTGGTACCTGGATGTCTTGATTCCCTCCATTGTGACTCTGGTCTTACATATCTCTAAAGTTACTTCCGGCTGCTTTCACCAACTCTTGACTCTCATAAACATCCTCCACAATATTGACTACACTTCCCCACATTCCAGTAATCAAATCAATGCCCTTATCCAGTGTAGGCTGTACTATACCAACTCCAATTACCTGGTTTTTCTCGACAGGTATCGTTGATGCCTTCAGCTGTAGCAAAGTCACAAAGACATCTCATCAGGCACATGTCTCATCAGACCCACTTCACCACAGTTATGAATTCCTGTCATTGGCTGGCCACTGGAGAATCATTTTGGAGGATTTAAGAATTGTGCACAAGGCAATTAACAGCAGTAGCCTGAACCTGCTATCTAGCAAATTTCCCTCACCATCCTTCTTGCACACCTCGTTATTCCACTCACATTTTGCTTACTGTCTACTAACTATGGTGAAAGCTCTTCTCATTTGCCACAGCTAAGCCGTAGAATTCCCTTGTTCCTAATATGGGGGCACAAAAATATCTTCCTTTTCAGGAAACAAATACAAATGTGACTTTTTAATATGTAATATCTATTCTCTTTTTAGCTGCTGATATCTTTATCAGGTGTCCCAGGTGATCTAACCGGGTTCCTTTTTTATACGCAGCAGCATCAAGGTCTCCATACACGAACTAAATAAATACGGTTAACATAACCTAAAAATGATTTGGTTACATCAACTTGGCCAGGAAAGAACTGCACTGATGCACACTACCATCTTGCACAAGCTCCAGATTGACAAGATAGAAATGAAACTTGCAAGTAAGAGACAAATAACAAAACCTACTTTTTAGTATTGCTCGTAGCATTTCAGGCTACACATAAGTATTAGACAACAGGGGACACAGTACCCCAGTAGCCTATATATCAGGTGTGTATGAATCTGCTGAGAAGCCAAAATGAAATCTATAATTCCCTGAATTTGAATACTGTATAACACCCTATGCTAACTGCCCTAATGCTTTCCAAGAAAAGTGTGAGTATGTTGATTGCAGAAATGACTCATCAGTATATTTGTATTTGTAGGGTGCAGAGATATTATCAACAGTGTTGGTGATATAACACAAAGCTATACATTTACAATAGTTTTTTTAGTTATTTTAAGAACAAGGGGCATGATTACGATGTCGGTGAGTCGCGGACCCACCGACATCGGCCCCTGCGGGCTACCTGCTGCATTAAGATGCGGCGGGCGGAGGCATCTGGCGGAGGAACCGTCCGCCGCGCTTCGGACGTTCGGAGAGTCAGTAATCCCTACAATAGTGGCGGTGCCTGCTCAGGGATTACAATTTCCCTTTCCGCCTGCCCTTTCATGGTTGTTCGCCCGCCATAAAAAGGGAGGCAGAAAGTGTCTTTGGGGGCCCCTATGGTGCCCCCCCTAAGCATCCCTGCACCATGTGGCAGGCACTGCATGGTGCCTGTCACAGGGTGCAGGGATGTTTCAATCATGCCTCTTAGCAGTGAGGCTTGTGCTGCAGCACTTTTCCTGGCCACAGCACAAGCCTTAATGCTAAGAGGCATGTTTCGTAATTAGGCGGCCGGGACTGCCGACTCCCTGTTGGCCGGTCCCCTTCCCGCAATGATGGCGGTCGGACGTTCGTCCAACCGCCATCATAATCAGCCCCAGGGTTACAAAGTACTCAGATGATATCATTCCAGTTCATAGTGTTTGAGAACTGGATCATGGCAAATTAAGGGAAATTTTTCTTTCACTGTTCAGTAAACAACGTTCTTAAAAATTGCTACTCTTAGGGTACTGCAGACACCATTACCTCCTAAAAACAATTCTATGCACTTGCCATACTGGAATTAGGGAAGGGCATTGAATACTGATGAAATTAACATATTGGGTAAACGAGGTATGTTTATAACACTGACATAACCAATGAAGGGTATGGCCTCGTGGCCATTGCAGAGCAACAAGTGTGTTGTTTTATTTTTATCCAGGACACCTCACCCACTAGACAACAGACCTGATTCCAGGTATTCACCTATCACCATTACTACCTACAGTGTGGGGAATTTGTGTAAAATGTGGTTTTTGATGTCCGACATTCATTCTGTTATCCTGCATATGCAAATGATACATGATATGAATTTAACTGATTTTGTTTTTGTTCCAGCATCAGATAGCAATCAACTTGAGCTGATGTCTATTTGTATACATGGTCTCGTTCAAGAGAGAGCAGCATACTCTGAGCTGAAGCTGCTGAACCTGTTGGGGAATTTGATATGGAGTAATTTAAATGAGAAATTTGTCCGGAACTCTGCATTACAAGAGCACCCACCCCTAATGGAAACATCAACACCTCTGCTGTAAGCCTTTGCCAATTAAGTAAAAACAATACAGATCTTATGTACACTCGTTTGGGATTTTGAAAGTGAAACACTAACCAATGTTTGCTGTGGCTCTAGAATAACCCCTGGAGAACTATTGTCGAAAGAACTTTCTATGTTGTGTAAAAAAGGGTGGGTATTGTTAACAAAAGCCTCCAAGGTCTCTTCTTATATCACACTGAGACCAGCAGACCCCCTCCCCTTCTACATCCATGGATGACAAATGGTTTCCAAAGTCTCTTCTGAGGGAGAACTGGATAGAGCCTATAGCATGGTGTATATTTGGAAATCTCTTTCAGGACAGGAAGAGTATTCCCCCAAACAGCCCCAGCCGCTTTAGGGGATGCCAAATTTCCAAGTTTGAGATCTATTTTTATTAGGATATCTTGAATTCTCTCAAGAGAATATAGCAGCACAAGCACTATCCTATGACTGCGATTTTCTTTCCCTCCTCTGGATCCGCATAGTGAACTAGAGTTTGACATTGTGAATCAGTGGTGAATCAGTGGTTGGTGTCATGACTTCTTCATCTGCAGATTCATTCTCTTCGTGTGGGATGTGTGCAGCCAGTGTTGCAAGCCTGCACACTTCACAGCAGTTTACGTAGCAAGGATTACTTGATCATGTCCATGCCACTTTGCATCAAAGCAGCTCTTCCTCACATGCTTCATCACCACAACCCAGTCACCCATTTCTGGGTCATGGCAGGACTCCTCACTTATCAATGGTGTATTCAACTTCAGCAGATGGAGATAGAGCGTGCCACATCAGCCTAGTTTAAATGGGCAGAAATACAGGTGATTTGCCAATTCCTGTTACAGCCAGGAAAATCCCCGGTGGTAAGGAGCAGAAAAAACTGCAAAATGCCCACCTCACCATGAGAAATGACTCCCATAGCAAGGTGGTAATTTTTGGGGGGGATTTTCAAAAACAAAACCCGGCTTTGGGATTTTGTTTTTGAAAATAAAAAAACTGCAACTTTGCCATATGCCTCCATCATGTTTATTGGAGCAGTTACAATGCATTAGTAGTAACTTCCTTGATGGCGGTTCCTGTCAATGGTTGAAATTTCACACAGTCCAATGGACATTTTAAAATTTGGCAGTCGGGAACTTAGGCCGGGTGATGGAGTAATTTACTCCATCACCCTGGCGGAGGACAGCCCAACCACCAAATATAAAATTAAGCCCTATGTCTGAGCTCTAGAAAGGTACTGATGCATGCATTATCCCAGGGCACAGGATCACTCCCATCACTGTGAGTAACCCTCTGTAAAGGCTTTGCCATCAGGAAAACATTTGGAATCCACTGACAACAGTAGCCAACCATTCCCAAAAAAGTTCTCGCTTCTTGCTGGGTCTTTGGTAGGCCAATTTTCAGAATTGCAGCAATGCATTCTAAGACACCTCCCTCTCTCTTTTCACAATTTGATGACCCAAGTAAACAACTGCTTTCTGGCGATATTGCAATTTTTACAGTCACACTTTATGGCCATGCTCCACAAGATGATTCAGTAGGGCAATTGTGGTGCAATCCTCTCTCGTTTTGGATGCGATCATCAGGTTGTCAATGTACTGCACCAACATTGAATTATAGAGGTGGTACAGACTCTCTAAATCTTTCTTCAGAATTCGGGAGAATATTGATGGACTCTATGTAAGTCACTATGTGATTTGACACCAAACTATTACTGTCTTTAAAAATCTGAACACAAAGAGATACTGGCAATCCTCATGAATAGGAATGGAGAAAAATGATTGACTCAAATCCATTATATTAAACCACTGCACGTCAACAGGTATTTGGAATGGGATGACAGCAGGTTCAGTACCACAGGACAACATGAGACTACAATATTATTCATTTTGGGCAGGTTTTGCATATTCTCCATTTTCCGCTCTGTGTTTTAATTCCCATGATTGGAGGGTTTGAATGCTTCCTATCACTTCTTTTAAAACGCCATGCTCAATTATTTTATCAATGACAAGTGTCATTCCCTCCTTTGCTTCACTAGTAAGGGCCTAATTACGAGTCTGGTGGTCCACGGTCCGCCAGACTCTTGGCGCTATTACAATTAAGGCAGCCAGACTGCCACTCCCTGGTGGTGTTACGATGGTCAGGAGACCACAATATGCTTGGCAGGCTGTCGCGGTCCCACCAAGCATATTATGAGTTTCCTCTCGACCACGGTTTTCATGGTGGCTCCTTCTCCATGAAAACCGTGGTGGAGAAGAAACAAAGGGGTCCCAAACAGGCCCCCTTGTGCCTCTGTGCCATGAGGTGCATGCAGGGGGGTACAACATGTGCCTACCTGTGTGCATGCACCCCAGTTCCTACAAGGTATGGACTTTACAGTCCATGCCGTGCAGGAACTCTTTTTGGCGTTCCCATGGAGGTGGCTATTTTCAGAGCACCAACATGGGAACGTAAAAAAAAAGCCCGCCAGACACAAGAAACACTCGTAATCTGATGGGTGGCCGGACCATGAGTTTACTGGTGCTGCAGCGGGGCGGACCCGGCGCCGCACCGCCAAACTCATAATCACGCCTAAAGGTTGAACTGAAGAGTATTAGTATACATTGCATTAGGTTTCACCTTAATCTGCACTGACTACGCGCTTTTTATTAATCTGAATTATTTCCCTGTACAATTTCAAACCTCGTCTTGCACTGTGTGTCTTAAATCAGGGAGCAAATCCTCTTTTGCGAGAACTGGGAACAAACGCACTCATGACTCTTGTGATTTTAACATGAAAACAAAATCTTCGTCCTGCATTTGAATGGCTACCCCATCCACTGTACAATAACTTATGCAATTCATTTTGCACAAAAGATCATGACCAAACTAATTAACTGGAATCACAAATTATAAACTGGCGATCATTCTCAGTCTATCCAATTTTTACAAGGACCCTTGCTGACACCATATCAGTGATTTGCTCATACTAATGCCTTCAACTAATACTTCTTTTCCCCAAGAGGTGTAAGTTGGGAACCTCCATTGGCCTAACAAGGGAACGAGAACCACCTGCATCAATCAAAAATGATATTGGGTGGCCATTCACCTCACCATCTACATATGGGTCATTCTAGTCATGTCTCGGGCTGCACCAAGCACTTAATCCTCGTCCCCCCTCAGGCACAATATTTGTGCCTTTATTTGGCTCAGTCCAGTAGGAACTATACTCAGAGTTCCTGTGAAATTTCATAGAAAATTGTTGCTCATTATTGAAGGATTTTGCTGAAAACCAGGATTCTCTTGAAAATTCAACATTTTATTCTGCATATTATAATTCGTCATTGTACCTGAAGGCAAGTTTCAATGGAACTGCTTTTTACTCTGCATGTTTTGACAGAGGTGAGTAGGGCTTGGAATGCAAACCCTTCCGTGTAATCTGATTCATGTTCTGTCATATTTTTTGAATCACTTTCTACTAATTTTGCACTCTTTCTAGATTAAACCAACACTTCAGTTTCCAATGTCCAATTGTCCTGCATATATTACATGGCATAGTCCTTTTCTGCATATTAATGTTAGCATTAGCCATATTTGAATTGTTAACAGAACCTCTTCATTTGCCTTGAATAATAACCTGTGGAAATGTCATTCCATTTTGCCCCAATTCAAAATCATTACTGTGCACACCAACTCCCTCCATCCCCGAATTTGCACCTGCGACAAAACCAGAATAAAACCCAGGATCTGACATTTGGTAAGGGTTCCCTTCCTGGCCACCTGTCTAAAAATACTTAATCTATGCTACCATAAGCTTTTCCTTGACTTTCCTATGCTTGGCATAAAAAATTCACTACAATACTGCTCATCAAGAGATTTTGCTTGCCAACACATCACACTCTGCTGAAAATGGGAACTAGTATTTGGATGCAAGCCCAACACAAATGCTGAAACGAATCCACTAGCTCTTTCTTTAAGCTTTGTAAAGTTTTTCATAAATGTCAGTGATCAGATCTTGTCCATGGCACATGAATATATTGACCTCCATGTACTTCTCTGTAAGGTATTCCTACAAACACTTCCCACTCAGAATCACTCACACTAGTTCTCATTTCTTTTTCCTCTTTCTTTTGCTTTAACCCTTTCATTAACAATTTTTCTCTATATCCTTTCAAGTTCTCCCAAGAGTTTGTTTTATTATTTCTCTAATAAATTCTCACCTAATATCGTCCATGTCTCGCATTTCACTGTCACTCATTTCCATTCTATATTTTCTGTGCAATCTGATTATATACAAATCCACAACAAGTTCACCCGCTAATTATTGAAGGTTTTTATATGCATCATACACACACCTTGCTGCTACTTTACTCAAATTCCTCAACTCTTCTTCATTATAGGACAGTATTCTGTCTTCATCAATAGTACCATTTGCAAATTCTATCAACTCAATTTAAAATCTAATAATATCAATTTCTTCTGGTGCTTGTACTGCTAGTGCACTGGTACTAGGTAGTACCTTAACACCAGGAACTAGTACTAATGGAGCAGAACTAGGCTCTATAGCTCCTCTCGCCTCTATTTGGGAACTCTGATCGTCATTATACGAAGGTGGTCTAGAAGTCAACAAATCATCTAAAAACCCATCCTCCTCATCAGAATCACTGGATTCTTTTTTTCTTTCTAATTTTTAATTTAATTTTTGTCATTATTTGTTATTTTCTTTTTGTCTATTTGTTTTAAAATTGAACAGACACTCCCTTTCCTTCTACCACGTCCTTTCTCCGTGCTTTCTATTGAGTTCACCTTCTACCGTCTATCCAGTGACTCACTGCTTTTCCAACATGACATTTCAACATTTTCCTATTCTCCTTTTCATTCACCACAAAACTCTATTCATTCAATGGCTCGAGCTCTGCAGGTCTAGGCTGTGGTTGCGCTTCGTACATAGCACGTCTCAAATACTCAGGGGCTTATTTACAAGCTGCTTTGCATCGCTCTTGCACAATGCAACATGGTGGAAGAGCGACACAAACCTTACCTCAGATTTATGAAGCCATGCAAGGTCACTTTGTGTGACCCTGAGTGGCTCCATAAATCCGAAGTAAGGCAATGCATTGCAAATGGATGCATTGTCTTACTCTGCCCTGGGAAGGCGTTCCATGGGTGTTGCGTGGGTGTTCCCAGATTTACCAGAACTGGTAAACCTGGGAATGCACCAAAAAGGTACACATTCCAAGGAGAGGCATAAAAGGGAGAATTATCTTTACTTCTCCTAGTTACTACCTCTTTCTATGTGTGCTCCATTCTGCAGCACACAAATAAAGAGAAAAATGCGTCTCAGGATTGTTTTTGTACAGAAAGATGTCCCTTCCTGCACAAAAACTATCCTGCATGCAACATAGGCACCCTGTCACCATGGTTAAATACGGTGCTTTCCTGCCCTTTTCCTGTCACTCAGTGCAGTGCAGCAAGGTGACTTGCTGCACTGCACTGCGTAACTTTTTCATAAATAGGCCCCACAGTCTTTCTCACATTAAAATAACATTCAAAGGAAAACACATATGTTTATTTTCAGCATAACACTTATTGTGCCATATACAAGTATGAAGTCCCACATTTATCAACATTTTATGGGCAAGTGATCCTTCAGGTGGAACTTTATCTCCCTCACAAGAGGCAGCTGCAGACTATTTCAGAGCAACACCCATTTTTATTCGTTTTACATTGAGCAATACAAGCAAATAATCAATCAGAATTCAATTTCAAAATGAAACTTGAAACACAACAAAAAAGCTCTGTCTTCCTACTGGATTATGGGAATGGAATCAAACTCAGCACAAATTGGGGAAAGCACTACAACAAAATTTTCAACCACACTGAGATAAATTTGCAGCCAGTGGCAAACTATCTCTGATTTTGTGCATCTATTTTCTGTGCATAGCGAAATAAACAAAACAGCCCTACATACTCTAAATGAATTTAGATCATTAAGGAATCATAATGGGAAAGATACTTTTTGATGTGTTGAATCAAGCCTTCAGAAGATAACACACTTAAATAATTATTATCTCGAGATACTGGATTACTTGGAAACCGATAACCCAAACCAAAATCACATTAAAACACAAAATTTCTGTAAAGACAATTCAAAACAATTGTAAGCAATTCATGTGAATAATATACAATGCAATACAGATTTTACTTTCAATGCAAATGATGTACAACAGACACAAAAGCATGTCACCATGCCACAAAATCAATCAGGATGTATAAAGTGCAGCTAATCACGTGATAGGGTATCCAGGCACTTGCAGGTCCCAGAGGCTTATTCGAACAGCCCGGTCTTGAGGGCCATTTGGAATTTCAGAAGTTAGTTGATTGTCCGGAGTTGCGTGGGGAGGCTGTTCCAGGTCTTTGCTGCAATGTGGGAGAAGAAGCTTTCTGCACTTCAGCTTTGATAGATGAGGGGAGTATGGGCAAGATAAAGGGAGACGGAGCGAAGTTTTCTCGACGGTTGGTGTAAGTTCAGGCAGTAGTTAATGTAGGCGGGTCCTTGGTTGTGTAGAGCCTTAAAACATATCGTTTTTGTATACTTATAATGGTAAATACAAAAATGTCTAGACAAAATTTGCTAAAAACTATAACAAAATATTGGTTTTTATTATATATATAGTATAAAGTAGAAAATCCAAAATATATTAACATATAACATTAAAATAATATGAAATTAATAATTTTAAGTATTTAAAAATATATACAAATATGTACTGTATTCATATTATAACACAAAAACATATATATATATATATATATATTATCTACTGGCGGTCGCCAGTAGATAGTTATAGTTACAACCTATTATCCATAGGAAATCCGCGACATTCTATTTGAAATAACTCTCTTGCCGGTTGACGTATCTTCGCAAAATTTTCAAACTTTGTGGCCCGCTCCGGTCCGCTCCTACCCTGAAAGTCTCGGGGGATTCGTCAAGCGGGGGCCGAGAAAAAGGGGGGTCCCAAAACGCGTTTTCCCCATGCATTTTTCCATAGGAAACTTTAGACACGGCTACAGCCCGAACTGCTGAACGGAATTACACCAAATTTGGCAAAGAGGTAGTTCTTGGTTCAGAAAGAACCCTTTTTGTTAAATGGTGTAAATCCGTTCAGTAGTTGCTGAGAAAATGAAAAGTAAAAAGATAGTGATATCTATGGGCACGGAGGATTCGCGCACCCTCAGCGCACCCTGCGCGCACCGTCCCGATCACGAGCTGAATGTTAATTGGCTGTCAGCTGGCTGTCAACATTCCGATTCAGGAAATGTTGGCAGCCATTTTATCCCTCGGTAGAACCGAGGGACAGAAACAAGTGCACAAAGCGCACAAAGGGGGCAGGGTAGAAACACCCTGACCCCCTAGGTTTGCTCAGGAGGTCCCACAAGGACCCCCTGGGCAAAAAAAAAAATAATTTTTTTTTAAATCGGCAGGATGCGCTCAGGGTGCGCGAATCCTGCCGAAAAAAAATCGAAGCGCGTTCTCCGCGCTTCGATGTTAATTGGCCCCTGGGTGGCCCAAGTCCCGGGGGCATGGTGGGGGGGATAATTTAATGTGTGGGGGCCTCAAAGGGCCCCCAAGCCCGGGGACCGCCACCCCCGGGGCTTTTTTAAAAATGGTGCGGGAAGGCTCTGAGCCCTCCCACAGCCCCGGGGACCACCACCTCCCCGGGGCTTTTTTAAATTAATTTAACAACCTGTGTGGGGGGCTCCAGCCCCCACACGCCCCGAGACCGCCACCTCCCCGGGGCACTAACAAATTAAAATGGGGGTCCGTTTTGGACCCCGAAGCCCGGGGACCACCACCTCCCCGGGGCTGTGCTGATGTAGGGAGGGGGCCGCGCGGCCCCCCTCCTGGAGCCCTTGATGGCCCTGGGGACCGCCACCCCCCAGGGCCGGCTCCTGCAGTGTCCCGGGGTGCCTACCCCGGGACACTGTAGTTGCTATGGCAGTACGGGAGCCTCGCGGCTCCCGTCCTGCCATAGCAAACTGCTTTGGATATTGGAAGAGAGAGCAGGGAAACCTGCTCTCTCTCCAATATCCAAAGCACATTGCTTTCCACATGGGGAGCAGCATGTCAGCTGCTCCCCATAAGGAAAAGCAATGTCGGCTCCCAAGGGACGTGGGGAGCCGGCGGGACTGTGGGGGGATTGGGGACCCCCCCACAGTCCCCAACGGAGAGGGCCAGCCCCGGGGGATGGGGTCCCCGGGGCAAGTAGTGGCCCAGGAGGGGGGCCACGCGGCCCCCCTCCCCAAAAAAGAAAAATAAAAAAAAATGGAAAGGCCGGCCCCGCGGGATGGGGTCCCCGGGGCCTTAAATGGCCAGAGGAGGGGGGCCACGCAGCCCCCCTCCAAAGAATAAAAATAAAAAGGCCAAGCCCCGGGGGATGGGGTCCCCAGGGCCAATACAGGCCCAGGGAAGGGGGGCCACGCAGCCCCCTTCCCGTTTTTTTAATTAAAAATTAAAAAAAGGGGTAAGGCACTGGGGGATGGGGTCCCCAGGGCATAAAAACAGGAAAAAGGAAGGGGGCCACACAGCCCCCTTCAGGGGACAACATTTTTTTTTTTTTTAAACGATCGGGCCCGCAGGCCCCGCCCCTTCCTTCACCACTCTGCAAACGCGCCCCCTGGCGCGTTTGCAGAGAGGAACAATTCCCCTTGAATACTGGGGGTCACTGGGGGCCAACTAGCCCACCAGGAACCTCCAATATGCGCCAGGGGCTGCGTTGCAGAGACGTGTAGAGAGGCCACACCCCTTTTACACCTCTCTGCAACGCAGCTCTGTGGTGCTTTTTGGAGGTATATGGTGGGCTAGTTGGACTCCGGGACCCTCAGGATTCAAGGGGACTTAATCCCCAACTTAAAACGCGCCACGGGGCGCGTTTGCACAGTGGTGAAGGGAGGGCGGGGCTTCAGGTGACATGTGTGCAAACAGGCCCCGTGGCGCGTTTTAAGATGGGGAATTAAATCCCCTTCAATCCTGAGGGTCCCTGGGGCCAACTAGCCCAACAGTTACATCCAGAAAGCGCCACAGAGCTGCGTTGCAGAGAGGTGTAAAAGGGGTGTGGCCTCTCTACACGTCTCTGCAACGCAGCCCCTGGCGCATATTGGAGGTTCCTGGTGGGCTAGTTGGCCCCTAGGGACCCTCAGGATTCAAGGGGACTTAATCCCCCAACTTAAAACGAGCCACGGGGCGCGTTTGCACAGATGTCACCTCAGGCCCCGCCCCCTCCCTTCACCATTGTGCAAATATTCCTCTAAAATCAGCCGAAATACGAATTCCGATTTACTCAGCTGTTATCAGGAGAGACCTCAGTGCTGTATCTTTCAGCCCAGTACTGGTCCTGAAAAGTAATTCTAACCATACTTACAAGTAACTTGAATTTCCTTCCATAGGCTAACATTGACTGGTTTCACTTGGAAATTCTTCTAAGTGTGGAGTTTTGGAACTTTAAAATATTCCTGTAAAATCAGCCGAAATATGAATTCCGATTTACTCACCTGTTATCATGAGAGACCTCAGTGCTGCATCTTTCAGCCCAGTACTGGTCCTGAAAAGTAATTTTAACCGTACTTACCGGTAACTTGAATTTCCTTCATAGGCTAACATTGACTGGTTTCACTTGGAAATTCTTCTAAGTGTGGAGTTTTGGAACTTTAAAATATTCCTCTAAAATCAGCCGAAATACGAATTCCGATTTACTCACCTGTTATCAGGAGAGACCTCAGTGCTGCATCTTTCAGCCCAGTACTGATCCTCAAAAGTAATTTTAACCGTACTTACCAGTAACTTGAATTTCCTTCCATAGGATATCATTGCCTGCTTTTTGCTGAAAAAGTTTCTAAGTTTTGATTTTTGAAACATACAAATATTCCTGTAAAATCAGCCGAAATACGAATTCCGATTTATTCACCTGTTATCAGGAGAGACCTCAGTGCTGCATCTTTCAGCCCAGTACTGGTCCTGAAAAGTAATTTTAACCGTACTTACCGGTAACTTGAATTTCCTTCCATAGGCTAACATTGACTGGTTTCACTTGGAAATTCTTCTAAGTGTGGAGTTTTGGAACTTAAAAATATTCCTCTAAAATCAGCCAAAATACGAATTCCGATTTACTCACCTGTTATCAGGAGAGACCTCAGTGCTGCATCTTTCAGCCCAGTACTGATCCTCAAAAGTAATTTTAACCGTACTTACCGGTAACTTGAATTTCCTTCATAGGCTAAGATTGACTGGTTTTCAGCAAAAAGTTTCAAAGTGTTGATTTTCACAAACTACAAATATTCCTTAAAAATCGCCTGTATGACTTAAACGCATTCTTTCAACTGTTTACAGGAGATGCACCAGTGCTGGATCCAGGATCCAACACTGAGTAAGAAAAAGTAACGATAACAGTTTTTACCTGCTAAGTGAATTTCCTTCCATAGGATAACATTGGTGATTCTATGAGAAAAAGTTTCTAAGTGTCAACTTTTAAAATACAATAATATTCCTTAAAAATCACGACTGTAACCAAAACGCTTTTACTCAACTGTTTACAAGAGATGTACCAGGACTGAATCTAGGATCCAGTCCTGTGGTTACAAAAGTAATCCATAAAGTAACTAATTGCATTTAACTAGAAATTCACATTGAGCTGAATGTTGCATTGTGTTTGAAAATGTGTTGCCCATTGCAACAACTGTAACTACTGTACTTAAAAGTCTATTGCCTATCTGCAAAGTATTTAAACTAAAGTAATTCATTCTGAGAAAGTATTTTTTGTAATGTAATGTATAATGTAATTACAATGTAATTGAAAAAATAAAATATGTAAAAAAAATTGTTTCTAAAAATGTAGTAAATCAGTATGAAAAAAATTAATATAACAATTAATACATTTAAAATTGTCATTTACAAAACCTTTGAAATTCACTGAAAAACCGTAGGTTTCAGGCACGTTATAGTTAGAAATTAGCATTTAAAAAACCTTTGAAATTCACTGAAAAAACCATAGGTTTCAGACACGTTATAGTTACAAATTAGCATTTAAAAAACCTTTGAAATTCACTGAAAAAACCATAGGTTTCAGACACGTTATAGTTACAAATTAGCATTTAAAAAACCTTTGAAATTCACTGAAAAAACCATAGGTTTTAGGGACAGTTATAGTTACTTGGACATTGCACTCGTACAAAACCCGTGAAATTCCCCCGTTATAGTTAGTTCAGCTAACTATAACTCGCGCCCGCAATGCACTGCTGATGACGTCACATATTACATCACTCATGACATGATCAGTGACATCACTGATGACATCACTGATGACATCTCAAATGACATCACTGATGACATCATCCACGTGATAATCTGATGCACCTCCTCACACCCTAATATAACCTTTGATACACCCACTCTAAATTACAGACTGCCATTCGCAAAACCATAGACACTCCAACACCAATAACTACATACCCACTCACTGATTCTTAGGTCTACACACACACATCCACTCACTCACCCGTACAGTCACTCATACTTACGGTCACTCAGTACAGGACTATCATATGCACTCTTACTCCTATATAGACACTCAAACAACGCCACTCATCCATAGAGATACTCACACACCATGTCAGTCATGCAAATAATTAAACACACTGCCATTTACTCACCTATACAGTTATACACACACCAGCTCACTTACTCATACAAATAGTAGCACATTGTTACGCTCTTATACAATCACTGATACAAGCACACACTCATCCATACAGCCACTATCACAATCACTCACTCTTGCTTATAGCTATTTATATACTCCAACACACATATATACTGCCTTTCACATATGTAGTTACTCACACATGTACCACTGGGACATACATTCACTCACTAACACACTCTTACACACACTTACCCACCCATACAGTCTATCACAGATGCACTCTTGAAACCATCCACCCAGTGAATCACCCACTCACACATCTATGCACAGAGTTGCACACACCCCTCCCACACAAACACTCAGGCACCCATACAGATACTCAGACAAGCATTCAATAACTCATATAGACACTCATGTAGCTATTCACAAACACATGCAGCCACTTACACAGCAACAGACAGACGGATACAGACATTGATCCAGTTTAGTCACTAACCCATGCATTCAGTAAGATACGTTAAATCACTGACTTATAGAGTCAGTCACGCATCTACTAAATCATCCATACAGACACTTACACACCCACTCATTCTTCAATACGTCTTTTCCTATATATATTAAAAATATTTAAACTTTACAGAAACACACAGTCACTGGATGATGTCATCAGTGATGTCATCAGTGATGTCATCAGTGATGTCATTTGAGATGTCATCAGTGATGTCATCAGTGATGTCACTGACCATGTCATGAGTGATGTAATATGTGACGTCATCAGCAGTGCATTGCGGGGCGCGAGTTATAGTTAGCTGAACTAACTATAACGGGGAATTTCACGTGTTTTGTACGAGTGCAATGTCCAAGTAACTATAACTGTCCCTAAAACCTATGGTTTTTTCAGTGAATATATATATATATATATATATATTCACTGAAAAACCATAGGTTTTAGGGACAGTTATAGTTAGTTGGACATTGCACTCGTTCAAAACCCGTGAAATTCCCCGTTATAGTTAGTTCAACTAACTATAACTCGCGCCCCGCAATGCACTGCTGATGACATCACATATTACATCACTCATGACATGGTCAGTGACATCACTGATGACATCACTGATGACATCTCAAATGACATCACTGATGACATCACTGATGACATCATCCACGTGATAATCTGATGCACCTCCTCACACCCTAATATAACCTTTGATACACCCACTCTAAATTACAGACTGCCATTCGCAAAACCATAGACACTCCAACACCAATAACTACATACCCACTCACTGATTCTTAGGTCTACACACACACATCCACTCACTCACCCATACAGTCACTCATACTTACGGTCACTCAGTACAGGACTATCATATGCACTCATACTCCTATATAGACACTCAAACACCGCCACTCATCCATAGAGGTACTCACACACCTAGTCAGTCATGCAAATAATTAAACACACTGCCATTTACTCACCTATACAGTTATACACACACCAGCTCACTTACTCATACAAATACTAGCACATTCTTACGCTCTTATACAATCACTGATACAAGCACACACTCATCCATACAGTCACTCTCACAATCACACACTCTCGCTTATAGCTGTTTATATACTCCAACACACATATATACTGCCTTTCACATATGTAGTTACTCAAACATGTACCACTGGGACATACATTCACTCACTAACACACTCTTACACACACTTACCCACCCATACAGTCTATCACAGATGCACTCATGAAACCATCCACCCAGTGAATCACCCACTCACACATCTATGCACAGAGTCGCACACACCCCACCCACACAGGCACCCATACAGATACTCAGACAACCAATCAATAACTCATATAGACACTCATGTAGCTATTCACAAACCCATGCAGCCACTTACACAGCAACAGACAGACGGATACAGACATTCACCCAGTTTAGTCACTAACCCATGCATTCAGTAAGATACGTTTAATCACTCACTTATAGAGTTAGTCACGCACCTACTAAATCATCCATACAGACACTTATACACCCACTCATTCTTCAATACGCCTTTCCCTATATATATTAAAAATATTTAAACTTTACAGAAACACACAGTCACTGGATGATGTCATCAGTGATGTCATTTGAGATGTCATCAGTGATGTCATCAGTGATGTCACTGACCATGTCATGAGTGATGTAATATGTGACGTCATCAGCAGTGCATTGCGGGGCGTGAGTTATAGTTAGCTGAACTAACTATAACGGGGGAATTTCACGGGTTTTGTACGAGTGCAATGTCCAACTAACTATAACTGTCCCTAAAACCTATGGTTTTTTCAGTGAATTTGTAAGGTTTTTAAATGCTAATTTCTAACTATAACGTGCCTGAAACCTATGGTTTTTTCAGTGAATTTCAAAGGTTTTTTAAATGCTAATTCCTAACTATAACATGTCTGAAACCTATGGTTTTTTCCAGTGAATTTCAAAGGTTTTGTAAATGACAATTTTTAAATGTATTAATTGTTATCTTTACTTTTTTGATACTGATTTACTTCATTTTTTTAAACTATTTATTTTTAGATATTTTATTTTTTAAATTACATTGTAATTTCCCTTCCCGTTAATTTTTTTTTTTTAAATCAAAAAGGGGTCAGGCCTTGGGGGATAGGGTCCCCAGGGCCCAAAAAAAGTAAAAGAAGAGGGGCCACACAGCCCCCCTTCCAAAAAACAAAAAAACACACATCGTGCCGAGGCTCCGCCCCCTCCCAGCAACACTCTGCAAACGCGCCCTGTGGCGTGTTTTAAGTTGGGAAATGAATTCCTCTTCAATACTGGGGGTCCCTGGGGGCCAACTAGCCCCCCAGGAACCTCCAGTATGCGCCAGGGGTCTGCGTTGCAGAGAGGTGGTCGAGGCCACTCCCCTTTTTACACCTCTCTGCAACGCAGCTCTGTGGCGCTTACTGGAGGTACCTGGTGGGCTAGTTGGACCCCAGGGACCCTCAGGATTCAAGGGGACTTAATCCCCCAACTTAAAACACGCCACGGGGCGCGTTTGCACAGTGGTGAAGGGAGGGGGCGGGGCTTCAGGTGACATGTGTGCAAACAGGCCCCGTGGCGCGTTTTAAGATGGGGAATTAAATCCTCTTCAATCCTGAGGGTCCCTGGACATTGTTTACGCCACCAATACTGTGCACCACAACCTCGGACTCTCTGTATTGGCGGCGTAAGCAATGTTTCTCGCCTCAGCAAACCCACATGGGTAAGAGATTTTATTATTTTGCTCAACACGGCAGCACCCACTTGGGCATGATAATGGGGAACTACGAGGACCACCATGCACGGTATTGTTGCAACGCCCACAGGGGCGGGACTATAAATATAAATTAGTTCCCCACGGCAGCTGTGTTTGAACTTTGCCAGTGATCAAGGACACAGTGATCGTCTGAAACGCGTTTGGCTTTGTAAAGGACTGAAGGTGTGGAACTGTTTATTCCTGCAGCCTGCAACATTAAAGGTTTAAATCTCTCTGATTGTGGCGTCTTCAATAGGGCACTCTGTCTGTTGGATATATTATATATATACAACCGCCAAACGGTGCTCGCGCACCGTAATCGCCTTACCCCTTCCTCTCCTCAGCGGTGGTCCACAGCAAGGGGGCGAGCCTCTTAACATACGAACCAACGCCGTTTACGATGAAAAACAGCTACTGTGGACACAGTTTCCTTTTAAAAGCAGCTTTAATACAAATCAATAACCAGCTCAACGCGTTTCAGGAAACACTCCCTTGCTCACTCGTGAGCAAGGGAGTGTTTCCCGAAACGCGTTGAGCTGGTTATTGATTTGAATTAAAGCTGCTTTTAAAAGGAAACTGGGTCCACAGTAGCTGTTTTTCATCGTAAACGGCGTTGGTTCGTATATATATATATATATAAAAGTCAATTTTGCTACTTCTGTCTCCCCACGCCCAAGGCAGAGGATCGCTGTGGCCGGCGGAACGCGCCGGACATAGATACCATAATCAAAGTTCAATGAAGCGATCACTCGGAGGTAGTGTACTCATCAGTTGATGGTTTATCCCAGTTACGCGTTTTGCCTGTAGAACAGACTTGTTCACACACTGCATTGTGGGAACAGTCACCAATACATACAGAGTATAGAAACAGATGAAGGACAACATACACTTTAACCACTGATACCAAAATGGCATCCATTTTGTAATGTTGTATATAGTCTAGCCATGTATTACAATATCATACATTTTCTGCCTTTCAACCGTAATGTGAGCCTCATTCAAGCGCACACAAAATAAACACAAAGTGTCGTATGTTGCCTGGTGCTGCATGTGTGCGAGTTTATGTTACTATCACCATATGGGTAATAGGCAGCAAGTGCGTAGCCTATCTTCCTGGGAGTTTTACAGGAGATTCTAAGCCTGGTGCTATGTATCTAACCACTCTCTATGTCCTGCGTATCTCAGGAGACAAGGCGAAGTGCCCTAGAGCTGGTGGAGAAGATGTTAAAAGACAGCGATAAAAGCTCGTAAATAATCTTCAACAATATAGGTCATGTGAGGTGTAATGATTAATGTTCTCGACATAGTGCCAGGATGTAACAATGAGAAGAGGTCACAAACATGATACTCTGTTATGAGTCTATCCCAACAAAAGTGAAAAAAACAAGATTTCCACATCTAACTACAAAAAATGTGTCGTGATCTAAAAAAAAACCCAGATCAATTGAGATAAAGTTCAAGGTAATGGAGAACGGATCTCTTATCTGTAGGGTGTCGCCCTCCACCGTGGTGGTTCTGAAGGAAAGGTTAGGGGAGTGCACTTTCGAAGATTCTCTAAGTTGGCGCCTTCATTTTCTTCCTGTGATAAAAAGAAAATCAACTATGAGAAAGTCTCACAGTGTAGGTTAAGATTTAAAAAAAAAACATTAACAGATTTAACAAACGTTTTGCATACAAATTACTAGTTTTGCATTAAACAGTGTACAGAACAAATATACAGTTTCGAGCAACACGAGATGCAGACATCTGTAAAGTGTTAGGAAGGCCCCATAAAGGATTACTTCTAAAGGAGGGAATACTATCCTTAGTTACGTAGATGGATACTCATTTCTTTGTCCTGATTCAGCCCATCCGGGTTTTTAGTTTGGAGATTGATTATGTGCCAAGATTCCCTCTTGCGCAGATTTAAGACTCTATTACCTCCCCTATGGTTCTTCTGAATTTGTTCTATTGCAAAGAACGTCAAAAGGGAGTTATTGGAGAGATGATAGTCTGCAAAATGTCTGGCTACCGGGTAATGGGGGTCTTTATTGCTGATGGCTCGCATGTGTTCCAGAACCCTCTTTTTAGTGGCCAGAGTAGTACTCCCTATGTATCTCTTTTTGCAAGGGCATTCTAGAATGCAAATGGTGAATGTGGTCCCACATGTGAGGAATTGATTGATGTTGTTTTCAGCTGTCGGTGTGCTGTACGATTTTCTCATAGTACTGTTCTCCGGCAAGCCTTGCAGTGGCCGCAGGGAAAGAATCCCTGTAGACCAAGGTGTGTTTTGAGGTGTGCATTGGTGATATCCCCCTTAACTAACAAGTCTCTAAGATTCTTACCTTTCCTGTATGTAATTTGGGGTCGGTCTGGTAATCTGTGACCAATGGTCGAATCACTGGAAAGAATGTTCCAGTTCTGATTCAGGATTTTAGAGATTTTTTGGGACTCTTGGTTATATGTGAGGATCACCCTGGTTGTAGAGTCTTCTTTTTGTGCAGGTTTTTATTTTAGAGTTTCTTCTCTTTTGATTTTACTAACCTTCTCCTTAGCCCTCTCCAGCACCCATCTGGGGTATCCTCGTTCCCTGAACCGTGTCATCATATTTTCTTGTTCAGCTATGAAGTCCTCTTGGGTGCTGCAGTTTCTCCTTGCTCTCAGCAGCTCCCCAAATGGGATACTCCATTTGAGAGTTTCAGGGTGGCTGCTGAGAGCATGGAAAAGACTGTTGCCTGCTGTGGCTTTTCTGTGAAGTTTAGTGCTCAGTTCGTTATTTTTGATTTCAATCATGACATCCAAAAATTCTATACTGGTTCTGCTCATGGAGTATGTAAGATTGAGATTGAAGTTGTTGTCATTAAGTTTGGTAATTACATTTCTAGCACTTTCTTCACTTCCCTTCCATATTATGAACAGATCATCGATGTATCTGTACCATCTGATAACCTTATTTTCCATAGCAGTGGCGATGAGGTCTCTTTGGACCTCTTCCTCCCACACGCCCAAGAACAGATTGGCAAAGCTAGGGGCAAAACAAGTGCCCATAGTAGTGCCGAGAACCTGCTTGTACATGGTGCTTTTAAACAAAAACATATTATTAAGAAGACAAAATTTCATAAGGTTTAACAATATTTCAGTATGTTCTAGGTAACAGATTTCGCGATTGTTCAAAAAATGTTGGCAACATTGTATGCCCAAAGAGTGATCGATTATGGAATAGAGTGAATTAACATCCATGGTGATCATCAAATAGTCTTCCTCCCAAATAATATCCCTGATTTTTCCTAGGAAGTCTTTAGTGTCTTTAATGTGGGAGGGTAGTGCCCTTACATAGTCTCGGAGAAAGTGATCTACATATTTGGAAATATGCTCGGAAACACATCCTATTGAACATACAATAGGTCTCCCCGGTGGTCTGCTAGGGTTCTTGTGTACCTTGGGTAGTAAGTAAAAAATGGGTGTTTTGGGGTAGTCGCATTTCAAATAGCAGTATTCTTCCCATTGGAGAATACCTCTGTCTCGCCATTCTGTTAGCATCCTCCATATTTCAATAATACTGGCATTATATTCATCCATATTGGTTTTAACATAAAACCTGGTGTCATCAAGTTGTCTTTGTGCTTCCAAGGTATATGCAGTTCTATCCCAAAGTACAATGTTACCACCTTTGTCTGCAGGGAGGATGATGATGTTTTCATCATTTGACAGAGATTTGATTATACCCCATTGTTCTTTACTGAAGTTGATAGAGGTATTGTTCCTGTGTTTTTGATTTCGGAATTTCATCAAATCTTTGGTAACTGTTTCATGAAATGCATCAATGTTGTCATGCGGCATTAAAGGAAGGAAGACAGATTTAGGTTTGAAATTGGTGTTAGCTGGTTGGTCAGTCCTGAGCGTGATGTTCTGTTCTATGGGATCTAGACCGGTTTCCAGGAAAAGATCCTGCATGGCTAGAAGAGCGACTCTGTCTTTTACGCTGAGATACGTGTTGTGCTTGTCTATATTGGTTGCCTCAGAGTTAATGTTAAGTGTCTCATTATTTCTGTCTTGTCCTCCTTTGAGGGTATGCCATTTATTAAGTTTGAGTTTCCTCACAAATGTGAAGATATCGATTCTGGTTTCTGGGTAGTTGAAGGTATTAGTATGACAGAAAGAAAGGCCTAAGCAGAGGATGCGTTTTTCAGTCATAGATAGAGGTCTGTAAGATAAATTAATGATAGTTTTATTTACCATTATATCATCCATTATTCCTTGTTCTTCGGGCCTGTTTGTCTGGTTCCCATGAGCCTCTTTCCACGTCCTCTTCCCCTTTTGTTTCCTCTGTCGCTGTCGCTTTCTTCTTCTCCAGTTCCTTCCTGGCTTCTTCCTCTTCCCCGTCCTCGTTGTCCCCGACCTCTCCCTCGGGTCTTTGGTGGTTGTGTGGTTCGTGGAGTTTGCCTCCCTGTCCGTAGGAGGTGGTATTCGTCTAAAAAAGTTGGTTGGACTCTCACTCCTCCTTCTTTTTCTGACATTCTATTCTGCGCCAGGGACAGGTCTCCTTCTGTGTCGCTATTCGATATGGATTCAGCGCTGCTGGCACCGTCTGTTGGGCTTTCGATGGGTTCCCCCAGTGACATTTTCTCATATAGGTAGTCATATTTGTGCCTATAAGTCAGTATCCTACCGCTCTCGTAGTCTACACAGTCACGGTGTAGCTTACGTTGTTTGTGAGCCTTGATATCTTCTTTGTAGGTCTTAAGTCTAGTTTTTAAATCATCTAAGTATTTTTTGATGATTTCCTGATCTTTGTGGTTTCTCAGTTCGTCTTCCAGTACTTGTAGTTCTCGTAAGAGTGCCTCCCTGTCCTCCCAGGCATACTTGACCAGGATAGTTAGCATTTGTTTAGAACTCTTGGCAGAGTTGTCGGCCCATTCTTCCAGCATCTTGAGGTTGGGTGACTCATATGATGGGGTGGTGTAAATGCGCAAACCTCCTGGCACCATATCTTTATCAATATAGTCCTGTAAAGAGATGGCTTCCCACCACTTTGATGTCTCAGATTTTTTTTATTTTTATCAAGTCTTTTGAGTTTTACTTGTAAACTGTTATCTTTAGCTTTAGTTTCTATTTTCTGTCGGCCTTTATTGGGTGCCCTTGCAAAGAGGCTTAGGGCAGCTGCCCTTCTCTCCGACTCTTCATCCATGTATGTTATCAGGAGGGCTGTTTTACTCTATGCGAAAAAAAGTTAGAAAATGTGGACTGTGTATATACGGCTGAAAATTGCTTGATGGTAAACCCTCCCCTCCTAGAGTTTGGAGGTTCCTGCTGCAGGTTGTGTCCTCAATGAAATAGCGTGCTAAATTCGGTAGCACGTTCCTATTTTTAAAGTCATGTGAATTTGAGCATGGAAACACTGTAGGAATAGCTAGCGAAATAGTAGGGTTGGCTGTGCCTAGGATATTAGCATCAGTAAGTATAACCGGTGGTATTTGCTCGGTTGAGCCTCGATGCTTCTAAATTAAATCCTCTGGTACCCTATTCCTCATATCTAATATCTCATGTGAGTTAAAAGTGAAGAATGTGTGGAATATCTAAATAACAAAGTGAAATGGAGATTGCTGGAGAAATCAGCGTGTACGATGTCACTGTTTTCCCTCGCAGAGAGAAGAGAAATGCTGTCAGCGGATACTGCTGTTTTCTGAAAGGTAACTCGGAGTCCCTGGATGGGAAACCAAGTGGGTCGATATCTAGCTGAATGCTCACGGGCTGTCCGGAATGCAAGTTATAATATCACTGGATCCTGCCCTGTCCACCGTACCCAGTTGTAGCCTCCTTACTCTCGTCGCGAACGGGCAGAAGAGGTGAGAAGGACACGCGTCCTCCGACTCGTCTCCCTCCCCCCTCCCTCGTGCACCGTGCAACCCCACCGTAGTGCCTACCTTTCTGGTCGGACGCGTGGTGTCTTCTTCTTCCTTCCGACTGCTGCTGCACGTCAAAAGGTAATCGGAGCGTTCTCGAGGATTTCTGACATTGCACTTTTCCAGCCGCTCACAGTTTTCCTCGCTGCCCAATTGTTTCTCTGATTTCTTCAGTTACTCCGATTACTTTTTACTTCCACGGTATCACTGACAAGTGCTCGTACGGATGGGCGGGCACTTACGTATTGCAGTATTAATATCTCTTCTCCTCAGTAAATTCCACAGTTATTCTCCACTTCACATTCAAGCGCACACAAAATAAACACAAAATGTAGTATGTTGCCTAGTGCTGCATGTGTGCGAGTATATGTTACTATCACCATATGGGTAATAGGCAGCAAGTGCGGAGCCTATCTTCCTGGGAGTTTTACAGGAGATTCTGAGCCTGGTGCTGTGTACCTAACCACTTTCTATATCACCATATGGGTAATAAGCAGCAAGGGCGGAGCCTATCTGCCTGGGAGTTTTACCGGAGATTCTAAGCCTGGTGCTATATATCTAACCACTCTCTATGTCCTGCGTATCTCAGGAGACAAGGCAAAGTGCCCTAGAGCTGGTGGAGAAGATGTTAAAAGACAGCGATAAAAGCTCGCAAATAATCTTCAACTCGCACACATGCAGGACTAGGCAACATATTACATTTTGTGTTTATTTTGTGTGCGCTTGAATGAGGCTCACATTACGGTTGAAAGGCAGTCAATGTATGATTTTGTAATACTTGGCTAGACTATATACAAAATTACAAAATGGATGCCATTTTGGTATTAGTGGTTAAAGTGTATGTTGTCCTTCATCTGTTTCTATACTCTGTATGTATTGGTGTCTGTTCCCACAATGCAGTGTGTGAACAAGCCTGAAACGCGTAACTGGAGTAAACCATCAACTGATGAGTACACTACCTCCGAGTGATCGCTTCATTGAACTTTGTTTATGATATATATATATATATATATATATATATATATATATATATATATATATATATATATATATATATATATATATATATATATATATATATATATATATCTACTGGCGGTCGCCAGTAGATAGTTATAGTTACAACCTATTATCCATAGGAAATCCGCGACATTCTATTTGAAATAACTCTCTTGCCGGTTGACGTATCTTCGCAAAATGTTCAAACTTTGTGGCCCGCTCCGGTCCGCTCCTACCCTGAAAGTCTCGGGGGATTCGTCAAGCGGGGGCCGAGAAAAAAGGGGGTCCCAAAACGCGTTTTCCCCATGCAATTTCCCATAGGAAACTTTAGACACGGCTACAGCCCGAACTGCTGAACGGAATTACACCAAATTTGGCAAAGAGGTAGTTCTTGGTTCAGAAAGAACCCTTTTTGTTAAATGGTGTAAATCCGTTCAGTAGTTGCTGAGAAAATCAAAAGTAAAAAGATAGGTATATCTAGGGCCGCGGATCCTCCCGAGCACGAGCTTTATGTTAATTGGCTGTCAACACTCCAAATCAGGAAGTGTTGGCAGCCATTTATCCCTCGGTAGAACCGAGGGACAGAAACAAGTGCGCAAAGCGCACAAAGGGGGCAGGGTAGAAACACCCTGACCCCCTAGGTTTGCTCAGGGGGTCCCACAAGGACCCCCTGGGCAAAAAAAAAAATCGAAGCGCGGTCTCCCGCGCTTCGATGTTAATTGGCCCCCGGGTGGGCCAAGTCCCGGGGGCATGCTGGGGGGGGTTAATTTTATGTGTGGGGGGCCTCTAAGGGCCCCCAAGCCCAGGGACCACCACCCCCGGGGCTTTATGGATAATGGTGCGGGAGGGCTCTGAGCCCTCCCGCAGCCCCGAGGACCACCACCTCCCCGGGGCTTCTTTTTTATATTTGAAAAACCTGTGTGGGGGGGCTCCAGCCCCCACACGCCCGAGACCACCACCTCCCCGGGGCACTAAGAAAAATGAAAATGGGGGTCCGTTTTGGACCCCAGAGCCCAGGGACCACCACCTCCCCGGGGCTTTCTCGATGTGGGGAGGGGGCCGCGCGGCCCCCTCCTGGAGCCCTTGATGGCCCTGGGGACCGCCACCCCCAGGGCGGCTCCTGCAGTGTCCCGGGGTGCCTACCCCGGGACACTGCTGTTTGCAATGACAGGACGGGAGCCTCGCGGCTCCGTCCTGTCATTGCAAACTGCTTTGGATATTGGAAGAGAGGCAGGAAACCTGCTCTCTCTTCCAATATCCAAAGCTGATTGCTTTCCACATGGGGAGCAGCATGTTAGCTGCTCCCCATGTGTAAAAGCAATGCCGGCTCCCGTAGGACACGGGGAGCCGGCGGGACTGTGGGGGGCTTGGGGACCCCCACAGTCCCCAACGAGAGGCCAGGCCCCGGGGGATGGGGTCCCCGGGGCCATAAGTGGCCACGGAGGGGGCCACGCAGCCCCCTCCCCAAAGTAAAAAAATGAAAAAAAAAAAAAAAGTGCAAGGCCGGCCCCGGGGATGGGGTCCCCGGGGCCTTAAATGGCCTGAGGAGGGGGCCACGCAGCCCCCTCCAAATAAAAACAAAAAGAGGCCATGCCCCGGGGGGATGGGGTCCCCGGGGCCAATACAGGCCCAGGGAAGGGGGGCCACGCGGCCCCCTTCCCGTTTTTTTTTAAATTTTAATTAAAAAAAGGGGTAAGGCCCTGGGGGATGGGGTCCCCAGGGCCTAAAAATAGGAAAAAGGAAGGGGGGCCACACGGCCCCCCTTCAGGAGGGGAACAAAAAAACAAAAAACAAAAAAACGATTGGGCCCGCAGGCCCCGCCCCCTTCCTTCACCACTCTGCAAACGCGCCCCCTGGCGCGTTTGCAGAGAGGAACGAATTCCCCTTGAATACTGGGGGTCCCTGGGGCCAACTAGCCCACCAAGAACCTCCAGTATGCGCCAGGGAGCTGCCTTGCAGAGAGGTGTACAGAGGCCACGCCCCTTTTACACCTCTCTGCAACGCAGCTCTGTGGCGCTTTGGAGGAACATGGTGGGCTAGTTGGACTCCAGGGACCCTCAGGATTCAAGGGAGTTAATCCCCCGACCTAAAACGCGCCACAGGGCGCGTTTGCACAGTGGTGAAGGGAGGGGCGGGGCTTCAGGTGACATGTGTGCAAACAGGCCCCGTGGCGCGTTTTAAGATGGGGAATTAAATCCTCTTCAATCCTGAGGGTCCCTGGGGGCCAACTAGCCCAACAGGTACGTCCAGAAAGCGCCACAGAGCTGCGTTGCAGAGGGGTGTAAAAGGGGTGTGGCCTCTGTACATGTCTCTGCAACGCAGCCCCTAGCGCATACTGGAGGTTCCTGGTGGGCTAGTTGGCCCGTAGGGACCCTCATGATTCAAGGGGACTTAATCCCCCAACTTAAAACGCGCCACGGGGCGCGTTTGCACAGATGTTACCTCAGGCCCCGCCCCTCCCTTCACCATTGTGCAAATATTCCTCTAAAATCAGCCGAAATACGAATTCCGATTTACTCACCTGTTATCAGGAGAGACCTCAGTGCTGCATCTTTCAGCCCAGTACTGGTCCTGAAAAGTAATTTTAACCGTACTTACCGATAACTTGAATTTCCTTCATAGGCTAACATTGACTGGTTTCACTTGGAAATTCTTCTAAGTGTGGAGTTTTGGAACTTTAAAATATTCCTCTAAAATCAGCCGAAATACGAATTCCGATTTACTCACCTGTTATCAGGAGAGACCTCAGTGCTGCATCTTTCAGCCCAGTACTGATCCTCAAAAGTAATTTTAACCGTACTTACCGGTAACTTGAATTTCCTTCATAGGCTAACATTGACTGGTTTCACTTGGAAATTCTTCTAAGTGTGGAGTTTTGGAACTTTAAAATATTCCTCTAAAATCAGCCGAAATACGAATTCCGATTTACTCACCTGTTATCAGGAGAGAACCCAGTGCTGCATCTTTTAGCCCAGTACTGATCCTCAAAAGTAATTTTAACCGTACTTACCAGTAACTTGAATTTCCTTCCATAGGATATCATTGCCTGCTTTTTGCTGAAAAAGTTTCTAAGTGTTGATTTTTGAAACATACAAATATTCCTCTAAAATCAGCCGAAATCCGAATTCTGATTTACTCACCTGTTATCAGGAGAGACCTCAGTGCTGCATCTTTCAGCCCAGTACTGGTCCTGAAAAGTAATTTTAACCGTACTTACCAGTAACTTGAATTTCCTTCCATAGGCTAACATTGACTGGTTTCACTTGGAAATTCTTCTAAGTGTGGAGTTTTGGAACTTTAAAATAGTCCTCTAAAATCAGCCGAAATACGAATTCCGATTTACTCACCTGTTATCAGGAGAGACGTCAGTGCTGCATCTTTCAGCCCAGTACTGATCCTCAAAAGTAATTTTAACCGTACTTACCAGTAACTTGAATTTCCTTCCATAGGAATCCATTGTCTGGTTTTCAGCAGAAAAGTTTCAAAGTGTCGATTTTCACAAACTACAAATATTCCAAAAAAATCGCCTGTATGACTTAAACGCATTCTTTCAACTGTTTACAGGAGATGCACCAGTGCTGGATCCAGGATCCAACACTGAGTAAGAAAAAGTAACGATAACAGTTTTTAACTTCTAGGTGAATTTCCTTCCATAGGATAACATTGGTGATTCTATGAGAAAAAGTTTCTAAGTGTGAACTTTTAAAGTACAATAATATTCCTTAAAAATCACGACTGTAACCAAAACGCTTTTACTCAACTGTTTACAGGAGATGTCCCAGGACTGAATCTAGGATCCAGTAATGTGGTTAGAAAAGTAATCCATAAAGTAACTAATTGCATTTAACTAGAAATTCACATTGAGCTGAATGTTGCATTGTGTTTGAAAATGTGTTGCCCATTGCAACAACTGTAACTACTGTACTTAAAAGTCTATTGCCTATGTGCAAAGTAATTAAACTAAAGTAATTCATTCTGAGAAAGTATTTTTTGTAATGTAATGTATAATGTAATTACAATGTAATTTAAAAAATAAAATATGTAAAAAAAATTGTTTCTAAAAAATTTGGAAATCAGTATGAAAAAAATTTATATAACAATTAATACATTTAAAAATTGTCATTTACAAAACCTTTGAAATTCACTGAAAAAACTGTAGGTTTCAGACATGTTATAGTTACAAATTAGCATTTAAAAAACCTTTGAAATTCACTGAAAAAACCATAGGTTTCAGGGACGTTATAGTTACAAATTAGCATTTAAAAACCTTTGAAATTCACTGAAAAAACCATAGGTTTTAGGGACAGTTATAGTTAGTTGGACATTGCACTCGTACAAAACCCGTGAAATTCCCCGTTATAGTTAGTCCAGCTAACTATAACTCGCGCCCGCAATGCACTGCTGATGACGTCACATATTACATCACTCATGACATGGTCAGTGACATCACTGATGACATCACTGATGACATCTCAAATGACATCACTGATGACATCATCCACGTGATAATCTGATGCACCTCCTCACACTCTAATATAACCTTTGATACACCCACTCTAAATTACAGACTGCCATTCGCAAAACCATAGACACTCCAACACCAATAACTACATACCCACTCACTGATTCTTAGGTCTATGCACACATCCACTCACTCACCCGTACAGTCACTCATACTTACGGTCACTCAGTACAGGACTATCATATGCACTCATACTCCTATATAGACACTCAAACACCGCCACTCATCCATAGAGGTACTCACACACCTAGTCAGTCATGCAAATAATTAAACACACTACCATTTACTCACCTATACAGTTATACACACACCAGCTCACTTACTCATACAAATAGTAGCACATTCTTACGCTCTTATACAATCACTGATACAAGCACACACTCATCCATACAGCCACTATCACAATCACTCACTCTCGCTTATAGCTATTTATATACTCCAACACACATATATACTGCCTTTCACATATGTAGTTACTCACACATGTACCACTGGGACATACATTCACTCACTAACACACTCTTACACACACTTACCCACCCATACAGTCTATCACAGTTGCACTCTTGAAACCATCCACCCAGTGAATCACCCACTCACACATCTATGCACAGAGTTGCACACACCCCTCCCACACAAACACTCAGGCACCCATACAGATACTCAGACAAGCATTCAATAACTCATATAGACACTCATGTAGCTATTCACAAACACATGCAGCCACTTACACAGCAACAGACAGACGGATACAGACATTCACCCAGTTTAGTCACTAACCCATGCATTCAGTAAGATACGTTAAATCACTCACTTATAGAGTCAGTCACGCACCTACTAAATCATCCATAGAGACACTTACACACCCACTCATTCTTCAATATGTCTTTTCCTATATATATTACAAATATTTAAACTTTACAGAAACACACAGTCACTGGATGATGTCATCAGTGATGTCATCAGTGATGTCATTTGAGATGTCATCAGTGATGTCATCAGTGATGTCACTGACCATGTCATGAGTGATGTAATATGTGACGTCATCAGCAGTGCATTGCGGGGCGCGAGTTATAGTTAGCTGGACTAACTATAACGGGGAATTTCACGGGTTTTGTATGAGTGCAATGTCCAACTAACTATAACTGTCCCTAAAACCTATGGTTTTTTCAGTGAATTTCAAAGTTTTTTTAAATGCTAATTTGTAACTATAACGTCCCTGAAACCTATGGTTTTTTCAGTGAATATATATATATTCACTGAAAAACCATAGGTTTTAGGGACAGTTATAGTTAGTTGGACATTTCACTCGTACAAAACCATAGAAATTCCCCGTTATAGTTAGTTCAGCTAACTATAACTCGCTCCCCGCAATGCACTGCTGATGACGTCACATATTACATCACTCATGACATGGTCAGTGACATCACTGATGACATCACTGATGACATCTCAAATGAAATCACTGATGACATCATCCAGTGACTGTGTGTTTCTGTAAAGTTTAAATATGTTTAATATATATAGGGAAAGGCGTATTGAAGAATGAGTGGGTGTTTAAGTGTCTGAATGGATGATTTAGTACGTGCATGACTGACTCTACAAGTGAGTGATTAAACGTATCTTACTGAATGCATGGGTTAGTGACTAAACTGTGTGAATGTCTGTATCCGTCTGTTTGTTGGTGTGTAAGTGGATGCATGGATTTGCGAATAGCTACATGAGTGTCTATATGGGTTATTGATTGGTTCTCTGAGTATCTGTATGGCTGCCTGAGTGTTTGTGTGGGTGGGGTGTGTGTGACTCTGTACATAGATGTGTGAGTGGGTGATTCACTGGGTGCATGATTTCAAGGGTGCATCTGTGATGGACTGCTTGGGTGGGTGAGTGTGTGTATGGGTGTGTTAGTGAGTGAATGTATATCTCAGTGGTACATGTGCGAGTAACTACATATGTAAAAGGCAGTATATATATATGTTAGAGTATTTAAATGGCTATAAGTGAGAGTGTGTGATTGTGAGAGTGGCTGTATGGATGCGTGTGTGCTTGTATCAGTTATTGTATAAGAGCGTAAGAATGTGCTAGTATTTGTATGAGTAAGTGAGCTGGTGTGTGTATAACTGTATAGGTGAGTAAATGGGTGTGTGATTAATTTTTTGCATGACTGACTAGGTGTGTGAGTACCTCTATGGATGAGTGGCGGTGTGTGAGTGTTTATATAGGTGTATGAGTGCATATGATAGTCCTGTACTGAGTGACTGTAAGTTTGAGTGACTGTACGGGTGAGTGAGTAGATGTGTGTGTGTAGACCTAAGAATCAGTGAGTGGGTATGTAGTTATTGGTATTGGAGTGTGTATGGTTTTGAGAATGGCAGTCTGTAATTTAGAGTGGGTGTATAAAAAGCTATATTAGGTTGTGAGAAGATGCATGAAATTATCACATGGATGATGTCATCAGTGATGTCATTTGAGATGTCATCAGTGATGTCATCAGTGATGTCACTGACCATGTCATGAGTGATGTAATATGTGACGTCATCAGCAGTGCATTGCGGGCGCGAGTTATAGTTAGCTGAACTAACTATAACGGGGAATTTCTATGGTTTTGTACGAGTGAAATGTCCAACTAACTATAACTGTCCCTAAAACCTATGGTTTTTTCAGTGAATTTCAAAGGTTTTTTAAATGCTAATTTCTAACTATAACGTGTCTGAAACCTATGGTTTTTTCAGTGAATTTCAAAGGTTTTTTAAATGCTAATTTCTAACTATAACGTGCCTGAAACCTATGATTTTTTAAGTGAATTTCAAAGGTTTTTTAAATGCTAGTTTCTAACTATGCCTACAGAGGTAGGACATGTGAAGAAAGAAGAAAAAACGCGCAGAAAGAAGCAAAAGAAATGCAGAAAGAAGCAACAGAAGTCCACAAAGACGAAGAAAAGTGCAGGAAGAAGCAAAAGATGTGCAGAAAGAACCAACAGAGGAGCAGAAAGAGGCCATGTTGCAAAATCATCCTGTGCCCACAACTTTTTCAGACGGGTACTGGTGGTAACTGACTCTGACTAACCAGAGTCAGTGCTATGCTAAAAGACACTTAGAATACAGTGAAAACACCTACATACACTAGGGAACACTATGCGTTGGGGTACCCCTGTGATTAGCATGACCTCCTCTGTAAGTCCCTAGTACATAATAGGGCAGGGGATTAAAACTACCTCTTAAAACGCGTGTGCAAACGCGCCCCGTGGCGCGTTTTAAGTTGCGGGATTAAGTCCCCTTGAATCCTGAGGGTCCCTGGGGCCCAACTAGCCCCCAGGTACCTACAGTTAGGACCACAGAGCTGAGTTGCAGAGAGGCGTTCCGAGGCCACGCACCTTTTTCACCTCTCTGCAACGCAACTCTGTTGTGCTTACTGAAGGTACCTGGTGGGCTAGTTGGCCCCAGGGTCCCTCAGGATTCAAGGGGCGTGTTTGCGCACATGTCACCTGAGGCCCCGCCCCCTCCCATCACCACTGTGCAAACGCGCCCCGTGGCGCGTTTTAAGTTGGGGGATTAGGTCACCTTGAATCCTGAGGGTCCCTGGGGCCCAACTAGCCCACCAAGTACTTCCAGTAAGCACCACAGGCCTGCGTTGCAACGCCTGTAACAAATTGTGTAGTTGTGTTTAGGTAGTGAAGGGGGTCATGCTGGGGGTAGTGTTTTAGGGTTTAGGGTAGTGCAGTGGTGTTTGTGTAGTATAGGGGGTCATGCTGGGGGTAGATTTAGGGTTTAGGGTAAGGCAGTGGTGTTTGGATAGTGTAGGGAGTCGTGCTGGGGGAGTGTTTTAGGGTTTAGGGTATTAAAGTGGTGTTTGGGTAGTGTAGGGGGTTGTGCTGGGGGTAGTGTTTTAGGGTTTAGGGTAGTGCAGTGGTGTTTGGGTAGTGTAGGGGGTCGTGCTGGGGCTGGTGTTTCAGGGTTTAGGGCAGTGCAGTGGTGTTCGGGCAGTGTAGGGGGTCTTGCTGGGGGTGGTGTTTCAGGGTTTAGGTAGGCAGTGGTGTTCGGGCAGTGTAGGGGGTCTTGCTGGGGGTGATGTTTCAGGGTTTAGGGCAGTGCAGTGGTGTTCGGGCAGTGTAGGGGGTCTTGCTGGGGGTAGTTTTTCAGGGTTTAGGGCAGTGCAGTGGTGTTCGTGCAGTGTAGGGGGTCGTGCTGGGGATGGTGTTTCATGGTTTAGGGCAGTGCAGTAGTGTTCAGGCAGTGTAGGGGGTCGTGCTGGGGCTGGTGTTTCAGGGTTTAGGGCAGTGCAGGCAGTGGTGCTCGGGCAGTGTAGGGGGTCGTGCTGGGGGTGGTGTTTCTGGGTTTAGGGTAGTGCAGTGGTGTTCGGGCAGTGTAGGGGTTCGTGCTGGGGCTGGTGTTTCAGGGTTTAGGGCAGTGCAGTGGGGTTCGGGCACTGTAGGGGGTCATGCTGGGGCTGGTGTTTCAGTGTTTTTTCAGCAGAGCAGTGGTGATCAGGCAGTGTAGGGGTTGTGCTGGAGGTGGTGTTTCAGGCTTTAGGGCAGTGCAGTGGTATTCGGGCAGTGTAGGGGGTCTTGCTGGGGGTGGTGTTTCAGGGTTTAGGGCAGTGGTGTTCAGGCAGTGTAGGGGTCGTGCTGGGGTGGTGTTTCAGGGTTTAGGGCAGTGCAATGGTGTTCGGGCAGTGTAGGGGGTCGTGCAGGGGCTGGTGTTTCAGGGTTTAGGGCAGTGCAGTGGTGTTCGGGCAGTGTAGGGGGTCGTGCTGGGGCTGGTGTTTCAGGGTTTAGGGCAGTGCAGTGGTGTTTGGGCAGTGTAGGGGGTCTTGCTGCGGGTGATGTTTCAGGGTTTAGGGCAGTGCAGTGGTGTTCGGGCAGTGTGGGGGTCTTGCTGGGAGCAGTGTTTCAGGTTTTAGGGCAGAGCAATGGTGTTCAGGCAGTGTAGGGGGTTGTGTTGGAGGTGGTGTTTCAGGCTTTAGGGCAGTGCAGTGGTATTCGGGCAGTGTAGGGGGTCTTGCTGGGGGTGGTGTTTCAGGGTTTAGGGCAGTGGTGTTCAGGCAGTGTAGGGGGTCGTGCTGGGGGTGGTGTTTCAGGGTTTAGGGCAGTGCAATGGTGTTCGGGCAGTGTAGGGGGTCGTGCAGGGGCTGGTGTTTCAGGGTTTAGGGCAGTGCAGTGGTGTTCGGGCAGTGTAGGGGGTCGTGCTGGGGGTGGTGTTTCAGGGTTTAGGGCAGTGCAGTGGTGTTTGGGCAGTGTAGGGGGTCGTGCTGGGGGTGGTGTTTCTGGGTTTAGGGCAGTGTAGTGGTGTTCGGGCAGTGTAGGGGGTCGTGCAGGGGGTGGTGAGTCAGGGTTTAGGGCAGTGCAGTGGTGTTCGGGCAGTGTAGGGGGTCATGCTGGGGGTGGTGTTTCAGGGTTTAGGGCAGTGCAGTGGTGTTCGGGCAGTGTAGGGGTCGTGCTGGGGTGGTGTTTCAGGGTTTAGGGCAGTGCAGTGGTGTTCGGGCAGTGTAGGGTGTCGTGCTGGGGGTGGTGTTTCAGGGTTTTGGGCAGTGCAGTGGTGTTCGGGCAGTGTAGGTGGACTTGCTGGGGCTGGTGTTTCCGGGTTTAGTGCAGTGGTGTTCGGGCAGTGTAGGGGGTCGTGCTGGGGGTGGTGTTTCAGGGTTTAGGGCAGTGCAGTGGTGTTTGGGCAGTGTAGGGGGTCGTGCTGGGGGTGGTGTTTCTGGGTTTAGGGCAGTGTAGTGGTGTTCGGGCAGTGTAGGGGGTCGTGCAGGGGGTGGTGAGTCAGGGTTTAGGGCAGTGCAGTGGTGTTCGGGCAGTGTAGGGGGTCATGCTGGGGGTGGTGTTTCAGGGTTTAGGGCAGTGCAGTGGTGTTCGGGCAGTGTAGGGGTCGTGCTGGGGTGGTGTTTCAGGGTTTAGGGCAGTGCAGTGGTGTTCGGGCAGTGTAGGGTGTCGTGCTGGGGGTGGTGTTTCAGGGTTTTGGGCAGTGCAGTGGTGTTCGGGCAGTGTAGGTGGACTTGCTGGGGCTGGTGTTTCCGGGTTTAGTGCAGTGGTGTTCGGGCAGTGTAGGGGTCTTGCTGGGGCTGGTGTTTCAGGGTTTAGGGCAGTGCAGTGGTGTTCGGGCAGTGTAGGGGTCTTGCTGGGGCTGGTGTTTCAGGGTTTAGGGTAGTGCAGTGGTGTTCGGGCAGTGTAGGGGTCGTGCTGGGGCTGGTGTTTGAGGGTTTACGGCAGTGCAGTGGTGTTCGGGCAGTGTAGGGGGTCGTGCTGGGGCTGGTGTTTGAGGGTTTACGGCAGTGCAGTGGTGTTCGGGCAGTGTAGGGGGTCGTGCTGGGGCTGGTGTTTCAGGGTTTAGGGCAGTGCAGTGGTTTTCAGGCAGTGTAGGCGGTCGTGCTGGGGGTGGTGTTTCAGGGTTTAGGGTAGTGCAGTGGTGTTCGGGCAGTGTAGGGGGTCGTGCTGGGGGTGGTGTTTCAGGGTTTAGGGAAGTGCAGTGGTGTTCGGGCAGTGTAGGGGGTTGTGCTGGGGCTGGTGTTTCAGGGTTTTGGGCAGAGCAGTGGTGTTCGGGCAGTGTAGGGGGTCGTGCTGGGGGTGGTGGTTTAGGGCACTGCAGTGTTGTTCGGGCAGTGTAGGGGGTCTTGCTGGGGGTGGTGTTTCAGGGTTTAGGGCAGTGGTGTTCGGGCAGTGTAGGGGTCTTGCTGGGGGTGATGTTTCAGGGTTTAGGGCAGTGCAGTGGTGTTCGGGCAGTGTAGGGGGTCTTGCTGGGGGTAGTGTTTCAGGGTTTAGGGCAGTGCAGTAGTGTTCGTGCAGTGTAGGGGGTCATGCTGGGGGCGGTGTTTCAGGGTTTAGGGCAGTGCAGTAGTGTTCGGGCAGTGTAGGGGGTCGTGCAGGGGGTGGTGTTTCAGGGTTTAGGGCAGTGCAATGGTGTTCGGGCAGTGTAGGGGGTCGTGCTGGGGGTGGTGTTTCAGGGTTTAGGGCAGTGCAGTGGTGTTCGGGCAGTGTAGTGGGTCATGCAGGGGGTGGTGTTTCAGGGTTTAGGGCAGTGCAGTGGTGTTCGGGCAATACCATGTATGTGTATGTGGGGGGGGGGGGGAAAAAAAAAAAAAAAAAAAACAAATACACGCGGCTAAGCGTCGTACCTACTACGGCCACTACTGGGGGGGGGGGGGGGGGGG